>OY998265.1:532500-540000 GCA_963922045.1 Persicaria maculosa | reverse complement strand
ATAAATGGTACTTGGGACTCCTTAAATCTCCACTGTCGAGCCTCTTTCCTCATACCCAAAGCCTTCTGTGACCATGCTCAAGTGCTTGTGGAAGTTTTACATTGTCAAGTCAAGAAAAAACCTCCTTTCAAGTATTTCAATATGTGGAATCAATTTGAGAACTTCCAGCAATATATATCTGACAATTGGGTGTTTAATGGTAATGGCACTGACCAGTTTAAACTGTGTAAGCTTCTGCAAGGCTTGAAGAAACCCCTCAAACACCTTAACAAGTCCCACTTCTCAAACATCAAACAGAAAGCACTCACTGCTGAGAAGGAATATGAGCTGGCTTTCCAAGCTGTTAGGACTGATCCTGACTCTCCAGAACTCCAACATAATTTAGACTTAGCTAAAAAGAAAGCCAACCGGCTCAAAGAGGCTGAGCACAAATTTAATTCCCAGCTAGCTAAAGTGAAACACTCTTTTGAAGGGGATAGATGTACTGCCTACTTCCATGGAATAATGAGGAAAAACATGAAAAGAAATCATATCAGCTCCCTCATCAAAGAAGATGGGACAGAGACAGTGTCTGAGCAGGAGGTTGCTGCACAATTTGAAAATTTTTACAAGGACCTGCTAGGGCAAGTGAGAAACACAAATGATGTAGACAGAAGATTTATAACTGATGGTGGACCAACCTTAAAAGATGAAGCTCATCCGCAACTCATCTGTCCAATCACAGAAGAAGAAATTAAGTTTACTTTGTGGGATATAGGTGATGAGAAATCCCCAGGTCCAGATGGTTATACGTCCAAATTCTTTAAAGATACATGGGGTATTACTGGAACCCACCTAACCCTGGCTATCAAAGAATTCTTTAGAACAAGGAAGCTGTTAAAGCAATCAAACCACACCTCTATTGCCCTTATTGCCAAAAATTCAAACCCCAAAAATGTGAATGATTTCAGGCCCATTTCTTGTTGTAATGTAAGTTATAAAATCATCACTAAAATCCTTGCTGTAAGACTTGCTTCTGTTCTTAAGGATATAGTCTCCCCTTCTCAAATTGGCTTCATTGAAGGGAGATTAATGGGAGAAAATATCATGCTGCTACAAGAGCTCATTAGAAAGTACACTCGTAAAAGGATAAGTCCCAGATGCATCTTAAATATAGATCTCAGGAAAGCCTATGACACCATCTCCTGGAAATTTATTGCTCAAATGTTTGAAAATCTTAACTTTCCACAAACTTTCACACTCTGGATTCTTGAATGCATTTGCTCTCCCTCCTTTTCCATAAATGTTAATGGCAACTTTCAAGGTTTTTTCAATGGTAAAAGGGGTTTAAGACAGGGTGATCCTATCTCTCCTCTTGTGTTTGTCCTCTCTGTTGATTATCTGTCTCGTGTGCTTAGATGTAAAACAAGGCATCCAGATTTTAAATTTCATCCTAAATGTGTACACTTACAATTGTCTCACCTAGCATATGCAGATGACATCATATTAATGTCTAGGGGTGACAAAGCTTCAATGTGCATTCTGCTTGACTCCCTGGAACACTTTACTGAGGTCTCTGGCTTAGATATAAGCCCTGTGAAATCCTCTTTCTTTACTGCAGGGGTTAAAATTGAAGATAAGGAGTACCTCATTCAATGATCTGGCTTCTCCCAAGGAAGCTTCCCATTTAGATATCTAGGAATCCCTATCTCCTCTGGGAAACTAACCATCTCTCAATTTACTCCTTTTCTTGATAAGATGCTTACAAACATCAGCTATTGGAATACAAAGAACTTGTCTTATGCAGGAAAAGTGGAGCTCATTAGATCTGTTCTTCAAGGAATTCAGGGGTTTTGGCTCTTAGTACTCCCCTCCCCTTCCACTCTTTTTGACAAAATTAACTCTCTTTGTGCTAAGTTCTTATGGAAATCCCACAGGATCAAATGGAAAGATGTCTGTCTACCAAAGGATGAGGGTGGCCTGGGTCTCAAAGATTTAAAAACTTGGAATACAACTTTCATTTCAAGAATACTATGGGATATAATCAACAAAAAAGATAGACTCTGGATTAGATGGATCCACCATCAATACATGCAGCAAGACAGTGTGTGGACATGGCTTGTTGATTCAAAAAATGACTCCCCACTTATTAAAAAAATACTTGGCATTAGAGATTTTTTACTAACTTCTGCAGGTTCAAGTGAAGAGGCTTTCAACCTAATGCAAAACTGGTGTGTGGGTGGGAAATTCAATGTGGGGAGAGCTTACAATTTCTTCAGAAGAAGTGCTGATAAACCCCCTTGGACCAATGTTTTATGGGACAGAAGCATCACCCCCAAACACTCTTTTATTTTATGGCTTGCAGCAAAGAGGAGATTGGCCACTAATGATCTCATTAAGACAAGGGAAGTAGAACAATTATGTCATTTCTGTCAACTATCAAATGAATCCCATGACCATTTATACTTCTCATGTAATTTCTCCTTTTCTGTCTGGTCACAGGTTAAAGCATGGTTGGGCATTTGGAGAGGAATGAGCACATTAAGGAGTGGACTCAAATGGCTAAAGAAGGAGGCTCGTGGAAAGGGTTGGCAAGCAAAGGCTAAGAGAGCTGCATTTGGAGCAACAGTCTATTATATATGGAAGGCTCGTAATGAGAAACTTTTTGAAAGCACAACCAAATCAGTTGAGGAAATAGTCCATCTTGTGAAGCTACATGTCTACAAAATGCTACACCACGACTTCTCACTGCACTTCACCTCCTCTGCTGCACTCCATCAGAATCATTTGCATTCAAATCAATAATGAAAGAGTGCTGTCCTCAGCTGTAGTCAGTCTACATGTTTTTGATCTCTATGGCTATATTCTGTCTTCTATATGGCCATAGACTATTTTTACTGTTCTTTACTTCTTTCTAAACTTTCTAGTTTTCATGTCTTAATGTCTTAGCATGGTGGAATCTCCCTTAGAGAGATCTTTTGTATATGATCCTTTAGGAAGCATAGTTAAAGGGATCTTAGGTGTGCTAAGATTGTGTTCCTTTAAATCTCTTGATGGCCGAGCCGAAGGGAGACTTAAATGGACACTATCTTAGGGTGTGAGTCCAACTTCTGATAGCCTTGGCTTGATGAGAATGGAGTTGCACCGAGCCTCGAGCTCAACACACCTTGATGGATTGAAACCACTTTATGTGGTTTCATGATTTTGGTTTATGCCTAAAAGCCTACGGGCAATAGGCCTCATGTATGGAACTATTGTAATTATCCCATTTTTGCTTTAATATATTTACCCTTAAAATCAAAAAAAAAGAAAGAGCTCTCAGTCATAGTCCCTCTAAGAAGCTAGTTGTGGAATGATAACTCCACATAGCTAGTTAGCAGGCTGAGGTCTCGTTCGTTAACGGAATTAACCAGACAAATTGCTCCTCCAACTAAGAACGGCCATGCACCACCACCCATAGAATCAAGAAAGAGCTCTCAGTCGAGCATCTAGTGAGCCTCGGCGTCGATTTGGTGTTGATATTGGTTCGTTGGGAACCTAAGTCTCTCAGACTTTGGTGCTTTGGTGGAGTAACCGTGGCTTGAAGCCATGGGCAAGAAGACCAAGTTCTTACCGCTGTAAGTTGGAGCTAAGGTGGGAGATAGAGATGTAAGCCAAAAAGCAAGGAAAACCATGGTGGATGAAGGGAGCTTTCGAAAGGGAGGGGTGTCCGTGAACAACCCTAAGAAACCTTCAAGTTCCATGGAAAGCGCACACCTTGACTCACCAGACAGCCTGAGCAAGGGAGGAATGGCTCCAGAAAATTCCAAGTTAAAAACTAAGAAAAGTGCTCGAGAAGCGCCTGCTACAGTGGCCGGCGCCGCCCTGGCGCCTCCTGCTCCTGGCGCTCTGGCGCTCGGCAATGGTCAAAGGCGCCTGGCGCCTGTGAAAGTGACTGGTCCTCAAGCGCCTGCTGTTGCGCCTGCTGCGCCTGCTCCAGCGCCTGCTGTAAAGCATCCTGCCTTGGCGCCTGCGCCCGATGAAAGCGACGTCTACCAGGCGCCCGCGGTCAATGTGCCTGGAAATGCGCTAGGAGACAAGAAGGATGACATGGGCACCCAAGCGCCCGAGGAAGCACGCGGTAGAGTCCTGGCGCCCGAAGAAGCATGCGATAATGACCTGGCGCCTAGCCGTTATCCTTTGGCGCCAAGAGCTGTCTACCCAGCGCCCAAAGATGCCAACGTCCGCGCCCGGGCGCCCAGCGATGGATTCCTGGCGCCCAGCGATGGTGCTTTAGCGCCAATTCCTTCTCCCTCAGCGCCCTTAGGCGCCAGCGACAAGGCCCAGGCGCCCAATTGTGGGGTCTTGGCGCCAAGCGATAATTCCACTTGTCCTCCTCAGCGACTTGGGAAGCAAACCATGGACTCTCTTGAAGATAACCAAGCCTTTCCACCCCTCCAGACGTCAAAACCGCCCCCTCCTAATGTGCCTGGGTCTTCTAAGTGGCAAGGACCCCAAGGTGTTTGGGCTAACAGGGTGCCTTGGTTGTCCAAGAATTCGGGTGTTGGTGGAAAATTAGAATTTGTTGCGCCCATAGCTGATCATGTGAGCATCAAGTGCTCGGAGGCCCTTCCAAAGCAACAAGTTTGGGGATGGTCCCTCCTAGGGCAATTTGTGGGATTTTACCCGGGATTCCAAGCGATCAAAGAAGTCATGAGACAATGGGGAGTCAAGACAAGATATAGAGAAGAAGCGGGATGGATGATCTTCTCTTTTGAAACCGAGGATGCCATGAATGAGGTCTTGCGAGGAGGTCCATATCACATGTTTGGTAAGCCTTTGATCCTTAAACCTATTCCCGATAAATTTGCTTTCAATAGAAAAGATATTGCTACTATCCCTCTTTGGATCCGTTTATTTGGTCTCCCAACCGAGTATTGGCAAGCTGAAATTCTTGGGCGCATAGCTTCACATTGTGGAAAGCCATTGTTCATGGATAGAGTCACCGAGGAAAGAAAGAAGGGCTCGTATGCAAGGGTCCTAGTAGAAGTGAATTTTGCTAAGGAGCTTTGTCGAGAGGTCATGCTGAAATTTGATGATGGAGTTAACCTTGAATGCAACTTTCTCTATGAAAATGAGCCTTTTTATTGCACATCATGCTGCTCATTCGGACATGGAACGGAGGTGTGCTCTTTCAAAGAGAAAAAACAAGGTGTGGGTACAAAAGCAAGGCCAACTAGGAAGATCATAGCAAAGGAAAGGAATGATGCGACTAGGGGCTCCAAGAAGGGCCCTAATACTCCCTTCATTGTGGTCAAGTCCTCCAACAACGATGCTTCTCAAGGTCATGATGCTTCCTCAAGGGGGGGTTTGGGCACAAATGCTAACCGGTTTCAAGTCCTACAAGCTGAAACCGAAGAGAATGATCAACATGTGAGTGAAACTCCTAACTTAGAGGAGAAGAGTGAAACACATGGTGAGATTGAGAGTAATACTCCACGTTCTAAGGAGTTGAGAGAAACACATGGTGAGAAAAGGGTTAAGGGACACAAAGGAGAGAAACACGGGGAGATCACGAAAATTGTGAGCATAGAGGAAGCACCTATTGATCACCAAGATTCATCGTCGGAGGAGGATGACTCGTGTGAAGAGGAGGAGGGCGAAAGCTCGGACTTCTCTTCCGAGAGTGGAGATAGTGCATATGTTTCCGGGGAGGAATACTTAGAGGAGGGTCAAGTTGATGATTGGAAAAGTGAAGAGGAGGAGGAAGTTCCAACAGTTCAAGAGAAGTCAAGCAGGAAAGTGAGATCTAAACCGGGAGAAATGAAGCAAGGAGCGGCATCAATGAGAAACCACAATAGTGGTGACTTTGAGGGTGTTGGCCGGAATGCAACACTAGCAACGGGTGACAAGATCTCAAAGCCGGATGTTCAAGCACCTTGTATGCCAACACTTTTACTTGTCAAAGGCAAGAACAAGATGCCAGGGTATGATAGTTGCAACAAGGAGAGCCGTGATTTTGTGATGGCACTCCCAACAGCCCGTAAAGCAACTAAGAAGGTCAAGGGTACGAAGAAGGAAGGAGAGGGTGCCCATGGTGCCTCATGACAGTTTTGGCATGGAATGTCCAGGGGTTATCCCTTCCCCGGAAACAAAAAGGAGTGAAGGAAATGGTTGCTAAGCATGGAGTTTCGATTTGTGGCTTGTTTGAAACCAAGCTTGACCCGAACACGGATATTGAGAAGCTAGCTCAAAGGAATGGGGTGGGGTGGCAAGGATTATCTAACTTTCACCTCCATCCTAGATCAAGGATACTTGTGCTATGGGACTCCAACCTTGTGCAGATTACCGTTGAGGACATGACGTCTCAATTTGTGGCTTGCAAAGTAAGGTGTGGAATCACGAAGGAAACCTATGGGGTATGCTTTGTTTATGGGCTTCACAGTGTTGCAAGAAGGAGGGTCATATGGGAGCAGCTCCGAGTACTCTTTGAAGACATCAATTTGTCGAGACTTGTGCTTGGTGATTTCAATAATGTGATGAAAGAGGATGAGAGAATTAACGGGGCACCGGTTACCATGTATGAAATGGAGCACATGGTTGATGGTTGTTATGCTTTGGGTCTTGAAGATACTAGGGTGACCTTGAATGGTGAGTATACTTGGCACAAGGGAGCTGTTTGGAGCCGAATTGATAGGGTGCTCACCAATCAAGAATGGCTTGCTCATAATATGGACTGCAAAACCAAGTATGTTGAGCTCTGGGACTTGTCTGATCATTTGTGTGCTATTGTCACTATTGAGGAAGAAAGGAAAAGGAGGGGTGCTCACCAATTTCATTTCCTTAACATGTGGACATCACACCCCCAATTCCAGCACCTTGTTAGACAAGGATGGATGCGAGAAGAAAGAGGAACAGCCCAGTTCAGATTGTGTCGACTTATGAAGGGTCTGAAAGCTCCTTTGCGTACGTTGAATCAGGTGCACTTTAGCCATATCTCCTCCCAAGTGACTAGAGCAAAGGAAGAGTATGCTAGTGTGCTCCATGTCTTGAGAGACAACCCCACATCCCCGGAGCTCCTGGAGCAAGCGTCGGCATCTAAGAAGGCAGTCCTTTGGCTTTCAAAAGCTGAATTTAGCTTCTTAACCCAACAAGCAAAGGTTAAGTATGTCACCAATGTTGATCGATGCTCCAAGTTCTTTCATGGTATTATGAGACGAAATGCAAGGCGCTCGGCTATCCCAAGCATCCTCACTTCTAGTGGAGAGCCGACGGAGAACCTCCTAGATGTAGGGAATCAGTTTGTGGAACACTTCACCAAGCTCTTAGGCACTCACCATGATGTCTCCATTCCATCAAGTGATGCCTTTGTTCAAGGACCTAAGTTTAATGTGGAGCAACAGCTGTGCTTAGAAGTTGTGGTGAGCGACAATGAAATCAGAGAGGCGCTTTGAGACATTGGGGATGACAAGGCCCCGGGCCCGGATGGTTTCTCCGCTAAGTTCTTCAAAGACACTTGGAGCATCACGGGGCAACTATTGA
>OY998265.1:515000-527500 GCA_963922045.1 Persicaria maculosa | reverse complement strand
TTTCGAGTGACCCACCCCCCCTATAGTGCACTTCTAGCAGTTTTGCCACCAACACCAACAGATACGGCGCTTGGGAGGCAGATCATACAAAATTCAAACTTTAATTTTTGGAGTTCTAGTGATCCAAATCGCATGGGTTTTTTTCTATTGCAAGATTAGGAGGTTAGGAATCCCCCAAATGTTTTTATTTGAAACTTTTCTCACAAAAGTCCGAAAATTTCGACCAATGCCATAATTGACCCAACGTGGCCGGGCGCACCTAGTGACCGGGTTCCTAGGAGCCGGACACCATGGCTCCGGGGTGTGTTGGACATGCTCCAAGGTGCCAGGCATTGACCCATGAAGTGCCGAGCAAAAACGCCCGATGGTGCTCGATCAATATGGAAACAGTGCCAAGGCGCTCGGGCGTTTGCGCTCGGGCGCTCGGGCACTTGCGCTCGGGCGCTCGGACGCTGCGCTCGGGCACTCGGGCACTTACGCTGGGGCGCTCGGACACGGCGCTAGGGCGCTCGGGCACTGCGCTCGGGCGCTCGGGCAATGCGCTCGGGCGCTCGGGCACTTGCGCTCGGGCACTCGGACACTGCGCTCTGGCGCTCGGGCACTTGCGCTCGAGCGCTCGGACACTGCGCTCGGGCGCTCGGGCACTGCGCTCGGGCGCTCGGACACTCCGCTCGGGCGCTCGGGCACTTGCGCTCGGGCGCTCCGGCACTGCGCGCGGGCGCTCTGGCAATGCGCTCGGGCGCTCCGCCACTGCGCTCGGGCGCTCGGGCACTTGCGCTCGGGCGCTCGGGTACTGCGCTCGGGCGCTCGGGCACTGGCGCTCGAGCGCTCGGGCACTTGCGCTCGGGCGCTCGGACACCTGCGCTCTGGCGCTCGGGCGCTCGGGCACTTTCGCTCGGGCGCTCGGACACCTGCGCTCGAGCGCTCGGGCGCTCGGACACTTGCGCTCGGGCGCTCGGACACTCAGCTCGGGCGCTCGGGCGCTCGGGCGCTCGGGCACTTGCGCTCGGGCGCTCGGGCACCATATCCGAGCATCTGTGTCCGAGGACACCATGTCCGAGCACCGTACCCGAGCAACATGTCCAAGGACACGATGTCCGAGCAACATGCCCAAGGACACGGTGTCCGAGCACCATGTCCAAGGACCATGTCGAAGGACACCATGTCCGAGCACCATGTCGAAGGACACCTTGTCCGAGCACCATGTCCAAGGAGACCTTGTCCGATCACCATGTCCAAGGACACCTTGTCCGAGCACCATGTCCAAGGACACCTTGTCCGAGCACCATGTCCAAGGACACCTTGTCCGAGCACAATGTCCAAGGACACCTTGTCCGAGCACCATGTCCAAGGACACCATGTCCAAGGACACCTTGTCCGAGCACCACGTCCAAGGACACCTTGTCCGAGCACCATGTCCAAGGAGACCTTGTCCGAGCACCATGTCCAAGGAGACCTTGTCCGAGCACCATGTCCATGGACCATGTCGAAGGACACCATGTCCGACCACCACGTCCAAGGACACCTTGTCCAAGCACCATGTCCGAGCACTATGGCGCCTGGGAGGCAGATCATACAAAACGGCGCCTGCTTGGGAGGCGGATCATACAAAATGGCGCCTGCTTGGGAGGTAGATCATACAAAATGGCGCTCGGGCGCTCGGGCGCTGCGCTCGGGCGATCGGGCATTGCGCTCGGGCGCTCGGGCGCTGCGGTCGGGCGCTCGGGCGCTGCTCTCAGGCGCTCGGGCGCTGCTCTCAGGCGCTCGGGCGCTGCGCTCGGGCGCTCGGGCGCTGTGCTCGGGCGCTCGGGCGCTGCGCTCGGGCGATCGGGCATTCGGACACTTGCGCTCGGGCGTCCGGACACTCCGCTCGGGCGCTCGGGCACTTGCGCTCGGGCGCTCGGGCACTGCGCTCGGGTGCTCGGGCAATGCGCTCGGGCGCTCAGCTACTGCGCTCGGGCGCTCGGGCACTACGCTCGGGCGCTCATACACTCCGCTCGGGCGCTCGGGCACTTGCGCTTAGGCGCTCCGGCACTGCGCTTAGGCGCTCCGGCAATGCGCTCGGGCGCTCCGCCACTGCGCTCGGGCGCTCGGGCACTTGCGCTCGGGCGCTCGGACACTGCGCTCGGGCGCTCGGACACTGCGCTCGGGCGCTCGGGCACTGCGCTCGGGCGCTCGGGCACTTGCGCTCGGGCGCTCGGGCACTGCGCTCGGGCACTTGGGCTCGGGCGCTCGGACACCTGCGCTCGGGCGCTCGGGCACTTGCGCTCGGGCGCTCGGACACCTGCGCTCGAGCGCTCGGGCGCTCGGACACTTGCGCTCGGGCGCTCGAGCACTTGCGCTCAGGCGCTCGGGCACCATGTCCGAGCATCTGTGTCCGAGGACACCATGTCCGAGCACCGTACCCGAGCAACATGTCCAAGGACACGCTGTCCAAGCAACATGCCCAAGGACACGGTGTCCGAGCACCATGTCCAAGGACCATGTCGAAGGACACCATGTCCGAGCACCATGTCGAAGGACACCTTGTCCGAGCACCATGTCCAAGGACACCTTGTCCGATCACCATGTCCAAGGACACCTTGTCCGAGCACCATGTCCAAGGACACCTTGTCCGAGCACCATGTCCAAGGACACCTTGTCCGAGCACCATGTCCAAGGACACCATGTCCAAGGACACCTTGTCCGAGCACCATGACCAAGGACACCTTGTCCGATCACCATGTCCAAGGACACCTTGTCCGAGCACCATGTCCAAGGACACCTTGTCCGAGCACCATGTCCAAGGACACCTTGTCCGAGCACCATGTCCAAGGACACCTTGTCCGAGCACCATGTCCAAAGACACCTTGTCCGAGCACCATGTCCAAGGACACCATGTCCAAGGACACCTTGTCCGAGCACCACGTCCAAGGACACCTTGTCCGAGCACCATGTCCAAGGAGACCTTGTCCGAGCACCATGTCCAAGGAGACCTTGTCCGAGCACCATGTCCATGGACCATGTCGAAGGACACCATGTCCGAGCACCATGTCCAAGGACACGTCGTCCGAGCACCATGTCCGAGCCCCATGTCCAAGGACACCATGTACGAGCACCATGACCAAGGACACCTTGTCCAAGCACCATGTCCGAGCACTATGGCGCCTGGGAGGCAGATCATACAAAACGGCGCCTGCTTGGGAGGCGGATCATACAAAATGGCGCCTGCTTGGGAGGCAGATCATACAAAATGGCGCTCGGGCGCTTTGGCACTCGGGCGCTTTGGCGCTCGGGCGCTTTGGCGCTCGGGCGCTTTGGCGCTCGGGCGCTTTGGCGCTCGGGCGCTTTGGCGCTCGGGCGCTTTGGCGCTCGGGCGCTTTGGCGCTCGGGCGCTGCGCTCGGGCGCTCGGGCGCTGTGCTCGGTCGCTCGCGCTCGGGCGCTCAGGCGCTTGCGCTCGGGCGCTTGCGCTCGGGCGCTCGGACACTTGCACTCGGGCGCTCGGACACTCCGCTTGGGCGCTCGGGCACTTGGACACTTGCGCTCGGGCCTCCGGACACTCCGCTCGGGCGCTCGGGCACTCGCGCTCGGGCGCTCGGGCACTGCGCTCGGGCGCTCGGGCAATGTGCTCGGGCGCTCGGGCAATGTGCTCGGGCGCTCAGCCACTGCGCTCGGGCACTACGCTCGGGCGCTCGGACGCTCCGCTCGGGCGCTCGGGCACTTGCGCTCGGGCGCTTCGGCACTGCGCGCGGGCGCTCTGGCAATGCGCTCGGGTGCTCCGCCACTGCGCTGGGGCACTTGCGCTCGGGCGCTCGGGCGCTCGGGCACTGCGCTCGGGCGCTCGGGCACTTGCGCTCGGGCGCTCGGGCACTGCGCTCGGGCACTTGCGCTCGGGCACTCGGACACCTGCGCTCGAGCGCTCGGGCGCTCGGACACTTGCGCTCGGGCGCTCGGACACTCCGCTCGGGCGCTCGGGCACCTGCGCTCGGGCGCTCGGGCACCATGTCCGAGCATCTGTGTCCGAGGACACCATGTCCGAGCACCGTACCCGAGCAACATGTCCAAGGACACGATGTCCGAGGAACATGCCCAAGGACACGGTGTCCGAGCACCATGTCCAAGGACCATGTCGAAGGACACCATGTCCGAGCACCATGTCGAAGGACACCTTGTCCGAGCACCATGTCCAAGGACACCTTGTCCGATCACCATGTCCAAGGACACCTTGTCCGAGCACCATGTCCAAGGACACCTTGTCCGAGCACCATGTCCAAGGACACCTTGTCCGAGCACCATGTCCAAGGACACCTTGTCCGAGCACAATGTCCAAGGACACCATGTCCAAGGACACCTTGTCCGAGCACCACGTCCAAGAACACCTTGTCCGAGCACCATGTCCAAGGAGACCTTGTCCGAGCACCATGTCCATGGACCATATTGAAGGACACCATATCCGAGCACCATGTCCAAGGACACGTCGTCCGAGCACCATGTCCGAGCCCCATGTCCAAGGACACCATGTACGAGCACCATGACCAAGGACACCTTGTCCAAGCACCATGTCCGAGCACTATGGCGCTTGGGAGGCAGATCATACAAAACGGCGCCTGCATGGGAGGCGGATCATACAAAATGGCGCCTGCTTGGGAGGCAGATCATACAAAATGGCGCTTGGGCGCTCGGGCGCTGCGCTCGGGCGATCGGGCATTGCGCTCGGGCGCTCGGGCGCTGTGCTCGGGCGCTCGGGCGCTCGGGCGCTCGGGCGCTTCGCTCGGGCGCTCGGGCGCTGCGTTTGGTCGCTCGTGCTCGGGCGCTCAGGCGCTTGCGCTCGGGCGCTCGGACACTCCGCTCGGGCGCTCGGGCACTCGGACACTTGCGCTCGCGCGTCCGGACATTCCGCTCGGGCACTCGGGCACTTGCGCTCGGGCGCTCGGGCACCATGTCCGAGCATCTGTGTCCGAGGACACCATGTCCGAGCACCGTACCCGAGCAACATGTCCAACGACATGATGTCCGAGCAACATGCCCAAGGACACGGTGTCCGAGCACCATGTCCAAGGACCATGTCGAAGGACACCATGTCCGAGCACCATGTCGAAGGACACCTTGTCCGAGCACCATGTCCAAGGACACCTTGTCCGATCACCATGTCCAAGGACACCTTGTCCGAGCACCATGTCCAAGGACACCTTGTCCGAGAACCATGTCCAAGGACACCTTGTCCGAGCACCATGTCCAAGGACACCATGTCCAAGGACACCTTGTCCGAGCACCATGTCCAAGGACACCTTGTCCGAGCACCATGTCCAAAGACACCATGTCCAAGGACACCTTGTCCGAGCACCACGTCCAAGGACACCTTGTCCGAGCACCACGTCCAAGGAGACCTTGTCCGAGAACCATGTCCAAGGAGACCTTGTCCGAGCACCATGTCCATGGACGATGTCGAAGGACACCATGTCCGAGCACCATGTCCAAGGACACGTCGTCCGAGCACCATGTCCGAGCCCCATGTCCAAGGACACCATGTATGAGCACCATGACCAAGGACACCTTGTCCAAGCACCATGTCCGAGCACTGTGGCGCCTGGGAGGCAGATCATACAAAACGGCGCCTCCTTGGGAGGCGGATCATACAAAATGGCGCTTGCTTGGGAGGCAGATCATACAAAATGGCGCTCGGGCGCTGCGCTCGGGCGATCGGGCATTGCGCTCGGGCGCTCGGGCGCTCGGGCGCTGCGCTCGGGCGCTCGGGCGCTGCGCTCGGGCGCTCGGGCGTTGCGCTCGGGCGCTCGGGCGCTGCGCTTGGTCGCTCGCGCTCGGGCGCTCAGGCGCTTGCGCTCGGGCGCTCGGAAAATTGCGCTCGGGCGCTCGGACACTCCGCTCGGGCGCTCGGGCACTCGGGCACTTGCGCTCGGGCATCCGGACACTCCGCTTGGGCTCTCGGGCACTTGCGCTCGGGCGCTCGGGCACTGCGCTCGGGCGCTCGGGCGCTCAGCCACTACGCTCAGGCGCTCGGGCATTGCGCTCGGGCGCTCGGACACTCCGCTCGGGCGCTCGGGCACTTGCGCTCGGGCGCTCCGGCACTGCGCGCGGGCGCTCCGGCAATGCGCTCGGGCGCTCCGCCACTGCGCTCGGGCGCTCGGGTACTTGCGCTCGGGCGCTCGGACACTGCGTTCGGGCGCTCGGGTACTGCGCTCGGACACTTGCGCTCGGGCGCTCGGACACTCTGCTTGGGCGCTCGGGCGCTCGGGCACTTGCGCTCGGGCGCTCGGGCACCATGTCCGAGCATCTGTGTCAGAGGACACCATGTCTGAGCACCGTACCCGAGCAACATGTCCAAGGACACGATGTCCGAGCAACATGCCCAAGGACACGGTGTCCGAGCACCATGTCCAAGGACCATGTCGAAGGACACCATGTCCGAGCACCATGTCGAAGGACACCTTGTCCGAGCACCATGTCCAAGGACACCTTGTCCGATCACCATGTCCAAGGACACCTTGTCCGAGCACCATGTCCAAGGACACCTTCTCCGAGCACCATGTCCAAGGACACCTTGTCCGAGCACCATGTCCAAGGACACCTTGTCCGAGCACCATGTCCAAGGACACCTTGTCCGAGCACCATGTCCAAGGAAACCATGTCCAAGGACACCTTGTCCGAGCACCACGTCCAAGGACACCTTGTCCGAGCACCATTTCCAAGGAGACCTTGTCTGAGCACCATGTCCAAGGAGACCTTGTCCGAGCACCATGTCCATGGACCATGTCGAAGGACACCATGTCCGAGCACCATGTCCAAGGACACGTCGTCCGAGCACCATGTCCAAGGACACCATGTACGAGCACCATGACCAAGGACACCTTGTCCAAGCACCATGTCCGAGCACTATGGCGCCTGGGAGGCAGATCATACAAAACGGCGCCTGCTTGGGAGGCGGATCATACAAAATGGCGCCTGCTTGGGAGGCAGATCATACAAAATGGCGCTCGGGCGCTCGGGCGCTCGGGCGCTGCGGTCGGGCGATCGGGCATTGCGCTCGGGCGCTCGGGCGCTCGGGCGCTGCGCTTGGGCGCTTGGGCGCTCGCGCTCGGGGGCTCAGGCGCTTGCGCTCGGGCGCTCGGGCGCTTGCGCTCGGGCGCTCGGACACTTGCGCTCGGGCGCTCGGACACTCCGCTCGGGCGCTCGGGCACTCGGAAACTTGCGCTCGGGCATCCGGACACTCCGCTCAGGCGCTCGGGCACTTGCGCTTGGGCGCTCGGGCACTGCGCTCGGGCGCTCGGGCAATGCGCTCGGGCGCTCAGCCACTGCGCTCGGGCGCTCGGGTGCTCCGACACTGCGCTCGGGCGCTCGGGCACTTGCGCTCGGGCGCTCGGGCACTTGCGCTCGGGCGCTCGGACACTCCGCTCGGGCACTGCGCTCGGGCGCTCAGGCAATGCGCTCGGGCGCTCGGGCACTTGCGCTCGGACGCTCGGACGCTGCGCTCAAGCGCTCGGGCACTTGCGCTGGGGCGCTCGGACACGGCGCTCGGGCGCTCGGGCACTTGCGCTCGGGCGCTCGGACACTCCGCTCGGGCGCTCGGGCACTGCGCTCGGGCAATGCGCTCGGGCGCTCGGGCACTTGCGCTCGCGCACTCGGACGCTGCGCTCGGGCGCTCGGGCACTTGCGCTCGAGCGCTCGGGCGCTGCGCTCGGGCGCTCGGGCGCTGCGCTCGGGCGCTCGGGCGCTGCGCTCGGGCACTCGGGCGCTGCACTCGGTCGCTCGCGCTCGGGGGCTCAGGCGCTTGCGCTCGGGCGCTTGGGCGCTTGCGCTCGGGTGCTCCGACACTGCGCTCGGGCGCTCGGGCACTTGCGCTGGGGCGCTCGGACACGGCGCTCGGGTGCTCGGGCACTTGCGCTCGGGCGCTCGGACACTCCGCTCGGGCGCTCGGGCACTGCGCTCGGGCAATGCGCTTGGGCGCTCGGGCGCTCGGACACTCTGCTCGGGCGCTCCAAGGAGACCTTGTCTGAGCACCATGTCCAAGGAGACCTTGTCCGAGCACCATGTCCATGGACCATGTCGAAGGACACCATGTCCGAGCACCATGTCCAAGGACACGTCGTCCGAGCACCATGTCCGAGCCCCATGTCCAAGGACACCATGTACGAGCACCATGACCAAGGACACCTTGTCCAAGCACCATGTCCGAGCACTATGGCGCCTGGGAGGCAGATCATACAAAACGGCGCCTGCTTGGGAGGCGGATCATACAAAATGGCGCCTGCTTGGGAGGCAGATCATACAAAATGGCGCTCGGGCGCTGCGCTCGGGCGATCAGGCATTGCGCTCGGGCGCTCGGGCGCTGTGCTCGGTTACTCGTGCTCGGGCGCTTCGGCGCTTGCGCTCGGGCGCTTGCGCTTGGGCGCTCGGACACTTGCGCTCGGGCGCTCGGGCACTCGGACACTTGCGCTCGGGCGTCCGGACACTCCGCTCGGGCGCTCTGGCACTTGCGCTCGGGCGCTCGGGCAATGCGCTCGGGCACTGCGGTCGGGCGCTCGGGCAATGCGCTCGGGCGCTCAGTCACTGCGCTCGGGCACTACGCTCGGGCGCTCGGACACTCCGCTCGGGCGCTTGGGCACTTGCGCTCGGGCGCTCCGGCACTGCGCGCGGGCGCTTCGGCAATACGCTCGGGCGCTCCGCCACTGCGCTCGGGCGCTCGGGCACTTGCGCTCGGGCGCTCGGACACTGCGCTCGGGCGCTCGGGCACTTGCGCTCGGGCGCTCGAGCACTGCGCTCGGGCGCTCGGACACCTGCGCTCGATCGCTCGGGTGCTCAGACACTTGCGCTCGGGCGCTCAGACACTCCGCTCGGGCGCTCGGGCACCATGTCCGAGCATCTGTGTCCGAGGACACCATGTCCGAGCACCGTACCCGAGCAACATGTCCAAGGACACGATGTCCGAGCAACATGCCCAAGGACACCTTGTCCGAGCACCATGTCCAAGGACACCTTGTCTGATCACCATGTCCAAGGACACCTTGTCCGAGCACCATGTCCAAGGACACCTTCTCCGAGCACCATGTCCAAGGACACCTTGTCCGAGCACCATGTCCAACGACACCATGTCCAAGGATACCTTGTCCGAGCACCACGTCCAAGGACACCTTATCCGAGCACCATGTCCAAGGAGACCTTGTCCGAGCACCATGTCCAAGGAGACCTTGTCCGAGCACCATGTCCATGGACCATGTCGAAGGACACCATGTCCGAGCACCATGTCCAAGGAAACGTCGTCCGAGCACCATGTCCGAGCCCCATGTCCAAGGACACCATGTACGAGCACCATGACCAAGGACACCTTGTCCAAGCACCATGTCCGAGCACTATGGCGCCTGGGAGGCAGATCATACAAAACGGCGCCTGCTTGGGAGGCGGATCATACAAAATGGCGCCTGCTTGGGACGCAGATCATACAAAATGGCGCTCGGGCGCTCGGGCGCTCGGGCGCTGCGCTCGGGCGATCGGGCATTGCGCTCGGGCGCTGCGCTCGGGCGCTCGGGCGCTGCGCTCGGGCGCTGCGCTCGGGCGCTGCGCTTGGTCGCTCGCGCTCGGGCGCTCAGGCGCTTGCGCGCGGGTGCTTGCGCTCGGGCGCTCGGACACTTGCGCTCGGGGGCTCGGACACTCCGCTCGGGCGCTCGGGCACTCGGACACTTGCGCTCGGGCGTCAGGACACCCCGCTCGGGCGCTCGGGCACTTGCGCTCGGGCGCTGGGGCACTGCACTCGGGCACTGCGCTCGGGCAATGCGCTCGGGCGCTCAGCCACTGCGCTCGGGCGCTCAGGCACTGCGCTCGGGCGCTCGGACACTCCGCTCGGGCGCTCGGGCACTTGCGCTCGGGCGCTCCGGCACTGCGCGCGGGCGCTCCGGCAATGCGCTCAGGCGCTCCGCCACTGCGCTCGGGCGCTCGGGCACTTGCGCTCAGGCGCTCGGACACTGCGCTCGGGCGCTCGGGCGCTCGGGCACTTGCGCTCGGGCGCTCGGGCACTGCGCTCGGGCGCTCAGACACCTGCGCTCGAGCGCTCGGGCGCTCGGACACTCCGCTCGGGCGCTGCGCTCGGGCGATCGGGCATTGCGCTCGGGCGCTCGGGCGCTCGGGCGCTGCGCTCGGGCGCTCGGGCGCTGCGCTTGGTCGCTCGCGCTCGGGCGCTCAGGCGCTTGCGCTCGGGCGCTTGCGCTCGGGCGCTCGGACACTTGCGCTCGGGGGCTCGGACACTCCGCTCGGGCGCTCGGGCACTCGGACACTTGCGCTCGGGCGTCAGGACACCCCGCTCGGGCGCTCGGGCACTTGCGCTCGGGCGCTGGGGCACTGCACTCGGGCACTGCGCTCGGGCGCTCGAGCAATGCGCTCGGGCGCTCAGCCACTGCGCTCGGGCGCTCAGGCACTGCGCTCGGGCGCTCGGACACTCCGCTCGGGCGCTCGGGCACTCGCGCTCGGGCGCTCCGGCACTGCGCGCGGGCGCTCCGGCAATGCGCTCAGGCGCTCCGCCACTGCGCTCGGGCGCTCGGGCACTTGCGCTCAGGCGCTCGGACACTGCGCTCGGGCGCTCGGGCGCTCGGGCACTTGCGCTCGGGCGCTCGGGCACTGCGCTCGGGCGCTCAGACACTTGCGCTCGAGCGCTCGGGCGCTCGGACACTCCGCTCGGGCGCTCGGGCGCTCGGGCACTTGTGCTCGGGCACTCGGGCACCATGTCCGAGCATCTGTGTCCGAGGACACCATGTCCGAGCACCGTACCCGAGCAACATGTCCAAGGACACGATGTCCGAGCAACATGCCCAAGGACACGGTGTCCGAGCACCATGTCCAAGGACCATGTCGAAGGACACCATGTCCGA
The DNA here is from genome assembly GCA_963922045.1 of Persicaria maculosa. Lineage (NCBI taxonomy): Eukaryota > Viridiplantae > Streptophyta > Magnoliopsida > Caryophyllales > Polygonaceae > Persicaria > Persicaria maculosa. The sequence continues at coordinate 516,646 of OY998265.1, read as the reverse complement.
GCACCATGTCGAAGGACACCTTGTCCGAGCACCATGTCCAAGGACACCTTGTCCGATCACCATGTCCAAGGACACCTTGTCCGAGCACCATGTCCAAGGACACCTTGTCCGAGCACCATGTCCAAGGACACCTTGTCCGAGCACCATGTCCAAGGACACCTTGTTCGAGCACCATGTCCAAGGACACCTTGTCCGAGCACCATGTCCAAGGACACCATGTCCAAGGACACCTTGTCCGAGCACCAGGTCCAAGGACACCTCTTCCGAGCACCACGTCCAAGGACACCTTGTCCGAGCACCATGTCCAAGGAGACCTTGTCCGAGCACCATGTCAAAGGAGACCTTGTCCGAGCACCATGTCCATGGACAATGTCGAAGGACACCATGTCCGAGCACCATGTCCAAGGACACGTCGTCCGAGCACCATGTCCGAGCCCCATGTCCAAGGACACCATGTACGAGCACCATGACCAAGGACACCTTGTCCAAGCACCATGTCCGAGCACTATGGTGCCTGGGAGGCAGATCATACAAAACGGCGCCTGCTTGGGAGGCGGATCATACAAAATGGCGCCTGCTTAGGAGGCAGATCATACAAAATGGCGCTCGGGCGCTCGGGCGCTCGGGCGCTGCGCTCGGGCGATCGGGCATTGCGCTCGGGCGCTCGGGCGCTGCGCTCGGGCGCTGTGCTCGGGCGCTCGGACACTTGGGCTCGGGCGCTCGGACACTCCGCTCGGGTGCTCGGGCACTCGGACACTTGCGCTCGGGCGTCCGGACATCCGCTCGGGCGCTCGGGCACTTGCGTTCGGGCGCTCGGGCACTACGCTCGGGCACTCGGGCAATGCGCTCGGGCGCTCAGCCACTCTGCTCGGGCGCTTGGACACTGCGCTCGGGCGCTCGGACACTGCGCTCGGGCGCTCGTACACTTGCGCTCGGGCGCTCGGACACTCCGCTCGGGCGCTCGGGCACTCGGACACTTGCGCTCGGGCACTCGGACACTCCGCTCGGGCGCTCGGGCACTGGCGCTCGGGCACTTGCGCTCGGGCGCTCGGGCACTCTGCTCGGGCGCTGGGGCATTCCGCTCGGTCGCTCGGGCACTCGGACACTTGCGCTCGGGCGCTCGGATACTCCGCTCGGGCGCTCGGGCACTTGCGCTCGGGCGCTCGGGCACCATGTCCGAGCATCTGTGTACGAGGACACCATGTCCGAGCACCGTACCCGAGATTGATGTCCAAGGACACGATGTTCGAGCAACTTTTTCAAGGATACAGTGTCCGAGCACCATGTCCGGGGACACCTTGTCCGAGCGCCATGTGCTCGGACACCATGTCCAAGGACCAAGTCGAAGGACACCATGTCCGAGCACAATGTCCAAGGACACCTTGTCCGAGTACCATGTCCAAGCACCATGTCCACGGACACCATGACCAAGGACCATGTCCAAGGACCATGTCCGAGGAGACCATGTCTAAGGACACCATGTCCAAGGACACCATTTCGAGGGACACCATTTCCGATTACTGTATGGCACAGTGGGTCGCCGATTAAGTACTTGTAATTCCTTGGATTCTCGGTGGACTTAATTAAGCAAGGGACTGAAATAGTATGCAAGGGACGGGCGGCTTAAGTACAATTATATAACTTTG
>OY998265.1:467500-507500 GCA_963922045.1 Persicaria maculosa | reverse complement strand
CTTATTCTCTAAACTCCCTATCTGGATAAGAATTCATAAATTACCAACAGAATTTTGGACACCTACCATGCTTCAAAGAATTGCCACTAAAATAGGTGATCCCCTAATGACTGACTCTTACACTTAGCAAAGAACTAAACAAGTGTATGCTAGAGTACTAGTGGAAATGGACTGCTCAGTGGAATTAAAGAGAGCCATTCACATTGAGTTTGAGGATGCCCCTGATCATACTTGTTTCATTGAATATGATAATCTTCCCCCTAGATGTAACAATTGTTCTACATATGGCCATGAGACAATAAAATGTCCTGCAACAAGGAATACTAACAACACAAGGGATACAAATATAGATCAGAATGTCCCCTCCTCTAATAGGGATCACTATGTCTCTTCTGCTCCACAACAAGCTTGTCCTCCTATTCTACCCTCTCCTGTGCCCCCTCCAAATACACATGCTAGAACCTCAACAGAAACTTTCCCTCCTACCCAGCCTCCTTTGATGACCTCTCCTTTACAGTTGCAGGTACAAAGGATCCAAACCCCTCCCCCTTCTTCTGTAACTACCACTTCCATGTCATCTGCTCCCCATCCTGCTAACAACCCCCTACCTCCTTCAATTACCCCTCCCCACCTGGCTCCTAATCCTTCCCCCTCCTCTATCCCCTCCCAAGCTCCTTTACTTCCCAATCCTACAAACTGTGTCACCCCCCGGAAATATATATCTGCCCCCCCCCCCTCTTCCTCCAACAGCCACCCCTCACCCTCTACCAACCCCCTACCTCTTTCCCACTCTACAAGATCCTATGTCAAATCCTCTCTCTTTTCCTCTATTGACAGGATCAACAAAGCCTATCAAAAGAAAAAAGCCTCCCCTCCCCCCCTCCTACAGTTGTGGACTATCAAGGAACACAAAGGTTCTATAAGGAATGCACTGAAAGAGTGGAAAAGGAGATTGAACAGAGGAGACTAGCTGAGATGGCTAGAGAAAAAGAATAGAGAAGAGTCTCCTTTGCTGACCAAAACAGCTACCAAGTCCTAGAATACATGGACCAAATGGAGGATGATAATGCACTACAGATTGACCCCTGTGAGCCTCCCAGTACTGCTCTAATCTGTTATAACAAGGAGGCTCAAAAGGAAAATGAACACCTAGAACATAATGTCATAAATAAACAACAGGTGGAAGTAAGGAGAAGCTGCAGGCTTAACAAAAATGAACAAAGGGCTCAAATAGAACAAGAGCTTCTGTTAGACTCAGACTGTAGTGAACAAGGAACTGAAGAGGTCACAAGAGCTTCAGATGGGAGAGAAGTGGTCTTAGGACTAAAATCATGGCCTTCCTCTAACACAGAAAGAGCCACTCAGGAAGACAAAGGGCCTAGCACCCTTGTAAGGAGGTCTAAATGATTATTGCCTCTTGGAACATAAGGGGGTTCAGCAGCACCCCTAAACAAAGAGCTGTAAGGGAGTTCTTACTACACAGAAATATAGGCTTCTTGGGAATTTTGGAAACAAAGCTCACAGTTACTAAACTCTCTGCTATCATGAACAAAGGGTTCAACCAATGGAAATATCTACATAATTTTGATCACAGTGAAGCTGGTAGGATTGTTATCTTATGGGACCCTCAAAGAGTTGACTTCACTCTCTGCAGAACAACTGATCAAATGATTAGTGGGGTAATCAAATGTAGGGCCTCTGGCAAATCTTTTAATTTAGCACAAGTGTATGGCCTTCACACAATTGTAAAAAGAAGAGGCATGTGGAATGATCTAAGGATTGAATTTAATGACAGAAATAGCCCCTGGCTTGTACAAGGAGATTTCAATGCAATAATGAGATCATGCGAGAGGAAAAATGGAACCACAGTGACTGCATATGAAATCTCTAACCTATGGAATATCTGTGCTGAACTAGATCTCCACGATGCTAGATATCAAGGTCTTGATCACACTTGGTTTCAGGGGAGCAAATCTACAAAAATAGATAGGGTGATGATCAATGGAACATGGGACTCCCTAAACCTTCACTGCAAAGCCACCTTCCTCCTACCCAAAGCCTTTTGTGATCATGCTCAAGTTCTTGTGGAAGTACTGAATTGTCATGTAAAGAAAAAGCCACCCTTCAAATACTTTAATATGTGGAACCAATATGAGAACTTTCATCAATTGATCTCTGACAACTGGGTGTTTAATGGACATGGCTCGGATCAATTTAAATTATGTAAGCTTCTCCAAAGCTTAAAGAAACCCCTTAAACACCTTAATAGCTCCCACTTCTCCAATATCAAACAAAAAGCCCAAACTGCTGAAATGGAGTATGAATTAGCCTTCCAAGCTGTTAGAACTGACCCACACTCTCCTGTACTCCTACAAAGCCTAGAAATAGCCAAAAAGAAAGCCACAAGGCTCAAAGAAGCTGAGCACAAGTTTAATTCCCAACTTGCAAAGGTAAAACACGCCTTTGAGGGGGATAGATGCACTGCCTACTTTCATGGAATCATGAGAAAAAATATGAAAAGAAATCATATCAGCTCACTTATCAAAGAAGATGGCACAGAGACAGCCTCTGAACTAGAAGTTGCAAACCAATTTGAGAATTTCTATAAGGATCTTCTAGGACAGATGAGAGAAACAGATAATGTTGACAGAAGATTTATTTCTAATGGTGGACCTACCTTGAAGGAAGAATATCAACAACAGCTAATCTGTCCCATTACAGATGCAGAGATAAAAAGTACCCTATGGAACATTGGTGATGAGAAATCCCCAGGCCCCGATGGTTACACATCCAAATTCTTCAAAGATACTTGGGGAACCACTGGACCTCAGCTTGTTTTGGCTATCAAGGAGTTCTTCAGAACTGGGAAACTCTTGAAGCAATCTAACCATACTTCAATTTCACTCATTGCAAAAAATACTAATCCTACAAGTGTGAATGATTTCAGAACCATATCATGCTGTAATGTTAGTTATAAAATCATCACAAAAATACTTGCTTCAAGATTAGCTTCAGTGCTTAAAGATATTGTCTCCCCTTCCCAAATTGGTTTCATTGAGGGAAGATTAATGGGAGAAAACATCATGCTGTTACAGGAAATTATCAGGAAATACACACGAAAAAGAATTAGTCCTAGATGCATTCTAAATATTGATCTCAGAAAAGCCTATGACACCATCTCTTGGAAATTCATTGCTCAAATGTTTGAAAACCTAAATTTCCCACAAACTTTTACTCTCTGGATTCTTGAGTGTATTTGCTCTCCTTCTTTCTCTATAAATGTTAATGGAAACCTTCAAGGGTTCTTCAATGGTAAAAGGGGCTTAAGACAGGGGGATCCTATCTCCCCCCTTGTGTTTGTACTCTCTGTTGATTATCTGTCTCGTGTGCTTAGATGTAAAACCAGACATCCTGATTTTAAATTTCATCCTAAATGTGCCCATCTACAAATGTCTCACCTAGCCTATGCAGATGACATCATTTTAATGTCTAGGGGAGACAAAGCATCTATGGGTATTCTACTTGATGCTCTGGAACATTTTACCAATGTCTCTGGTTTGGACATAAGTCCTATGAAATCTTCTTTCTTTACTGCAGGTGTTAAGCATGATGACAGGGAGTATTTAATTCATAGATCTGGTTTCTCCCAAGGGTGCTTCCCTTTTAGATACCTAGGAATCCCCATCTCCTCTGGGAAACTAACCATCTCACAATTTACTCCCTTCCTAGATAAAATGCTCACAAACATTAGCAATTGGAATGCAAAAAACCTTTCTTATGCAGGAAAAGTTGAGCTTATTAGGTCTGTGCTACAAGGAATTCAAGGGTTCTGGTTATCCATACTCCCTTCCCCTTCTACTCTCTTTGACAAAATTAATTCACTTTGTGCTAAATTTTTGTGGAAGTCTCACAGGATCAAATGGAAGGATGTTTGTCTCCCTAAGGATGAAGGTGGCATGGGCTTAAAAGATCTAAAAACATGGAACACAGCTTTCATATCAAGAATCCTTTGGGATATAATCAACAAAAAGGATAGGCTATGGATTAGATGGGTTCATCACCAATATATACAACAAGATGATGTCTGGACATGGCTTGTTCATCCAAAAAATGATTCTCTACTCATCAAGAAAATACTTGGAATTAGAGATTTTCTACTAACCTCTGCAGGCTCTAGAGAAGAGGCATACAACTTGATGCAAAACTGGTGTGTGGGTGGGAAATTCAATGTGGGTAGAGCCTACAATTTCTTCAGAAGGAGTGCTGACAAGCCCCCGTGGACCACTGTTGTATGGGACAGAAGCATCACCCCTAAGCACTCCTTTATTCTATGGCTTGCAGCAAGGAAAAGATTGGCTACCAATGATCTTATAAAAACAAGGGAAGTAGAACAACTATGCCACTTCTGTCAGTTAACAAATGAATCCCATGATCACCTATACTTCTCATGCAATTTCTCCTCTTCTGTGTGGACACAGGTTAAAACATGGCTAGGCATCTGGAGAAGGATGAGCACCCTAAGGAGTGGACTCAAATGGCTAAAAAAGGAGGCTCGGGGTAAGGGATGGCAAGCAAAGGCTAGAAGAGCTGCATTTGGAGCAACTGTTTACTACATTTGGAAAACCAGAAATGAGAAGCTTTTTGAGAATACAACCAAATCAATTGAGGAGGTTGTCACCTTGTCAAGCTACATGTCTACAAGATGCTACTGCATGACTACTCCATGCTTTTCACCTCCTCTGCTGCACTACATCAGGATCATCTTCATGTTAACCAACATTGAAAGAGTGAAGCTCTCAGCTGCAGTCAGTCTAGGTGTTTTTGACCCCTATGGCCATAACATGTTTCCTTATGGCCTTAGACTGTTTATTTCTTGCTAAACTCTATAAATTTCATGTTTAATGTCTTAGAAAGTCGAAGAATGGTGTAATCTCCCTTAGGGAGATCTTTTGTATATGATCCTTTAGGAAATTAATCATTGGGATCTTAGGTGTGCTAAGATTGTGTTCCTTTAAATCTCTTGATGGCCTAGCCGAAGGGAGATTTAAATGGACACTATCTTAGGGTGTGAGTCCGAATTCTGATAGCCTTGGCTTGATGAGAATGGAGTTGCACCGAGCCTCGAGCTCAACACACCTTGATGGATTGGAATCACTCTAGGTGGTTTCATGATCTTGGGTTCTGCCTTACAAGCCTACGGGCAATAGGCCTCTTGTATGGAACTATTGTAATTATTTCCTTTTACTTCAATATATTTACCCTTAAAATCAAAAAAGAAAGAGCTAACACATAGTCAAAGAGCTCTCAGTCAAGCGGGTGGTTAGAGAGAGAAACTCTCAAAGGAGGAAAACCCTCCTTGCCTTCCCCCTTGCCAAGACAAGCTCTATCCCCCACCGGCCTTGTTCTCCGGCGACTCCTCCGCCCCCGAGCAAGCTACTTTCGGCCTCACCAAGTCATTGTTACCTCGGAAGTGTACTCAGCTCTAGCTTGATTACACCGACAGCACTATTCTCCTCCTCCTGCGTCACTCTCGGCTGAAGCTCCAGCTGCATTAACGGCTTCCCAACCACCAACCTACTGCATTTACTTCACAACCACCTCACATTCATACTTTCAGCTGGTTTCCTACTTCCCTTCGTCCTTTTTTTTTCAGGTTCTCAGTGTGAAATTCAGCGATTTCTGTCTCCTGGTGTACAGTTCAGTGCCCCGACCGCCTCAGGCGGCGGCGCTTGACGCCGGAGCCCTCTTTCAACCCCTCTCCCAACTCCTCTCTTTCATACAATCTACTGGTTTCTCTTCACCCTCTCGGTCTTAATCTGCTTCCTATCACGTTTTCTTCTGTCATTTCAGTTCCTGGGTTTCAGCTTCGCGTTTCTACTGCCTCAGGCGACGGCGATCGGCGCCGGAGTCTCTCTGTTCTTCCCCTCCCTACACCAAGACCCTGGTTTGACGTCCGTACTAAGTCAGAACTAGCCGTTACACACAAGCAACGGCAATAACTGTCACATCTGATTCAAAATTTCGACCGTTATACAGAGTTGACTCGGGTTTGACCAAAAACTCCAAATCCGGTTCGCTTCTGTGGGGTTGCCTTCCGGTGGCCGGAGTCACCTCCTCTCTCCGGTTCCGACCTCCCGCTTCCCTGACGACCCCACTACCTTGAAATCTCTTACATCCAAGCTGTTTCTGAAGTTCCCCCAATTTCTGAACTACTGCTGTCGTCTTACAAAGACGATGAACAGTGACTGAAACAAAAATTCGATTGTGGGGTTGCCATCTGAGAAGATTTCACTAAATTGATCCTCCCCCCCCCTCCTTCTCTCATCTTTGCGCGTCTGTAGCCTTACCAATTTCATAATTGGTTAGGTGTTGAAGAAATCCCTCTTTTCTAGGGTTCCTACTGCATATACAGTGCAGGACTGAACTCTCGACTGTGGGGTTGGCATCTCAGGAGCTATCACAAAATTGATCTCTCCCTCCTCTTCTCCACTTCATTGCGCTGCTGTAGCCTTAACAATTTCATCATCTAATAAGCATTGAAGAAATCCCTCTTTTCTAGGGTTTCTGCTACGCAAACTCAAGCAAAGTGTTCGGGGGATTGCCTCCTTCTTCCCTCCTCCCAAATTGATCTCTTCATCAGCTTCCTTACCCCCTTCCGAACCTCCAACCTTATCAATTTGGTTGCTAGTGGCCCAGATACAATTCCCCCAAATTCTAGGGTTCATACAGCTTGACAACTACGCTGTCAACCCTAATTTGATCGGGGGGTTGCCTTTGACCCTCTTCTACCAAAATTGAACATACCTACAGTCTCTAAACCTCCTTCCGACCCTACTGCCTTACCAATTTGGGTGTTGGTGGCTCAAGGAATAAAGCCCCAAATTTTAGGGCTCCTGCAGACAGACGGCTACGCAGGTGCACCCTAAATTGATCGGGGGGCTGCTTCTACGCCTCCTTCTCCAAAATTGACCAAGCCTACCGCCTTCTCACCATCCTCCGACCCTCTAGCCTTATCAATTTGGGTGTTGGTGGATCAACGAATAAACCCCCAAATCTTAGGGTTCCTGCAGTCTCAAGACTATACTGGGCAACCCTAAATTGATCGGGGGGTTGATTCTGCTTCACCTGCATCAAAATTGTCCTCACCATTAACCTCCCTACCCTTCTCCGTATCCCCTGCCTTACCAATTTGGTCGTTGGTAGTGTAGATTAAATTCCCCCAAATTCTAGGTTTCCTGCAAACCGACGAGTGCGCAGGTGAACGCTAAATTGATCGGGGGGTTCCTTCTGTGCTGCCTACACCAAAATTGATCACTTCCACTGCTTCTAATCCTTCCCCCGCCCTCTTAGCCTTACCAATTGCTTGGGTTATGCTGTATTGAAAATTCCCCCAATTTCTAGGGTTCTTCACTGTCGGGTTGATAGATCCTACTGTGAGCTCTGCTAGCAATTGTCAGAACAAATTGTTTCTTTCCAATTGCACGCATACAGTAACACTGAGCTCCCACACCATCAATTACTACATTGAAGACGGCATAAGAAAAGCCCTCTCTTGAGGGTTCATAATGACAGACAAGGCTCGATCCCCTGCTCAGGGGAGGAAAGCGATCTCCCTCACCCCAAGCCCGATCATGGAAGCATCAAAGGCAGTGACGCCAACGAAGATGACTGTCCTGGGCACACTACCTAAGGCTCCAACCAATGTACTGTCCTAGCAACAGCAACTCAATAACAAGGCAGTGAATACAGCTTCAGCAGCTACCCTAGGTGAACCTTCCCTTACTGCTCCTCTCATTGCTTCTAGCAATGCTCAGGTATGTCTCTCTTCCCCCCTTCCCCTGGACCAAGCCAGGCTCTCTAGGACAAAAATTGTTGTGCAGAAGATCCCTAAGGAGGGACATGATATGTTAACTGATGTGCAAAAGACCCCAAAGAAGGGGCAAATTAGTTTACTTGATCAGAGGACCCCAATGGAGGGGCATAACATTGATATTTCTGAAAAGACCCCAAAGGAGGGGCACAATATGTCTTCTACTTCTATTCCTCTTTCTGATCAACTCACTAGATGCAACTCCTCCCATTCTAATGACATTCCCTTAGAAGGTAACACTTTGGATATTGCTAACACAGTGACTGAACCTATGGCTCCTTCTCTCATTATCTCCTCCTCCACCCCTACCCCATCCCACTCCCCTCACCTACCACACACTGATGACCAAGCCCCTACCCCAGCTGAAGCATACAAACAGAACCCCAATCCTCCCAACCAGCAGCCAGACACCACAGTACAACAAACTGCTGCTCCACCCTTACAAGGAGCATGGGCTTTAAACCATAACCTAGCTGGCAAATCCAAAAGAATAAGAGGGTTCAAACTGGCATATGAAGCTTCTGGATCAGGAGATACTATAAAAGCTTCCAAAAACGATTGCCTGTCATTAGAGGAAGCATGGGGCTTCTCATTAGTGGGATATGTAGTTGGTCGGTTCCCAGGTCTTCAAGCCATAGGAAAAATAAAGGACAACTGGCCAAAACATATCTTTAATAATCAAGGGGGATGGCTCATGTTTAAATTCTTTTCTGAGGAAGATAGAGACTTAGTGCTGATGAAAGGCCCCTTCACAGGACCTGGGTACACATTACTACTCAAGTGTGTCCCAGAAAGATTCACCTTTGACAAAGCTTTGTTCTCCAAACTCCCTATTTGGATCAGAATCCATAAGCTACCTACTGAATTTTGGACACCTACTATGCTTCAAAGAATAGCAACAAAAATAGGGGACCCACTAATGACTGACTCCTATACTGAGCAGAGAACTAAACAGCTATATGCTAGAGTCCTAGTGGAAATGGACTGCTCAGTGGAATTAAAAAGGGCTATACATATTGAATTTGAGGATGCACCTGATCACACATGCTTTATTGAGTATGAAAACCTCCCTCCAAGATGCAACAACTGCTCTACCTATGGTCATGAGACTAGTAAATGCCCTGCAGCTAGGAATACTGTCAACACTAGGGAAAGAGAAAATGAGCAAGGTGCTCCCCCCCCTCTGTTTCCCATAGTCTCCCTAATGGTTCACAACCCTCTAGACCACCCTTACTTCCAACCCCAAGAGTTTATGATAACACCCCTTCCTGCTCCACAGTGGAAACTCAACCTCCCCCTCAAGCTACTTATATGAGCTCCTCTGCTCAGCTAGAGGACCAAAGGAACCAACTCCCCCCCACCTCTTCTGCTTCTAATGCCTCCACTCCCACCTTCTCACTCTCTCCCAATAATCACATTCCCTCATCACCTCCTGTCCCCCCAGGCCCTCTCATCCCCACCCCTCCTAACTGTCAAGCTCCACAACAACAACCCCCTTCTCCCTCTACCCTGTCCCAAAACTGTCCTTCCTCTTCTTCTAACCCTCCCCACCTGTCCCTTTCTACAAGATCTCGTGTTAAATCCTCTCTGTTCTCTTCAATTGAAAGGATAAACAAAGCCTACCAGAAGAAGAAGGCCTCCCCCCCCTCCTCCTAGGGTTGTGAACTACCAAGAGACACAGGAATTCTACAGAGAATGTACTGCAAGAGTGGAAAAAGATATAGAGCAGAGAAGGCAAGCTGAAATGGCTAGACAAAAGGAACTTAAAAGGGTCTCCTTTGCTGACCAAAACAGTTATCAAGTCCTAGAATACATGGATCAAATGGAAAATGATAATGAGGGACAAACTACTCTCTGTGAAAGCTCTGATACTGCCATTGTCTGCTACAACAAAGAGACTCAACAAGAAAATGAGAACCAAGAGCTTACTGTGACAAATAAACAACAAGTTGAAGTAAGGAGAAGCTGCAGATTAAATAAACATGAGCAAAGGTTTCACAAAGAGCAAGAACAGTTTTCTGACTCAGATCTCAGTGAACAGGAAAATGAAGGAGTTATAAATGGTACAGATGGGAGAGATGTAGTACTTGGACTTAAATCCTGGCCATGTAATAACTCAGAGAGGGCATATCACGAAGAAAAAGGGCCTAGCACCCTAACAAAGAAGTCTAAATGATAATTGCCTCATGGAATGTAAGGGGGTTCAGCAGCACCCCTAAACAAAGAGCTGTCAGGGAATTCATTCAACTACACAACATAGGTTTTTTAGGAATTTTGGAAACAAAGCTCACAGTGAACAAGCTTAATGCTATCATGAACAAAGGGTTCACACAGTGGAGATATATGCATAATTTTGATTACAGTGAAGCTGGAAGAATTGTAATCATATGGGACCCCCAGAGAGTTGAGTTCATACATGTAAGATCTACTGATCAAATGATCAGTGGAGTGATTAAGTGCAAGGTTTCAGGAAAAACTTTCAATTTGGCTCAAGTCTATGGATTACATACTATTGTCAAAAGGAGAGGGCTATGGAATGATTTAAAGGAGATATTTCATGACAGAAATGGCCTCTGGCTTGTGCAAGGTGATTTTAATGCAATTATGAGATCATGTGAGAGGAAAAATGGTGCCACGGTTACAGCATATGAAATAGCTGACTTATGGAATATATGTGTGGAACTTGACCTTCACGATGCCATGTACCAAGGCTTAGATCATACTTGGTTCCAAGGTAATAAGTCTACTAAGATTGATAGAGTCATGATAAATGGGGTATGGGATTCACTCAATATCCACTACAAAGCCAAATTCCTACTACGTAAATCTTTCTGTGATCATGCCCAAGTCCTTGTGGAAGTCCTAGACTGTCAAGTTAGGAAAAAACACCCTTTTAAATATTTTAATATGTGGAATCAGTATGAGAATTTCCAGCAACTTATTTCAAGCAACTGGATGTTTAATGGTCAGGGCTCTGCTCAATTCATCTTATGCAAGCTTCTTCAAGGACTAAAGAACCCTCTCAAAAACCTCAACAGAACCCATTTCTCCAACATTAAACAGAGAGCTATAGATGCAGAAATGGAATATGAACTTGCTTTTCAAGCTGTAAGAGCTGACCCCCACTCTACCTTGCTCTTACAAACACTTGACACAGCAAAAAAGAGAGCTACAAGGCTCAAAGATGCTGAACACAAATTCAACTCCCAGCTTGCTAAAGTTAAACATTCATTTGAAGGGGACAGGTGCACAACATATTTTCATGGGATCATGAGGAAAAATATGAAAAGGAATCATGTCAGTTCTCTTATCAAAGAAGATGGCACAGTAACACTGTCAGAATAGGAGGTTGCTATACAATTTGAAAACTTTTACAAAGACCTCCTAGGCCAAATGAGGGCTACTGATGATGTTGACAGAAGGTTCATTGCTGATGGTGGTCCTAAACTCAAGATGGATTCTCATGAATCCTTGATTAGACCTATTTCTGACCAAGAAATAAAAGACACCCTATGGAGTATAGGAGATGAAAAATCACCAGGGCCCGATGGCTTCACTGCTAAGTTCTTCAAAGACACATGGTGTACCACAGGCCACCACCTTAGACTAGCCATCAAAGAATTTTTCACTTCTGGGAAGCTTCTGAAGCAAGTCAATCACACTTCCATTGCCCTCATTGCCAAAAATTCCAATCCTAGGAGTGTCAATGATTTTAGACCCATATCATGCTGTAATGTAAGCTACAAAATCATCACCAAAATCCTTGCAACTAGACTAGCCTCTGTACTTAAAGACATAGTTTCCTCCTCTCAAATTGGTTTCATAGAAGGGAGAATCCTGGGTGAAAATGTCTTGCTGTTACAAGAGCTTATCAGGAAATACACCAGAAAAAGGATTAGCCCTAGATGTATTTTGAACATTGATCTCAGAAAAGCATATGACACTATATCCTGGAAGTTCATTGCTCAAATGTTTGATAACTTGAATTTTCCTAACACTTTTACTCACTGGATACTTGAATGTATTTGTTCTCCCTCCTTCTCTATAAATGTCAATGGAAATCTGCAGGGTTTTTTCAATGGAAAAAGAGGACTTAGACAAGGTGACCCTATATCACCCCTTGTGTTTGTATTGTCTGTTGATTACCTATCTCGTGTGCTTAGATGTAAAACTAGACACCCTGATTTCAAATTTCATCCCAAATGTGAGCACTTGCAACTATCTAACCTTGCTTATGCAGATGACATAATCCTCATGTCTAGGGGAGACAGAGCCTCAATGAGCATTCTACTTGACTCCCTTGAGCATTTCTCTGCTGTCTCAGGATTGGAAATAAGCTCCACAAAATCTTCCTTTTTTACTGCAGGAGTTAAAAGAGAGGATATGGAGTATTTAATTCAGAGATCTAACTTCTCCCAGGGGTCATTCCCATTTAGATATCTTGGAATCCCCATCTCCTCTGGGAAATTAACAGTTTCTCAATTCACTCCCTTCCTTTATAAAATGCTCACTAACATTAGCTATTGGAATACAAAGAATCTGTCTTATGCAGGAAAAGTTGAGCTCATAAGATCTGTATTACAAGAAATTCAAGGGTTCTGGCTATCTATACTACCCTCCCCTTCAACCCTATTCGACAAGATTAACTCTCTATGTGCCAAGTTTTAATGGAAATCTCACAGAATTAAATGGAAGGATGTCTGTCTCCCAAAGGAGGAAGGTGGCCTGGGTTTAAAGGACCTAAAATCGTGGAACACTGCATTCATCTCTAGGATACTTTGGGATGTAATTAACAAAAAAGATAGGCTGTGGATTAGATGGGTACATCATCAATATATACAACAGGGTAATGTATGGTCGTGGCAAGTCCATCCAAAAAATGACTCCCCACTAATAAAGAAAATACTTGGCATTAGAGATTGTTTACTAACCTCTGCAGGTTCAGAAGAAGAGGCATACAATCAAATGAAGAGATGGTGCAATGATGGAAAATTCAGTGTCAACAATGCCTATAACTTCTTCAGAAGGAGTGCTGCAAAACCTCCTTTGTCCTCTGTTGTCTGGGATAGAAGCATCACACCAAAACATTCATTTATTATGTGGCTTGCAGCAAAGAGGAGACTGGCTACAAATGATCTCATCAAGACTAGGGAAGTTGAACAACTATGTCATTTCTGTCAGCTAGCTAATGAATCACATGATCATCTATACTTCTCATGTAACTTCTCATCTTCTGTTTGGTCACAGGTTAAATCATGGTTGGATATATGGAGAGGGATGAGCACTTTAAGGAGTGGACTCAAATGGCTAAAGAAGGAAGCAAAAGGAAAAGGTTGGCAAGCAAAGGCAAAGAGGGCTGCACTTGGAGCAACAGTCTATTACATCTGGAAGGCCCGCAATGAAAAACTATTTGAGAATACAACCAAATCGGTCGAGGAAATTGTCCACTTGGTGAAGCTCCATGTCTACAAGATGCTGCACCATGACTTCTCACTACATTTCACCTCTTCTGCAGCACTCCACCCGAGCCATCTACACATGAATTAGCAAGGAAAATGATGCCCTTCTCTGCTACAGATTAGGTGTTTTTGATTTTATAGCCATAACATGTTTAATATGGCCTTAGACTGTTTTATGTTCCACTACTCTTTCTAGTTTTTCAGTTTCCATGTCTTAGGTTGGTGGAATCTCACTTAGTGAGATGTTTTGAATATGATCCTCTAGGAACATAGTTAAGGGATCTTAGGTGTGCTAAGATGGTGTTCCTTTAATTCTCTTGATGGCCGAGCCGAAGGGAGAATTAAATGGACACTATCTTAGGGTGTGAGTCCGACCTCTGATAGCCTTGGCTTGATGAAAATGGAGTTGCACCGAGCCTCGAGCTCAACACACCTTGATGGATTGAAACTACTCCATGTGGTTTCATGATTTTGGTATATGCCTATATAACCCACGGGTAATAGGCTTCATGTAATGGTCCATTGTAAAAACCCATTTTTTGCTTTAATATATTTACCCTTAAAACCAAAAAAAAAGAAAGAAAGAGCTAACACATGAGACTATCAAATGTCCTGCAGCTAGGAATACTGTCAACACAAGGGAAAATGAAAGTGATCAATGTGCTCCCCCCCTTCTGGTTCCCAAAGTCTCCCTAATGGTTCACAACCTCCTAGGGCACCCTTACTACCAACCCCAAGAGCTTCTGACAACACCCCTCCCTGCATCACAGTAGAAAATCAACCTCCCCCTCATACTCCTAATAGATGCTCCTCTGATCAACTAGTGGACCAGAGGAACCAACTCCCCCCCCCCACCTCTTCTACTACTACTGCCTCTACTACCACCCTCCCACTCTCTCCCAATAATCACATTTCCCCATCATCTCCTGCCCCCCCTCTGGCCCCCATAACTAATTCCTCCAGCTTTCACCCCTCTCCAGCCCCTCTGCTCCCCACCCCTCCTAACTGTCAAGTTCCCCAGCAACAGCCCCCCTCCCCCTCCTCCCTGTCCCAAACCTGCCTTTTCTCCTCTTCCAACCCTCCCCACCTATCCCTTTCTACTAGATCTCGTGTTAAATCCTCTCTTTTCTCTTCAATTGAAAGGATAAACAAAGCCTACCAGAAGAAGAAAGCCTCCCCCCTCCCCCTAGGGTTGTGGACTACCAAGAGACACAGGAATTCTACAAAGAATGTACTGCAAGAGTGGAAAAAGAGATAGAGCAGAGAAGACAAGCTGAAATGGCTAGACAAAAGGAACTTAGAAGGGTCTCCTTTGTTGATCAAAACAGCTATCAAGTCCTAGAATATATGGATGAAATGGAAAATGATAATGAGTGACAAACTACTCTATGTGAAAGCTCTAATACTGCCATTATCTGCTACAACAAAGAGACCCAACAAGAAAATGAGAACATAGAGCTTACTGTTACAAATAAACAACAAGTTGAAGTAAGGAGAAGCTGCAGATTGAATAAACATGAGAAAAGAAACCATAAAGAGCAAGAACAACATTCTGACTCAGATCTCAGTGAACATGAAAATGAAGGAGTTATAAATGCTACAGATGGGAGAGAATTAGTACTTGGACTTAAATCCTGGCCAGATACTAACTCAGAGAGGGCATATCATGAAGAAAAAGGGCCTAGCACCCTTACAATGAAGTCTAAATGATAATTGCCTCATGGAATGTAAGGGGGTTCAACAGCACCCCTAAACAAAGAGCTGTCAGGGAGTTCATCCAACTACACAACATAGGTTTTTTAGGAATTTTGGAAACAAAGCTCACAGTGAACAAGCTTAATGCTATCATGAACAAAGGATTCACACAGTGGAGATATATGCATAATTTTGATTACAGTGCAGCTGGAAGAATTGTAATCATTTGGGACCCTCAGAGAGTTGAATTCTTACATGCAAGATCTACTGATCAAATGATCAGTGGGGTGATTAAGTGCAAGGCCTCAGGAAAAACTTTCAATTTGGCTCAAGTCTATGGATTACATACTATTGTCAAAAGGAGAGGACTATGGAATGACTTAAAGGAGATATTTCATGACAAAAGTGGCCCTTGGCTTGTACAAGGTGATTTTAATGCAATTATGAGATCATGTGAGAGAAAAAATGGTGCCACTGTCACAGCATATGAAATAGCTGACTTATGGAATGTATGTGTTGAACTTGACCTTCATGATGCCTTGTACCAAGGCCTAGATCACACTTGGTTCCAAGGTAATAAGTCCACTAAGATTGATAGAGTTATGATAAATGGTGTGTGGGATGCACTCAACATTCACTGCAAAGCCAACTTCCTTCTACCTAAAGCTTTCTGTGATCATGCCCAAGTCCTCGTGGAAGTCCTAGACTGTCAAGTTAGGAAAAAGCATCCCTTTAAGTATTTTAATATGTGGAATCAGTATGAGAACTTTCAGCAGCTTATATCAAGTAACTGGGTGTTCAATGGGTATGGCTCTGCTCAATTCATCCTATGCAAGCTCCTTCAAGGACTAAAGAAACCCCTCAAAGACCTCAACAGATCCCACTTCTCCAACATCAAAAAAAAAGCTTTGGATGCTGAAAAGGAGTATGAGCTAGCTTTTCAAGCTGTAAGAGGAAACCCCCACTCTACCATGCTACTACAAACACTTGAAATAGCAAAAAAGAAAGCCACACGACTCAAGGATGCAGAACATAAATTCAACTCCCAGCTTGCCAAAGTTAAACACTCATTTGAAGGAGACAGATGCACAGCTTATTTTCATGGGATAATGAGGAAAAACATGAAGAGAAATCATGTTAGTTCTCTTATCAAAGAAGATGGCACAGAAACACTATCAGAACAGGAGGTTGCTATACAATTTGAAAATTTTTATAAAGACCACTTAGGCCAAATGAGGAATATTGATGATGTTGACAGAAGGTTTATTGCTGATGGTGGACCAATACTCATGATAGATTCTCATGAACAATTGATTAGACCTATCTCTGACCAAGAGATAAAAGACACCTTATGGAGTATAGGTGATGAAAAATCACCAGGGCCCGACGGCTACACTGCCAAGTTCTTCAAAGACACATGGGGTACCACTGGCCATCACCTTAGGCAAGCCATTAAAGAGTTCTTCACTTCTGGGAAACTTCTGAAGCAAGTAAATCACACTTCCATTGCCCTCATTGCCAAAAACTCCAACCCTAGAAGTGTCAATGATTTCAGACCCATCTCTTACTGTAATGTAAGCTACAAATTCATCACCAAAATCCTTGCAGCTAGACTAGCCTCTGTGCTTAAAAACTTAGTTTCTCCCTCTCAAATTGGTTTCATAGAAGGGAGAATCATGGGCGAAAATGTTATGTTGTTACAAGAACTCATTCGGAAATACACCAGAAAAAGAATCAGTCCTAGATGTATTTTGAACATTGACCTCAGAAAAGCTTATGACACTATATCCTGGAAGTTCATTGCTCAAATGTTTGATAACCTGAATTTTCCTCACACTTTTACTCAGTGGATACTTGAATGTATTTGTTCTCCCTCTTTCTCTATAAATGTCAATGGAAATTTTCAGGGTTTTTTCAATGGAAAAAGAGGACTACGGTAAGGAGATCCCATATCACCTCTTGTATTTGTGCTGTCTGTTGACTACCTCTCTCGTGTGCTTAGATGTAAAACTAGACATCATAATTTTAAATTCCATCCTAAATGTGAGCATTTGCAATTGACTAACCTAGCTTATGCAGATGACATCATTCTAATGTCTAGGGGAGACAGAGCCTCCATGAGCATTCTACTTGACTCCCTAGAACACTTCTCTGCTGTCTCAGGGTTGGAAATTAGCCCCATAAAGTCATCCTTTTTCACTGCAGGGGTCAAAAGAGAAGACATGGAATACCTAAGTCAGAGATCTAACTTTTCCCAGGGTTCTTTCCCATTTAGATACCTTGGCATTCCTATCTCCTCTGGGAAACTAACAGTTTCACAATTTACTCTTTTCCTTGATAAAATGCTCACTAACATTAGTTATTGGAATACTAAGAACTTGTCTTATGCAGGGAAAGTGGAGCTTATAAGGTCTGTACTACAAGGAATTCAAGGGTTCTAGCTTTCTATACTACCCTCCCCTTCAACCCTTTTTGATAAAATCAATTCTCTATGTGCTAAGTTTTTATGGAAGTCTCACAGGATTAAATGGAAGGATGTCTGTCTCCCAAAGGAAGAAGGTGGCCTGGGCTTAAAAGATTTAAAATCGTGGAACACAGCCTTCATCTCCAGGATACTTTGGGATATAATTAACAAAAAGGATAGATTGTGGATTAGATGGGTACGCCACCAGTATATACAACAAGGGAATGTATGGTCATGGCATGTTCATCCAAAAAACGACTCCCCACTCATAAAGAAAATACTTAGCATTAGAGACTATTTACTAACCTCTGCAGGCTCAGAAGAAGAGGCATACAACCAAATGAAGAGATGGTGTGTTGATGGAAAATTCAGTGTCAATAGGGCTTATAATTTTTTCAGAAGGACTGCTGAAAAACCACCTTGGACCAGTGTTGTATGGGACAGAAGCATCACCCCCAAGCACTCATTCATTCTGTGGCTTGCAGCAAAGAGGAGACTAGCTACAAATGATCTCATTAAAACTAGGGAAGTTGAACAACTATGTCATTTTTGTCAACTAGATAATGAATCACATGATCACCTATACTTCACATTTAATTTCTCCTCTTCTGTTTGGTCACAGGTCAAGGAATGGCTGGGCATATAGAGAGGAATGAGCACCTTAAGAAGTGGACTCAAATGGCTAAAGAAGGAAGCAAAAGGAAAAGGATGGCAAGCAAAGGCCAAGAGAGCTGCATTTGGAGCAACAATTTACTACATTTGGAAAGCACGCAATGAGAAATTATTTGAGAGCACAACCAAATCAGTGGAGGAAGTTATCCACCTTGTGAAGCTACATGTATACAAGATGCTACACCATGACTTCTCACTGCACTTCACCTCTTCTGCAGCACTCCACCAGAGCCAGCTACACATGGATTAGCATTGAAACATGATGCTCTCGACTGCTCCAGATTAGGTGTTTTTGATTACTATGGACATAATATGTTAAAATGGCCTTAGACTATTGTTTAATGTCCCCCTTAACTTTCTAGTATTTCATGTCCTATGTCTTAGGATGATGGAGTCTCACTTAATGAGACCTTTTGTATATGATCCTTTAGGAGCATAGTTAAAGGGATCTTAGGTGTGCTAAGATGGTGTTCCTTTAAATCTCTTGATGGCC
Organism: Persicaria maculosa; assembly: GCA_963922045.1. NCBI lineage: Eukaryota > Viridiplantae > Streptophyta > Magnoliopsida > Caryophyllales > Polygonaceae > Persicaria > Persicaria maculosa. The sequence goes on along the minus strand of OY998265.1, from coordinate 488,847 downwards.
GAGCCGAAGGGAGATTTAAATGGACACTATCTTAGGGTGTAGGTCCGACCTCTGATAGCCTTGGCTTGATGAAACTGGAGTTACACCGAGCCTCGAGCTCAACACACCTTGATGGATTGGAACCAGTACAAGTGGTTTCATGATTTTGGTATATGCCTACATAGCCCACGGGCAATAGGCCTCTTGTAATGAACCATTGTAATTACCCATTTTTGCTTTAATATATTAACCCTTAAAAAAAAAAAAGAGCTAACACAAAAAATCTATCCTATGCAGGAAAAGTAGAGCTTATAAGATCTGTCCTTCAAGGAATACAAGGCTTCTGGCTTTCAATCCTCCCCTCTCCTTCCACTCTCTTTGATAAAATAAACTCACTGTGTGCAAAATTCTTGTGGAAGTCTCATAGAATTAAATGGAAAGATGTGTGTCTTCCAAAGGAAGAGGGAGGGCTAGGTCTAAAAGATTTAAAAACATGGAACACAGCCTTCATCTCTAGAATTCTTTGGGACATAATTAATAAAAAGGATAGGCTATGGATTAGATTGATTCATCATCAATACATGCAACACAGTAGTTTGTGGTCATGGACTGTTCACCCAAAAAATGACTCCCCACTTATAAAGAAAATACTTGGCATCCGAGATTTTTTACTAACCTCTGCAGGTTCAAGTGAAGGTGCATACAATCTAATGAAGAACTGGTGTGTTGGTGGGAACTTCTGTGTGGGCAGAGCCTACAACTTTTTCAGAAGATCTGTGGCTAAACCCCAATGGACCAGTGTTGTATGGGATAGAAGCATTACCCCCAAGCACTCATTCATACTATGGCTTGCTGCAAAGAGGAGATTGGCCACTAATGATCTCATTAAAACAAGGGATGTTGAACAACTATGTCACTTCTGTCAATTAGAAAATGAATCCCATGATCACCTATATTTCACATGTAACTTCTCCTCTTCTGTGTGGTCACAGGTTAAATTATGGCTGAATATATGGAGAGGAATGAGCACACTCAGGAGTGGACTCAAATGGTTAAAGAAGGAAGCACGTGGAAAAGGATGGCAATCAAAAGCTAAAAGAGCTGCATTTGGAGCAACTGTGTACTACATTTGGAAGGCTCGAAATGAGAAACTGTTTGAGAGAACAACCAAATCAGTAGAAGAAATTGTCCACCTGGTGAAGCTACACGTCTACAAGCTACTACACCATGACTTCTCCCTACTCTTCACATCTTCTGCAGTACTACATCAGAACCTCCTGCAAATGAATCAACAATGACAGTGTGATGGTCCCTGATGCTATTAGCTTGGGTGGTGTTTTGTTTAATTTGGCTGTAACCTGTTTGAATATGGCCTTAGACTGTTTTATGTCTGTTTTAAACTTTCTAGTTTCAAGTTTTATGTTTTTAGGTTGATGGAATCTCCTTTAGTGAGATCTTTTGGATATGATCCTATAGAGCATAGGTAATGGGATCTTAGGTGTGCTAAGATTGTGTTCCTTTAAATCTCTTGATGGCCGAGCCGAAGGGAGATTTAAATGAATACTATCTTAGGGTGTGGGTCCGACCTCTGATAGCCTTGGCTTGATGAAAATGGAGTTGCACCGAGCCTCGAGCTCAACACACCTTGATGGATTGGAACCACCTTATGTGGTTTCATGATTTTGGTATGCCTACAAAAGCCTACGGGCTATAGGCCTCTTGTACTACACCACTGTAATTACCCATTTTTGTTTCAATATATTAACCCTTAAAATCAAAAAAAAAAAAAAGAAAGAGCTAACCCCACCTTCTCTTTCATCCTTCTGTTTTCACAACATAACAGCAGGTTTCCTTTCCCCCCTTCTTTCATATTCTGATTTCCACGATTTTCTTCTGTTCTGGGTGTCCCTCCAGGTGATTTCATCGCCTCAGGTGGTGCTGCCCGACGCCGGAGACTTTCTGCCCATCCATCCTCCACACCTACCTCCATTTTCGTCGTCCGTACCATTCCATACTAGCCGTTACTCACAAGCAACGGTCTGACACTGTCACTTCAGTTTCAAATTTCCAACCGTTACACTGGCGTTGACTCGGGTTTGACCAATACTCAAAACCGGTTCACAGTTGTGGGGTTGTCTTCCGGTGGCCGGAGTCTCCTCTCTTCTCCGGTTCTGATCTCCTACCCCCCAGACGACCTCTCCTCCTTGAAATCTTGACCTCTCCTGGCTTTTTTGAATTTTCCCCAATTCCTCCTGCTTACTGTCGTCTGCGCAAGACGATGAACAGTGTTTGACTGAAACTTCGAATGTGGGGTTGCCATCGTGAGACATACCACAAAATTGACCCCTCTCTTCCCTTCATCACACCATTGCGCTTCTGTAGCCTTATCAATTGCAGGATCTGAGAAGTTTTGAAGGAATCCCTCTTTTCTAGGGTTTCTGTTGCACAAACCCAAGTAAAGTGATCGGGGGGCTGCCTCCTTCTTCCCTCTTCTCAAATTGACCTCACCTTCAGCTTCCATACCCTCATCCGACCCTCCCACCTTACCAATTTGATCGCTAGTGGCCCAGAGACAATTCCCCCAAATTCTAGGGTTCATACAGCTTGACAACTGCGCTGTCAACCCTATTTTGATCGGGGGGTTGCCTTTGATCCTTTCCCACCAAAATTGACCTTACCTACTGTCTCTAAACCTCACTCCGACTCTCCAGCCTTACCAATTTCGGCGTTGGTGGCTCAAGGAAAAAACCCCCAAATCTTTGGGTTTCTGCAGTCTACGACTACACTGGGTAACCCTAAACTGATCGGGGGGTAGCTTCTCCTCCACTTGCACCAAAATTGATCCCTCCTTTCACTTCTCTACCTCTCTCCGAACACACAGCCTTACCAATTTGGCTATTGGTGGCTCAAGGTATAAACCCCCAAATCTTAGGGTTCCAGTAGACTGACGAACACACTGGTAAACCCTAAACTGATCGGGGGGTTACCTCTTTTCCACGTCTACCAAATTTGACTCCCTCCCTGGGTTTCCCAACCTCCTTCGGTCTCCCAGCTTTACCAATTTCACTTCTTTTGCCCTATTAACAAAAACCCCAATTCTTAGGGTTTCTGCTACATCGCTTAGTGTCGAGGAGACTTGATTTGATTGAGGGGTTCAGTTTTTGCAAGATATCTCAAAATTGACAACTTCTCTGGCTTCCATACCCTCCCTCCCCTTTTTTGGCTTACCAATTTACTGATCAACACACTGTCAAAGATTCCCCAAAAATCTAGGGTTCATCACTGTCGGGACTTCTGTTTCTGACAAAAAATTCATATACCTCTGTGGCAAGAAATTGAATAGCTGCAGCTATATATCTTTACCTCCGCTGAACTCCCAATCCATCAATTGCTGTACGGAGATTGTCATAAGGAAATCCCTCTTCTGAGGGTCCATCATGACAGATAAGAGCCGCTCCCCGGCTCAAGGGAGGAAAGCTATCTCCCTTACACCGAGCCCAATTACAAATGTGTCAACAACATCGACGCCGAAGAAGATGACAATGCTAGGCACACTTCCAAAAACAACAGCAAATGTTGAACAACAGCAATAGCAGCTCACTAATCAAGCTGTCAGTGCACCACCGACGACCAAACCAGGTGAACCCCCTCTTCCAGCTACTTCCATTGCTTTTAGCAATGCTCAGGTATGCCTCTCTTCCTCCTTTCCCCTGGATAAAGCCAGATCCTCTAGGATAGAAAATGACATGCAAAAGATCCCTAAGAAGGGACAAGATATGTTAAATAATGTGCAGAAGACCCCAAAGGAGAGGCAACCCACATTAATTGATCAAAGGACCCCAATGGAGGGGCACTCTTTTGTTGTTTCTGAAAAGACCCCAAAGGAGGGGCAATTTATGTCTTCTGTTTGCCTTCCTCACAATGATCACCCATCTAGCAGTAACTCTTCTCATACTATTGTCAACCCCCTTCTTGGAGATACTTTGGAGACATCTAATGCAGAAACTGACACAGCTGCACCTCCTATCACCCTCCCTCCCCCTCTCCCTATTGCATCCCCCCCACCCCCCCCCTTCGCTTTCAACTGACCAAGCCCCTACCCCAGCTGAAGCATACAAGCAGAATCCCAAGCCCCCTAACCAGCAGCCTGACACCACAGTACATCAAACTGCTGCTCCACCCCTACAAGGAGCTTGGGCTTTAAATCATAACCTAGCTGGAAAATCAAAAAGAATAAGGGGTTTTAAACTGGAATATGAAGCCTCTGGAACTGGAGATACTATAAAAGCTTCTAAGAAAGACTGCCTATCATTAGAGGAAGCATGGGGTTTTTCTTTAGTGGGATATGTGGTTGGCCGTTTTCCAGGTCTTCAAGCCATAGGAAAAATAAAGGATAATTGGCCAAAGCATGTTTTTAATAACCAAGGGGGATGGCTTATGTTCAAGTTCTTTTCTGAGGATGATAGAGACTCAGTGCTGTTGAAAGGCCCCTTTACAGGACCTGGGTACACATTACATCTCAAGTGTGTCCCAGAAAGGTTCACCTTTGACAAAGCTTTGTTCTCTAAACTCCCTATTTGGATCAGAATTCATAAGCTACCTACTGAATTTTGGACACCTACTATGCTTCAAAGAATAGCAACAAAAATAGGTGATCCACTAATGACTGACTCCTATACTGAGCAGAGAACTAAACAGTTATATGCTAGAGTCCTAGTGGAGATGGACTGCTCACAAGAATTAAAAAGAGCTATACATATTGAATTTGAAGATGCTCCTGACCACACTTGTTTTATTGAGTATGAAAACCTCCCTCCTAGATGCAACAACTGCTCTACCTATGGTCATGAGACTATCAAGTGCCCTGCAGCTAGGAATACTGTCAACACAAAGGAAAGAGAAAGTGTTCATTGTGCTCCCCCCCCCCCCTTCTAGTTCCCATAGTCTCCCTAATGGCTCACAACCCTCTAGACCACCCTTACTACCAACCCCAGCAGCTTCTGACAACATCCCCCCCTGCATCACAGTGGACACTCAACCTCCCCCTCATACTCCTAATATATGCTCCTCTGATCAACTAGAGGACCAAACGAACCAACTCCCCCCCACCTCTTCTACTACTACTGCCTCTACTACCCCCCACTCTCTCCCAATAATCACATTCCCCCATCATCTCCTGCCCCCCCTCTGACCCCCATAACTAATTCCTCCAGCTTACACCCCTCTCCAGCCCCTCTCCTCCCCACCCCTCCTAACTATCAAGTTCCCCAGCAACAGCCCCCCTCCCCCTCCTCCCTGTCCCAAACCTCTCCTTTCTCCTCTTCCAACCCTCCCCACCTATCCCTTTCTACAAGATCTCGTGTTAAATCCTCTCTTTTCTCTTCAATTGAAAGGATAAACAAAGCCTACCAGAAGAAGAAAGCCTCCCCCCCTCCCCCTAGGGTTGTGGACTACCAAGAGACACAAATTCTACAAAGAATGTACTGCAAGAGTGGAAAAAGAGATAGAGCAGAGAGGACTAGCTGAAATGGCTAGACAAAAGGAACTTAGAAGGGTCTCCTTTGCTGATCAAAACAGCTATCAAGTCCTAGAATATATGGATGAAATGGAAAATGATAATGAGGGACAAACTGCTCTATGTGAAAGCTCTAATACTGCCATTATCTGCTACAACAAAGAGACTCAACAAGCAAATGAGAACCAAGAGCTTACTGTTATAAATAAACAACAAGTTGAAGTAAGGAGAAGCTGCAGATTGAATAAACATGAGCAAAGGAACCATAAAGAGCAAGAGCAACTGTCTGACTCAGATCTCAGTGAACAGGAAAATGAAGGAGTTATAAATGCTACAGATGGGAGAGAAGTAGTACTTGGACTTAAATCCTGGCCAGGTACTAACTCAGAGAGGGCATATCATGAAGAAAAAGGGCCTAGCACCCTTACAAAGAAGTCTAAATGATAATTGCCTCATGGAATGTAAGGGAGTTCAACAGCACCCCTAAACAAAGAGCTGTCAGAGAATTCATCCAACTACACAACATAGGTTTTTTAGGAATTTTGGAAACAAAGCTCACAGTGAACAAGCTTAATGCTATCATGAACAAAGGATTCACACAGTGGAGATATATGCATAATTTTGATTACAGTGTAGCTGGAAGAATTGTAATCATTTGGGACCCTCAGAGAGTTGAATTCTTACATGCAAGATCTACTGATCAAATGATTAGTGGGGTGATTAAGTGCAAGGCCTCAGGAAAAACCTTCAATTTGGCTCAAGTCTATGGATTACATACTATTGTCAAAAGGAGGGGACTATGGAATGATTTAAAGGAGATATTTCATGACAGAAGTGGCCCTTGGCTTGTACAAGGTGATTTTAATGCAATTATGAGATCATGTGAGAGAAAAAATGGTGCCACTGTCACAGCATATGGAATAGCTGACTTATGGAATGTATGTGTTGAACTTGACCTTCATGATGCCTTGTACCAAGGCCTAGATCACACCTGGTTCCAAGGTAATAAGTCCACTAAGATTGATAGAGTTATGATAAATGGTGTGTGGGATGCACTCAACATTCACTGCAAAGCCAACTTCCTTCTACCTAAAGCTTTCTGTGATCATGCCCAAGTCCTCGTGGAAGTCCTAGACTGTCAAGTTAGGAAAAAGCATCCCTTTAGGTATTTTAATATGTGGAATCAGTATGAGAACTTTCAGCAGCTCATATCAAGTAACTGGGTGTTCAATGGGTATGGCTCTGCTCAATTCATCTTATGCAAGCTCCTTCAAGGACTAAAGAAACCCCTCAAAGACCTCAACAGATCCCACTTCTCCAACATCAAACAAAAAGCTTTGGATGCTGAAAAGGAGTGTGAGCTAGCTTTTCAAGCTGTAAGAGCAAACCCCCACTCTACCATGCTCCTACAAACACTTGAAACAGCAAAAAAGAAAGCCACACGGCTCAAGGATGCAGAACATAAATTCAACTCCCAGCTTGCCAAAGTAAAACATTCATTTGAAGGAGACAGGTGCACAGCTTATTTTCATGGGGAATACTGATGATGTGGACAGAAGGTTCATTGAAACACTGTCAGAACAGGAGGTTGCTATACAATTTGAAAATTTTTATAAAGACCTCTTAGGCTAAATGAGGAATACTGATGATGAGGACAGAAGTTTCATTGCTGATGGTGGACCAACACTCATGATAGATTCTCATGAACACTTGATTAGACCCATCTCTGACCAAGAGATAAAAGACACCTTATGGAGTATAGGTGATGAAAAATCACCAGGGCCCGATGGCTACACTGCTAAGTTCTTCAAAGACACATGGGGTACCACTGGCCATCACCTTAGGCAAGCCATCAAAGAGTTCTTCACTTCTGGGAAACTTCTGAAGCAAGTAAATCACACTTACATTGCCCTCATTGCCAAAAACTCCAATCCTAGAATTGTCAATGATTTCAGACCCATCTCTTGCTGTAATGTAAGCTACAAAGTCATCACAAAAATCCTTGCAGCTAGACTAGCCTCTGTGCTTAAAAACTTAGTTTCTCCCTCTCAAATTGGTTTCATAGAAGGGAGAATCATGGGTGAAAATGTTATGTTGTTACAAGAACTTATTAGGAAATACACCAGAAAAAGAATTAGTCCTAGATGTATTTTGAACATTGACCTCAGAAAAGCTTATGACACTATATCTTGGAAATTCATTGCTCAAATGTTTGATAACTTGAATTTTCCTCACACTTTTACTCATTGGATACTTGAATGTATTTGTTCTCCCTCTTTCTCTATAAATGTCAATGGAAATTTGCAGGGTTTTTTCAATGGAAAAAGAGGACTAAGGCAAGGAGATCCCATATCACCTCTTGTATTTGTGCTGTCTGTTGACTACCTCTCTCGTGTGCTTAGATGTAAAACTAGACATCATAATTTTAAATTCCATCCTAAATGTGAGCATTTGCAATTGTCTAACCTAGCTTATGCAGATGACATCATTCTAATGTCTAGGGGAGACAAAGCCTCCATGAGCATTCTTCTTGACTCCCTTGAACACTTCTCTGCTGTCTCAGGGTTGGAAATAAGCCCCACAAAGTCATCCTTTTTCACTGCAGGGGTTAAAAGAGAAGACATGGAATACTTAATTCAGAGATCTAACTTTTCCCAGGGATCATTCCCATTTAGATATCTTGGCATTCCTATCTCCTCTGGGAAACTAAAAGTTTCACAATTTACTCCTTTCCTTGATAAAATGCTCACTAACATTAGTTATTGGAATACTAAGAACTTGTTTTTTGCAGGGAAAGTGGAGCTTATAAGGTCTGTACTACAAGGAATTCAAGGGTTCTGGCTTTCTATACTACCCTCCCCATCAACCCTTTTTGATAAAATCAATTCTCTAAGTGCTAAGTTTTTATGGAAGTCTCACAGGATTAAATGGAAGGATGTCTGTCTCCCAAAGGAAGAAGGTGGCCTGGGCTTAAAGGATTTAAAATCGTGGAACACAGCCTTCATCTCTAGGATACTTTGGGATATAATCAACAAAAAGGATAGACTGTGGATTAGATGGGTACACCACCAGTATATACAACAAGGGAATGTATGGTCATGGCATGTTCATCCAAAAAAGGACTCCCCACTCATAAAGAAAATACTTGGCATTAGAGACTGTTTACTAACCTCTGCAGGCTCAGAAGAAGAGGCATACAACCAAATGAAGAGATGGTGTGTTGATGGAAAATTCAGTGCCAATAGGGCTTATAATTTTTTCAGAAGGACTGCTGAAAAGCCACCTTGGACCAGTGTTGTATGGGACAGAAGCATCACCCCCAAGCACTCATTCATTCTGTGGCTTGCAGCAAAGAGGAGACTGGCTACAAATGATCTCATTAAAACTAGGGAAGTTGAACAACTATGTCATTTCTGTCAACTAGATAATGAATCACATGATCACCTATACTTCACATGTAATTTCTCCTCTTCTGTTTGGTCACAGGTCAAAGAATGGCTGGGTATATGGAGAGGAATGAGCACCTTAAGAAGTGGACTCCAATGGCTAAAGAAGGAAGCAAAAGGAAAAGGATGGCAAGCAAAGGCCAAGAGAGCTGCATTTGGAGCAACAGTTTACTACATTTGGAAGGCCCGCAATGAGAAACTATTTGAGAGCACAACCAAATCAGTGGAGGAAGTTATCCACCTCGTGAAGCTACATGTATACAAGTTGCTACACCATGACTTCTCACTGCATTTCACCTCTTCTGCAGCACTTCACCAGAGCCAGCTACACATGGATTAGCATTGGAACATGATGCTCTCGACTGCTTCAGATTAGGTGTTTTTGATTACTATGGCCACAATATGTTAAAATGGCCTTAGACTGTTTTTTTAATGTCCCCTAACTTTCTAGTATTTCATGTCCTATGTCTTAGGATGATGGAGTCTCACTTAATGAGACCTTTTGTATATGATCCTCTAGGAGCATAGTTAAAGGGATCTTAGGTGTGCTAAGATGGTGTTCCTTTAAATCTCTTGATGGCCGAGCCGAAGGGAGATTTAAAAGGACACTATCTTAGGGTGTAGGTCCGTCCTCTGATAGCCTTGGCTTGATGAAAATGGAGTTACACCGAGCCTCGAGCTCAACACACCTTGATGGATTGGAACCACTCCAAGTGGTTTCATGATTTTGGTATATGCCTACATAGCCCACGGGCAATAGGCCTCTTGTAATGAACCATTGTAATTACCCATTTTTGCTTTAATTTATTAACCCTTAAAATCAAAAAAAAAAAGAAAGAGCTCTCAGTCGAGCATCTAGTGAGCCTCGGCGTCGATTTGGTGTTGATATTGGTTCGTTGGGAACCTAAGTCTCTCAGACTTGGGTGCTTTGGTGGAGTAACCGTGGCTTGAAGCCATGGGCAAGAAGACCAAGTTCTTACCGCTGGAAGTTGGAGCTAAGGTGGGAGATGGAGATGCAAGCCAAAAAGCAAGGAAAACCATGGTGGATGAAGGGAGCTTTCGGAATTGACCTCCAGGACATACTCGCCTACACTACCACTGAGCTTCCCCCACAACAATTGCTGTACTGAGACCGTGAAAAGGAAAACCCTCTTTTGAGGGTTCACAATGACAGACAAACCCCGCTCCCCTGCTCAGGGGAGGAAAGCAATCTCCCTCACACCAAGTCCGATTATGGAGGCTTCTAAGGCAGTGACGCCGTCGAAGATGACTGTCCTTGGAACTCTACCTAAAGCACTAGCAGCTCCTCAACCTCAGCAACAGCAGCTCAACATCCAACCTCTGACTGCACCATTGATGTCCAAACCAGGTGACCCTCCTCTAGCTGCTCCCTCCATTGCTTCTAGCAATGCTCAGGTATGCCTCTCTTCCCCCCTTCCCCTGGATAATGCCAGGTCCTCTAGGATAGAACCTGTTGTGCAGAAGATCCCTATGGAGGGACATGACCTGTTATGTGCTGTTCAAAAGACCCGAAAGAAGGGGCAAGCTACTTTTCCTGCTCAGAAGACCCCAATGGAGGGGCATGCTAATTCTCTTACAGAAAAGACCCCAAAGGAGGGGCAAAATTTGGTTTCTACATGCTCTCCTCCCCTTGATCATCCTGTCATCTGTAACTGCATCCCAATCAATGATAACCCCTTAACTGAAATTGCTGTGAGTGGCTCTATCACTGTGGCTGACTCTAATGTGCCTAACACCACCCTCCCCTCTCCTATCCCCAATCTCCCCCCCTCCCCTCCCCCCCTTGACCTCGACTGAACATGTTCCTACCCCAGCTGAAGCCTACAAACAGAACTCCAACCTTCCTAACCAGCAGCCTGCTCCCTCACCAAATTAAGCCCCTGCCTCTTCCTTGCAAGGTGCTTGGGCTCTGAACCATAATCTAGCTGGAAGGCCAAGGAAGGTTAGAGGTTTTAAATTGGAATATGAAGCCTCTGGAACAGGAGATACTATCAAGGCTTCCAAAAAAGACTGCCTTTCTTTAGAAGAAGCCTGGGGTTTCTCTTTAGTAGGCTATGTGGTTGGTAGATTCCCAGGACTACAAGCCATAGGAAAAATAAAGGATAATTGGCCTAAACACACTTTCAACAACCAAGGTGGCTGGCTTATGTTCAAGTTTTTCTCAGAAGAGGATAGAGACTCAGTGCTTCTCAAAGGGCCCTTCACAGGACCAGGCTATACACTATTACTCAAATGTGTGCCAGAAAGATTCACTTTTGACAAGGCTTTATTTTCAAAACTCCCTATCTGGATAAGAATTCATAAACTGCCTACAAAATTTTGGACACCTACCATGCTTCAAAGAATTGCTACAAAAATAGGTGACCCACTAATGACTGACTCCTACACTGAGCAAAGAACTAAAAAACTATATGCCAGAGTCCTAGTGGAAATGGATTGCTCAGTTGAGCTAAAAAGAACCATCCACATTGAGTTTGATGATGCCCCTGACCACACTTGCTTTATTGAGTATGAAAATCTCCCACCTAGATGCAATAACTGTTCTACCTATGGACATGAGACTATCAAGTGCCCTGCAACTAGAAACACTGTCAACACAAGAGGCAAAGAGTTTGATCAAAATGCTCCCTCCTCTTCTGATGCTCATAATCTCTCTGTTGGTCCACAACTATCAAGACCACCTATCCTCCCTACCCCTGTTGCCTCTGTCAACACTCCAGCCATGACCTCAACCATTTCTCAACCTACCTCTCAACCTCCTCTGGTGAGCTCCTCTGTACAGGTGGAGGGCCAAAGGAACCAAGCCCCTCCTCCCTCTTCTACTATTACCAACTCTACTCTTCTATCCTCTGTCAACAACCCTCTCCCCCCCACTCCTCCCCCTCTCTCACCGACTCATGCTCCTGCACACTCCTCAGCCAACTCACCTCAAGCTCCCCTCCTTCCCAACCCTCCTAACTGTCATACTACACAGTTGCAACCCACCTCTCCCTCCACTTTGTCTAAAACCTGCCCTCCCTCCTCTTCTAATCCTCCCCACCTATCCCACTCTACAAGATCTCGTGTTAAATCCTCCCTTTTCTCCTCTATTTAAAGGATAAACAAAGCATACCAAAAGAAGAAAGCCTCCCCCCCTCCCCCTAGGGTTGTGGACTACCAAGAGACACATGAATTTTATAAGGAATGCACTGCTAGAGTGGAAAAAGAGATTGAGCAAAGAAGGCAAACTGAAATGGCTAGGAGGGTCTCCTTTGCTGATCAAAACAGCTACCAAGTCCTAGAATATATGGATCAAATGGAAAATAACAATGAGGTACAAACTGCTCTCTGTGAAGGATCTAGCACTGCCATCATCTGCTACAGCAAAGAGAATCAGCAAGAGAATGAAACCCAGGAGCTTACTGTTACAAATAAACAACAAGTTGAAGTGAGGAGGAGCTGCAGATTAAATAAAAATGAGCAAAGGATTCTCAGAGAACACGAACAACTGTCTGACTCAGATCATAGTGAACAGGAAATTAAAGGAGTTACAAACATTACAGATGGGAGAGAAGTAGTACTCGGGCTTAAATCCTGGCCAGCTATCAACACAGAGAGGGTCTATCCTGAAGATAATTGCTTAATGGAATATAAGGGGGTTCAGCAGCACCCCTAAACAAAGAGCTGTCAGAGAGTTTCTAACAAGCAATAATATTGGCTTTCTAGGAATTTTGGAAACAAAGCTCACTGTAACCAAACTTACAGCCATTATGAATAAAGGGTTCACACAATGGAGATACATGCACAACTTTGATTACAATGAGGCTGGTAGGATAGTAATCCTTTGGGACCCTCAGATAGTGGAATTCATACATTCTAGAACCACTGACCAAATGATAAGTGGGGTAATCAAGTGTAAAGTCATAAGGAAAAGTTTCTATTTGGCACAAGTGTATGGCCTACACACCATTGTGAAAAGAAGGGGCCTGTGGAATGAACTAAGGATTGAATTTAATAATAAAAATGGCACATGGCTTGTGCAAGGTGATTTCAATGCAATTATGAGATCCTGTGAAAGGAAGAATGGATCTACTGTCACAGCATATGAAATTGCTGATCTTTGGAACATCTGTGCAGAACTTGACCTTCATGATGCTGTGTACCAAGGGCTTGATCACACTTTGTTTCAAGGCAACAAATCCACAAAAATTGACAGAGTTATGATAAATGGTAGATGGGACTCCCTCAATTTCCACTGCAAAGCCACCTTTCTTATGCCCAAATCTTTCTGTGATCATGCCCAAGTGCTTGTGGAAGTATTAGACTGCCATGCTAAGAAAAAGCCACCTTTCAAATACTTTAATATGTGGAATCAATATGAAAACTTCCAGCAACTTATCTCTGAAAATTGGGTGTTTAATGGGGCTGGCACTAATCAGTTTAGATTATGTAAGCTTCTGCAAGGCTTGAAAACCCCCCTTAAGCACCTCAACAGAACCCATTTCTCAAACATTAAACAGAAGGCACTGTCTGCTAAGAGGGAATATGAACTGGCTTTCCAAGCTGTTAGAAATGATCCTCAATCTTCTGTGCTGCTGCACAATCTTGAAATAGCCAAAAAGAAAGCCACTCGATTCAAAGAAGCTGAGCACAGATTTAATTCACAACTTGCAAAAGTTAAGCACTCCTTTGAAGGAGATAGATGCACTGCTTACTTCCATGGAATCATGAGGAAAAACATGAAGAGAAATCATATCAGCTCCCTCATCAAAGAAGATGGTACAGAAACAGTTTCTTAACAGGAAGTTTCTAGCCAATTTGAAAATTTTTATAAAGACTTGCTAGGACAAGAGAGAACCACTAGTGATGTTGACAGGAGTCTTATAACTGATGGTGGACCAACCTTGAAGGATGAAGCTCATTTGCAACTAACATGTCCCATTACAGATGAAGAAATAAAAAACACCCTATGGGATATAGGTGATGAGAAATCCCCAGGTCCTGATGGCTACACCTCCAAATTTTTTAAAGACACGTGGGGAACTACTGGACCTCACCTCACTTCAGCTATTAAAGAGTTCTTCACAACTGCGAAGCTCTTAAAGCAATCTAACCATACTTCTATTTCCCTCATTGCAAAAAATTCTAATCCTAAAAGTGTGAATGATTTCAGGCCCATTTCATGTTGTAATGTAAGTTACAAAATCATCACAAATGGTTAAAGAAGGAAGCACGTGGAAAGGGATGGCAATCAAAAGCTAAAAGAGCTGCATTTGGAGCAACTGTGTACTACATTTGGAAGGCTCGTAATGAGAAGCTGTTTGAGAGTTCAACCAAATCAGTGGAAGAAATTGTCCACCTTGTGAAGATACATGTCTACAAGCTGCTACATCATGATTTCTCACTACTCTTCACATCCTTTGCAGTACTACATCAGAACCTCCTGCATATGAATCAACAATGACAGAGTGATGCTCTCTAATGCTGTCAGCTTGGGTGCTGTTTTGCCTACTATGGCTGTAACTGTTTGAATATGGCCTTAGACTGTTTTATGTCTTTTCTTAACTTTCTAGTATTTCAAGTTGTATGTTTTAGGTTGATGGAATCTCCCTTAGTGAGATCTTTTGGATATGATCCTCTAGGAACATAGTATTGGGATCATAGGTGTGCTAAGATTGTGTTCCTTTAAATCTCTTGATGGCCGAGCCGAAGGGAGATTTAAATGAATACTATCTTAGGGTGTGGGTCCGATCATCACAAAAATACTTGCTGCTAGACTTGCTTTTGTTCTTAAGGATAATTTCTCTCCCTCCCAAATTGGCTTTATTGAAGGTAGATTAATGCGTGAAAACATCATGCTTCTGCAAGAACTCATTAGAAATTACACTCGTAAAAGAATCAGTCCCAGATGCATCTTAAATATTGACCTCAGAAAGGCCTATGATACCATCTCCTGGAAATTCATTGCTCAAATGTTTGAAAAGCTAAATTTCCCACACACTTTTACTCTCTAGATCCTTGAATGCATTTGCTCCCCCTCCTTTTCTATAAATGTCAATGGAAACCTACAAGGTTTTTTCCATGGTAAAAGGGGGTTAAGACAGGGTGATCCTATCTCCCCTCTTGTGTTTGTCTTATCTGTTGATTATTTGTCTCGAGTGCTTAGATGTAAAACCAGGCATCCTGATTTTAAGTTCCATCCAAAATGTATTCACTTACAACTGTCACACCTAGCTTATGCAGATGATATAATACTAATGTCTAGGGGTGACAGAGCCTCCATGGGCATCCTACTTGACACTTTGGAACACTTCACTGCTGTCTCTGGCCTGGATATAAGCCCCACAAAATCCTCTTTCTTTACTGCAGGTGTTAAAAGTGAGGATATGGAGTACCTAATCCAAAGATCTGGTTTCTCCCAAGGGAGCTTTCCTTTTAGATACTTAGGAATTCCCATCTCTTCTGGAAAGCTAACAATCTCTCAATTTACTCCTCTCTTAGATAAAATGCTTACCAACATTAGCTATTGGAATACAAAAAATCTATCCTATGCAGGAAAAGTGGAGCTTATCAGATCTGTCCTCCAAGGAATACAAGGCTTCTGGCTTTCAATTCTCCCCTCTCCTTCTACCCTCTTTGATAAAATAAACTCTTTGTGTGCCAAATTCCTGTGGAAGTCTCATAGAATTAAATGGAAAGATGTGTGTCTTCCAAAGGAAGAGGGAGGGCTAGGTCTAAAAGATTTAAAAACATGGAATACAGCCTTTATCTCAAGGATCCTTTGGGACATAATCAACAAAAAGGATAGCCTATGGATTAGATGGATTCATCATCATTACATGCAACAGAGTAGTATGTGGTCTTGGACTGTTCACCCAAAAAATGACTCCCCACTCATTAAGAAAATACTTGGCATTCGAGATTTTTTACTAACCTCTGTAGGTTCAAGTGAAGATGCATACAACCTAATGCAGAACTGGTGTGTGAATGGGAACTTCTGTGTGGGGAGAGCTTACAACTTCTTCAGAAGAACTACTGCTAAACCCTCCTGGACCAATGTTGTATGGGACAGAAGCATCACCCCCAAGCATTCATTCATCTTATGGCTTGTTGCAAAGAGGAGATTGGCCACTAATGATCTCATTAAAACAAGGGAAGTTGAACAACTATGCCACTTCTGTCAACTAGAAAATGAATCTCATGATCACTTATACTTCACTTGTAACTTCTCCTCTTCTGTGTGGTCACAGGTTAAATCATGGCTGAACATATGGAGAGGAATGAGCACACTCAGGAGTGGACTCAAATGGTTAAAGAAGGAAGCACGTGGAAAGGGATGGCAATCAAAAGCTAAAAGAGCTGCATTTGGAGCAACTGTGTACTATATTTGGAAGGCTCGTAATGAGAAGCTGTTTGAGAGTTCAACCAAATCAGTGGAAGAAATTGTCCACCTTGTGAAGATACATGTCTACAAGCTGCTACATCATGATTTCTCACTACTCTTCACATCCTTTGCAGTACTACATCAGAACCTCCTGCATATGAATCAACAATGACAGAGTGATGCTCTCTAATGCTGTCAGCTTGGGTGCTGTTTTGCCTACTATGGCTGTAACTGTTTGAATATGGCCTTAGACTGTTTTATGTCTTTTCTTAACTTTCTAGTATTTCAAGTTGTATGTTTTAGGTTGATGGAATCTCCCTTAGTGAGATCTTTTGGATATGATCCTCTAGGAACATAGTATTGGGATCATAGGTGTGCTAAGATTGTGTTCCTTTAAATCTCTTGATGGCCGAGCTGAAGGGAGATTTAAATGAATACTATCTTAGGGTGTGGGTCCGATCTCTGATAGCCTTGGCTTGATGAAAATGGAGTTGCACCGAGCCTCGAGCTCAACACACCTTGATGGATTGAAACCACCTTATGTGGTTTCATGATTTTTGTCATGCCTACAAAGCCTACAGGCTATTGGCCTCTTGTACTACACCATTGTAACTATCCATTTTTGTTTCAATATATTAACCCTTAAAATCAAAAAAAAAAAAGAGCTCTCAGTCATTGTCCCTCTAAGAAGCTAGCTGTGGAAAGATAACTCCACATAGCTAGTTAGCAGGCTGAGGTCTCATTCGTTAACGGAATTAACCAGACAAATCGCTCCACCAACTAAGAACGGCCATGCACCACCACCCATAGAATCAAGAAAGAGCTCTCAGTCGAGCATCTAGTGAGCCTCGGCGTCGATTTGGTGTTGATATTGGTTCGTTGGCAACATAAGTCTCTCAGTCTTGGGTGCTTTGGTGCAGTAACCGTGGCTTGAAGCCATGGGCAAGAAGACCAAGTTCTTACCGCTGGAAGTTGGAGCTAAGGTGGGAGATGGAGATGCAAGCCAAAAAGCAAGGAAAACCATGGTGGATGAAGGGAGCTTTCGGAAGGGAGGGGTGTCCGTGAACCACCCTAAGACACCTTCAAGTTCCATGGAAAGCGCACACCTTGACTCACCAGACAGCCTGAGCAAGGGAGGAATGGCTCCAGAAAATTCCAAGTTAAAAACTAAGAAAAGTGCTCGAGAAGCGCCTGCTACAGTGGCCGGCGCCGCCCTGGCGCCTCCTGCTCCTGGCGCTCTGGCGCTCGGCAATGGTCAAAGGCGCCTGGCGCCTGTGAAAGTGACTGGTCCTCAAGCGCCTGCTGTAAAGCATCCTGCCTTGGCGCCTGCGCCCGATGAAAGCGACGTCTACCAGGCGCCCGCGGTCAATGTGCTTGGAAATGCGCTAGGAGACAAGAAGGATGACATGGGCACCCAAGCGCCCGAGGAAGCACGCGGTAGAGTCCTGGCGCCCGAAGAAGCATGCGATAATGACCTGGCGCCTAGCCGTTATCCTTTGGCGCCAAGAGCTGTCTACCCAGCGCCCAAAGATGTCAACGTCCGCGCCCGGGCGCCCAGCGATGGATTCCTGGCGCCCAGCGATGGTGCTTTAGCGCCAATTCCTGCTCCCTCAGCGCCCTTAGGCGCCAGCGACAAGGCCCAGGCGCCCGATTGTGGGGTCTTGGTGCCAAGTGATAATTCCACTTGTCCTCCTCAGCGACTTGGGAAGCAAACCATGGACTCTCTTGAAGATAA
Source organism: Persicaria maculosa (assembly GCA_963922045.1). Lineage (NCBI taxonomy): Eukaryota > Viridiplantae > Streptophyta > Magnoliopsida > Caryophyllales > Polygonaceae > Persicaria > Persicaria maculosa. The sequence goes on along the minus strand of OY998265.1, from coordinate 470,788 downwards.
CCAAGCCTTTCCACCCCTCCAGACGTCAAAACCGCCCCCTCCTAATGTGCCTGGGTCTTCTAAGTGGCAAGGACGCCAAGGTGTTTGGGCTAACAGGGTGCCTTGGGTGTCCAAGAATTCCGGTGTTGGTGGAAAATTAGAATTTGTTGCGCCCATAGCTGATCATGTGAGCATCAAGTGCTCGGAGGCCCTTCCAAAGCAATAAGTTTGGGGATGGTCCCTCATAGGGCAATTTATGGGATTTTACCCGGGATTCCAAGCGATCAAAGAAGTCATGAGACAATGGGGAGTCAAGACAAGATATAGAGAAGAAGCGGGATGGATGATCTTCTCTTTTGAAACCGAGGATGCCATGAATGAGGTCTTGCGAGGAGGTCCATATCACATGTTTGGTAAGCCTTTGATCCTTAAACCTATTCCCGATAAATTTTCTTTCAATAGAAAAGATATTGCTACTATCCCTCTTTGGATCTGTTTATTTGGTCTCCCAACCGAGTATTGGCAAGCTGAAATTCTTGGGCGCATAGCTTCACATTGTGGAAAGCCATTGTTCATGGATAGAGTCACCGAGGAAAGAAAGAAGGGCTCGTATGCAAGGTTCCTAGTAGAAGTGAATTTTGCTAAGGAGCTTTGTCGAGAGGTCATGCTGAAATTTGATGATGGAGTTAACCTTGAATGCAACTTTCTCTATGAAAATGAGCCTTTTTATTACACATCATGCTGCTCATTCGGACATGGAACGGAGGTGTGCTCTTTCAAAGAGAAAAAACAAGGTGTGGGTACAAAAGCAAGGCCAACTAGGAAGATCATAGCAAAGGAAAGGAATGATGCGACTAAGGGCTCCAAGAAGGGCCCTAATACTCCCTTCATTGTGGTCAAGTCCTCCAACAACGATGCTTCTCAAGGTCATGATGCTTCCTCAAGGGGGGGTTTGGGCACAAATGCTAACCGGTTTCAAGTCCTACAAGCTGAAACCGAAGAGAATGATCAACATGTGAGTGAAACTCCTAACTTAGAGGAGAAGAGTGAAACACACGGTGAGATTGTGAGTAATACTCCACGTTCTAAGGAGTTGAGAGAAACACATGGTGAGAAAAGGGTTAAGGGACACAAAGGAGAGAAACACGGGGAGATCACGAAAATTGTGAGCATAGAGGAAGCACCTATTGATCACCAAGATTCATCATCATCGGAGGATGACTCGTGTGAAGAGGAGGAGGGCGAAAGCTCGGACTTCTCTTCCGAGAGTGGAGATAGTGCATATGTTTCCGGGGAGGAAGACTTAGAGGAGGGTCAAGTTGATGATTGGCAAAGTGAAGAGGAGGAGGAAGTTCCTACAGTTCAAGAGAAGTCAAGCAGGAAAGTGAGATCTAAACCGGGAGAAATGAAGCAAGGAGCGGCATCAATGAGAAACCACAATAGTGGTGACTTTGAGGGTGTTGGCCGGAATGCAACACTAGCAACGGGTGACAAGATCTCAAAGCCGGATGTTCAAGCACCTTGTATGCCAACACTTTTACTTGTCAAAGGCAAGAACAAGATGCCAGGGTATGATAGTTGCAACAAGGAGAGCCGTGATTTTGTGATGGCACTCCCAACAGCCCGTAAAGCAACTAAGAAGCTCAAGGGTACGAAGAAGGAAGGAGAGGGTGCCCATGGTGCCTCATGACAGTTTTGGCATGGAATGTCCAGGGGTTATCCCTTCCCCGGAAACAAAAAGGAGTGAAGGAAATGGTTGCTAAGCATGGAGTTTCGATTTGTGGCTTGTTTTAAACCAAGCTTGACCCGAACACGGATATTGAGAAGCTAGCTCAAAGGATTGGGGTGGGGTGGCAAGGATTATCTAACTTTCACCTCCATCTTAGATCAAGGATACTTGTGCTATGGGACTCCAACCTTGTGCAAATTACCGTTGAGGACATGACGTCTCAATTTGTGGCTTGCAAAGTAAGGTGTGGAATCACGAAGGAAACCTATGGGGTATGCTTTGTTTATGGGCTTCACAGTGTTGCAAGAAGGAGGGTCATATGGGAGCAGCTCCGAGTACTCTTTGAAGACACAAATTTGCCGAGACTTGTGCTTGGTGATTTCAATAATGTGATGAAAGAGGATGAGAGAATTAACGGGGCACCGGATACCATGTATGAAATGGAGCACATGGTTGATGGTTGTTATGCTTTGGGTCTTGAAGATACTAGGGTGACCATGAATGGTGAGTATACTTGGCACAAGGGAGCTGTTTGGAGCCGAATTGATAGGGTGCTCACCAATCAAGAATGGCTTGCTCGTAATATGGACTGCAAAACCAAGTATGTTGAGCTCTGGGACTTGTCTGATCATTTGTGTGCTATTGTCACTATTGAGGAAGAAAGGAAAAGGAGGGGTGCTCGCCAATTTCAGTTCCTTAACATGTGGACATCACACCCCCAATTCCAGCACCTTGTTAGACAAGGATGGATGCGAGAAGAAAGAGGAACAGCCCAGTTCAGATTGTGTCGACTTATGAAGGGTCTGAAAGCTCCTTTGCGTACGTTGAATCAGGTGCACTTTAGCCATATCTCCTCCCGAGTGACTAGAGCAAAGGAAGAGTATGCTAGTGTGCTCCATGTCTTGAGAGACAACCCCACATCCCCGGAGCTCCTGGAGCAAGCGTCGGCATCTAAGAAGGCAGTCCTTTGGCTTTCAAAAGCTGAATTTAGCTTCTTAACCCAACAAGCAAAGGTTAAGTATGTCACCAACGCTGATCGATGCTCCAAGTTCTTTCATGGTATTATGAGACGAAATGCAAGGCGCTCGGCTATCCCAAGCATCCTCACTTCTAGTGGAGAGCCGACGGAGAACCTCCTGGATGTAGGGAATCAGTTTGTGGAACACTTCACCAAGCTCTTAGGCACTCACCATGATGTCTCCATTCCATCAATTGATGCCTTTGTTCAAGGACCTAAGTTTAATGTGGAGCAACAGCTGTGCTTAGAAGCTGTGGTGAGCGACAATGAAATCAGAGAGGCGCTTTGGGACATTGGGGATGACAAGGCCCCGGGCCCGGATGGGTTCTCCGCTAAGTTCTTCAAAGACACTTGGAGCATCACGGGGCAAGTATTGAAAGATGCAGTGAAAGAGTTCTTTAGAAATGGAAAACTCTTGAAGCAGATGAACAACTCGGTTATCTCTCTTATTCCCAAGGTGGAGCAACCTCAAAGAGTGGAGCCATTTCGGCCTATCTCGTGTTGCAACGTCGTGTACAAGGTAATTTCTAAGATCATGACTCAAAGATTAGCAAATTGCTTA
>OY998265.1:425000-462500 GCA_963922045.1 Persicaria maculosa | reverse complement strand
GTGCTCGGGTGCCAAGGCTCTGGGGAGCCGAGGTGCTCGGGCGCCAAGGGGCCGGGTGCCGAGGTGCTCGGGCGCCAAGGGGACCGGGTGCCGAGGTGATCGGGCGCCAAGGGACCGGGTGCCGAGGTGCTCGGGCGCCAAGGGGACCGGGGTGCTCGGGACATCGGACGTCGAGCACCAAGGCCACTGGGCGCCTAGGTGCTCGCTCACCCGGGCACCATGGTGCCCAGGCGCTCGGGACATTGCGGCAATGGACATCGGACATCGATCATTTTCATGGGGCATCGAGGGGGGTGCACGACCAAAAAGTGCTCTTGGTGTGTCGAAAGATGCCCCAGAAGCTTCCCCAAGGCGCCCAAGCTCATTATAAAATTTTCAATTTTTTTGAGTGACCCACCCCCCCTATAGTGCACTTCTAGCAGTTTTGCCACCAACACCAACAGATACGGCGCCTGGGAGGCAGATCATACAAAATTCAAACTTTGATTTTTGGAGTTCTAGTGATCCAAATCGCATGGGGTTTTTTTCTATTGCAAGATTAGGATTTTAGGAATCCCCTAAATTTTTTTATTTGAAACTTTTCTCACAAAAGTCCGAAAATTTCGACCAATGCCATAATTGACCCACCGTGGCCGGGCGCACCTAGTGACCGGGTGCCTAGGAGCCGGACACCATGGCTCCGGGGTGTCTTGGACATGCTCCAAGGTGCCAGGCATTGACCCACGAAGTGCCGAGCAAAAACGCCCGAAGGTGCTCGATCAATATGGAAACAGTGCCAAGGCGCTCGGGCGCTGCGCTCGGGCGCTCTGGCGCTGCGCTCGGCCGATCGGGCGCTGCGCTCGGGCGCTTGCGCTCGGGCGCTCGGGCGCTTGCGCTCGGGCGCTCGGACACTTGCGCTCGGGCGCTCGGACACTCCGCTCGAGCGCTCGGGCACTCGGACACTTGCGCTCGGGCGTCCGGACACTCCGCTCGGGCGCTCGGGCACTTGCGCTCGGGCGCTCGGGCACTCCGCTCGGGCGCTCGGGCAATGCGCTCGGGCGCTCAGCCACTGCGCTCGGGCGCTCGGGCAGTTGCGCTCGGGCGCTCCGACACTGCGCTCGGGCGCTCGGGCGCTCGGGCACTTGCGCTCGGGCGCTCGGACACTCCGCTCGGGCGCTCGGGCGCTCGGGCACTGTGCTCGGGCGCTCGGGCGCTCGGGCACTTGCGCTCGGGCGCTCGGACGCTGCGCTCGGGCGCTCGGACGCTGCGCTCGGGCGCTCGGGCACTTGCGCTCGGGCGCTCGGACACGGCGCTCGGGCGCTCAGGCACTTGCGCTCGGGCGCTCGGACACTCCGCTCGGGCGCTCGGGCACTGCGCTCGGGCGCTCGGGCACTGCGCTCGGGCACTGCGCTCGGGCGCTCGGGCACTGCGCTCGGGCGCTCGGGCACTTCCGCTCGGGCGCTCAGACGCTGCGCTCGGGTGCTCGGGCACTTGTGCTCGGGCGCTCGGACACTGCGCTCGGGCGCTCGGGCACTGCGCTTGGATGCTCGGACACTCCGCTCGGGCGCTCGGGCACTTGCGCTCGGGCGCTCCGGCACTGTGAGCGGGCGCTCTGGCAATGCGCTCGGACACTGCGCTCGGGCGCTCGGGCACTGCGCTTGGGCGCTCGGGCACTTGCGCTCGGGCGCTCGGGCACTGCGCTCGGGCACTTGCGCTCGGGCGCTCGGACACCTGCGCTCGGGCGCTCGGGCACTTTCGCTCGGGCGCTCGGACACCTGCGCTCGAGCGCTTGGCACAAGTGTATGGATTACATACAATTGTAAAAAGGAGAGGCCTGTGGAATGATCTTAGAAATGATTTCAGCAACAGAAGTGGCCCCTGGCTAGTGCAAGGTGATTTTAATGCAATTATGAGATCCTGTGAAAGGAAAAATGGAGCTACAGTCACAGCTTATGAAATTGCTGATCTATGGAATATTTGTGCAGAATTAGATTTGCATGATGCTAGGTCTCAAGGTCTTTACCATACTTGGTTCAAAGGCATTAAATCCACCAATATAGACAGGGTGTTGATAAATGGTACTTGGGACTCCTTAAATCTCCACTGTCGAGCCTCTTTCCTCATACCCAAAGCCTTCTGTGACCATGCTCAAGTGCTTGTGGAAGTGTTAGATTGTTAAGGCAAGAAAAAACCTCCTTTCAAGTATTTCAATATGTGGAATCAATTTGAGAACTTCCAGCAATATATATCTGACAATTGGGTATTTAATGGTAATGGCACTGACCAGTTTAAATTGTGTAAGCTTCTACAAGGCTTGAAGAAACCCCTCAAACACCTTAACAGGTCCCACTTCTCAAACATCAAACAGAAAGCACTCACTGCTGAGAAGGAATATGAGCTGGCTTTCCAAGCTGTTAGGACTGATCCTGACTCTTCTGAACTCCAACATAACTTAGATTTAGCTAAAAAGAAAGCCACACGGCTCAAAGAAGCTGAGCACAAATTTAATTCCCAGCTAGCTAAAGTGAAACACTCTTTTGAAGGGGATAGATGTACTGCTTACTTCCATGGAATCATGAGGAAAAACATGAAAAGAAATCATATTAGCTCCCTCATCAAGGAAGATAGATGTACTGAGCAGGAGGTTGCTACACAATTTGAAAATTTTTACAAGGACCTGCTAGGGCAAGTGAGAAACACAAATGATGTAGACAGAAGGTTTATAACTGATGGTGGACCAACCTTAAAAGATGAAGCTCATCAGCAGCTCATCTGTCCAATCACAGAAGAAGAAATTAAGTGTACTTTGTGGGATATAGGTGATGAGAAATCCCCAGGTCCAGATGGTTATACGTCCAAATTCTTTAAAGATACATGGGGTATTACTGGAACCCACCTAACCCTGGCTATCAAAGAATTCTTTAGAATTGGGAAGCTCTTAAAGCAATCAAACCACACCTCTATTGCCCTTATTGCCAAAAATTCAAACCCCAAAAATGTGAATGATTTCAGGCCCATTTCTTGTTGTAATGTAAGTTATAAAATCATCACTAAAATCCTTGCTGCAAGACTTGCTTCTGTTCTTAAGGATTTAGTCTCCCCTTCTCAAATTGGCTTCATTGAAGGGAGATTAATGGGAGAAAATATCATGCTGCTACAAGAGCTCATTAGAAAGTACACTCGTAAAAGGATAAGTCCCAGATGCATTTTAAATATAGATCTCAGGAAAGCCTATGACACCATCTCCCGGAAATTTATTGCTCAAATGTTTGAAAATCTTAACTTTCCACAAACTTTCACACTCTGGATTCTTGAATGCATCTGCTCTCCCTCCTTTTCCATAAATGTTAATGGCAACTTTCAAGGTTTTTTCAATGGTAAAAGGGGTTTAAGACAGGGTGATCCTATCTCTCCTCTTGTGTTTGTCCTCTCTGTTGATTATTTGTCTCGTGTGCTTAGATGTAAAACAAGGCATCTAGATTTTAAATTTCATCCTAAATGTGTACACTTACAATTGTCTCACCTAGCCTATGCAGATGACATCGTATTAATGTCTAGGGGTGACAAAGCTTCAATGTGCATTCTGCTTGACTCCCTGGAACACTTTACTGAGGTCTCTGGCTTAGATATAAGCCCTGTGAAATCCTCTTTCTTTACTACAGGGGTTAAAATTGAAGATAAAGAGTACCTCATTCAAAGATCTGGTTTCTCCCAAGGAAGCTTCCCATTTAGATACCTAGGAATCCCTATCTCCTCTGGGAAACTAACCATCTCTCAATTTACTCCTTTTCTTGATAAGATGCTTACTAACATCAGCTATTAGAATACAAAGAACTTGTCTTATGCAGGAAAAGTGGAACTTATTAGATCTGTTCTTCAAGGAATTCAGAGGTTTTGGCTCTCAGTACTCCCCTCCCCTTCCACTCTTTTTGACAATTAATTCTCTTTGTGCTAAGTTCTTATGGAAATCCCACAGGATCAAATGGAAAGATGTCTGTCTACCAAAGGTTGAGGGTGGCCTGGGTCTCAAAGATTTAAAAACTTGGAATACAGCTTTCATTTCAAGAATACTATGGGATATAATCAACAAAAAAGATAGACTCTGGATTAGATGGATCCACCATCAATACATGCAGCAAGACAGTGTGTGGACATGGCTTGTTCATTCAAAAAATGACTCCCCACTTATTAAAAAAATACTTGGCATTAGAGATTTTTTACTAACTTCTGCAGGTTCAAGTGAAGAGGCTTTCAACCTAATGCAAAACTGGTGTGTGGGTGGGAAATTCAGTGTGGGAAGAGCTTACCATTTCTTCAGAAGAAGTGCTGAGAAACCCCCTTGGACTAATGTTGTATGGGACAGAAGCATCACCCCCAAACACTCTTTTATTTTATGGCTTGCAGCAAAGAGGAGATTACCCACTAATGATCTCATTAAGACAAGGGAAGTAGAACAACTATGTCATTTCTGTCAACTATCAAATAAATCCCATGACCATTTATACTTCTCATGTAATTTCTCCTTTTCTGTCTGGTCACAGGTTAAAGCATGGTTGGGCATTTGGAGAGGAATGAGCACATTAAGGAGTGGACTCAAATGGCTAAAGAAGGAGGCTCGTGGAAAGAGTTGGCAAGCAAAGGCTAAGAGAGCTGCATTTGGAGCAACAGTCTATTATATATGGAAGGCTCGTAATGAGAAACTTTTTGAAAGCACAACCAAATCAGTTGAGGAAATAGTCCATCTTGTGAAGCTACATGTTTACAAAATGCTACACCATGACTTCTCATTGCACTTCACCTCCTCTGCTGCACTCCATCAGAATCTTTTGCATTCAAATCAACAATGAAAGAGTACTGTCCTCAGCTGCAGTCAGTCCACATGTTTTTTATCTCTATGACTATATTCTGTTTTCAGTATGGCCATAGACTGTTTTTACTGTTCTTTACTTCTTTCTAAACTTTCTAGTTTTCATGTCTTAATGTCTTAGAATGGTGGAATCTCCCTTAGAGAGATCTTTTGTATATGATCCTTTAGGAAGCATAGTTAAAGGGATCTTAGGTGTGCTAAGATTGTGTTCCTTTAAATCTCTTGATGGCCGAGCCGAAGGGAGACTTAAATGGACACTATCTTAGGGTGTGAGTCCGACTTCTGATAGCCTGGGCTTGATGAGAATGGAGTTGCACCGAGCCTCGAGCTCAACACACCTTCATGGATTGAAACCACTATATGTGGTTTCATGATTTTGGTTTATGCCTAAAAGCCTACGGGCAATAGGCCTTATGTATGGAACTATTGTAATTATTCCATTTTTGCTTCAATATATTTACCCTTAAAATCAAAAAAAAAGAAAGAGCCTTGGCTTAGTCGAGCGGGTGGTTAGAGAGAGAAAACTCTCAAAGGAGGAAACCCCTTCTTGCCTTCCCCCTTGCCTTGGCAAGCTCTACCCTCCACCGGCCTTGCTCTCCGGCGACACCCTTGCCTCCGAGCAAGCAACCTACGGCCTCACCAAGACACTGCCTCTCCGGAAGTGAACCTAGCTCCACCTTGTCCTCTCGTTGTCCTAGTTCTGATTCCCATGGTGCATTAATGAAGCTCAAGATGCATTAACACCACCCTACCTACCACCTTGCTGCATTTACAGCCGCCAACTACCTTCCCCCGTCACCTCCAGCCGTTCTTCTTCCTCCCTCCCCCTGTCTTTAGCTTCCAGCGACAGTTCACTGTTCCCTGGTGTCCCTCCCAGTGGTTTAGCCGCCCCAGGCGGCGGCGTTTCGACGCCGGAACTTGTCTGTCCTCCCTTTCAGGCTTCATCAACCTCCTTCCTAAGTTCCCAGCTGAATACCTCCATCCCACCATTTTTATTCAGCTAACCACGCTTAATTTCCATTTTTGGGTGTCCTTCTTCGTGGTTCTGGTGCCTCAGGCGGTGGCGCACGTCGCCGGAGCTCATTCGTTCCATCTCCACTACACACCAACCCATTTTCCGTCATCCGTACGAAACAAAACTATCCGTTACTCTGAAGCAACGGTCACTAACTGTCACATCCGTTTCAAAATTCTGACCGTTATACAACTTTGACTCGGGTTTGACCAAAAACCCAAATCCGGTTCACGGTTGTGGGGTTGCCTTCCGGTGGCCGGAAACCACTGCTTTCTCCGGTTCCGACCTCCCACCCCCCTGACGACCACTCCTTCTTGAAATCTCTTGCTTCCAAGCTGTTTCTGAATTTTGCCCAATTTCTGCACTGCTGCTGTCGTAGTTACAAAGACGATGAACAGTGTGTGAAAGAAATTTCGATCGTGGGGTTACCATCTGAGAAGATCACATCAAATTGATCCCCTCCCTCTCATTCTCACATCTTTGCGCTCCTGTAGCCTTACCAATTTCATATTTCGTCAAGATTTGAGGGAATCCCTCTTTTCTAGGGTTCCTGCTACTCATACTGCACAAATCTTCGAGGGGTTGTCGTCCCCATTGCTTCTTCCAAATTGACCAATCCTTCTGCTTCCTTACCTTCTCCCGACCCTCCCACCTTACCAATTTCGCTGCAAGTGGCTCAATGACAATTCCCCCAAATTCTAGGGTTCATACAGTCCGTCAAACTGCGCTGTCAACCCTAAATTGATCGGGGGGTTGCCTTTGATCCTCTTCCTCCAAAATTAAACATACCAACTGCCTCTAAACCTACCTCCAAAGCTCCAGCCTTACCAATTTGGGTGTTGGTGGATCAACGAATAAACCCCCAAATCTTAGGGTTCCTGCAGTCTCACGACTATACTAGGCAACCCTAAATTGATCGGGGGGTTACTTCTGCTTCACCAACTCCAAAATTGAACTTGGCACTTGCTTTCTTACCTTCATACGACCCTCCAGCCTTACCAATTTGATTGGAAGTGGCTTAGACAAAATTCCCCCAATTCCTAGGGTTCATACACCTTTGCGACAGAGCTGGCCAACCTTTTTCAATCGGGGGGTTCCCTCTGATCTTCCTTCTTCAAAATTGACCCCACCCCCTTCCTTCTAACCCCCATCCGAACTTACAGCCTTATCAATTTGGTTGTTGGTAGCTCTAATAGATTTCCCCCAAATCTTAGGGTTCCTACAGGTCGACGACTGTGCAAGGCTACCCTAATTTGATCGGGGGTCTCTCCTGGTTCTCCTACACCAAAATTGATCTCACATACTGTTTCCTATACCTCTTCCGACCCTACTGCCTTACCAATTCCTGCTTCTTCACTGTATTCAAAATTCCCCTAATTTTTAGGGCTCCTAACTGTCGGGGCTGACTGAATTTTCTATGAGCTCTTCTAGATCTTGCCAGTTCAAATTGACTCTCTCCAGTCACACGCCTGCAATACCATTACACTCTCCTACCATCAATTGCTGCATTGGAGCTGGAATAAGGAAAGCCCTCCTTCAGAGGGTTCACAATGACAGACAAAGGCCGATCCCCAGCTCAGGGGAGGAGAGCGATCTCACTTACGCCTAATCCAATCATGGAAGCTTCAAAGACAGCGACTCCGACGAAGATGACTGTCCTAGGCACACTACCAAGAGCTCCAGCAACTGTACAATCCCAGCTACAGCAGCTCCATGACAGCACTGAGAACACAGCACCAGTGACTACATCAGGTGAACCTCCTCTTACAACTACTCCCATTGCTTCTAGCAATGCTCAGGTATGTCCCTCTTCCACCCTCCCCCTGGATAATGCCAGGTCCTCTAGGATAGAACCTGTTGTGCAGAAGATCCCTAAGGAGGGACATGACTTGTTATGTGATGCACAAAAGACCCCAAAGGAGGGGCAAACTTTTTTATCTGTTCAAAAGACCCCAATGGAGGGGTAATCTACTTCTGTTACAATGTCTTCTACAGTGTCTCTTCCTCTTGATATCTCTGTTCAATGCAACTCTCCTCAAACCAGTGATAATCACCTAACTGAAAATACTGTGAGTGGTCCTAACACAGTAACTGACTCTAATGTACCCCCTCCTGCTATCCCTATCTTAACTACCCCCCCTCCTCCCCTCACCCCAATTGAACATGCTCCCACCCCAGCTGAAGCCTACAAGCAGAACCCCATCCCTCCTAACCAATTACCTTCTGTCTCACAAAACCAACCTCCTACCTCCTCATTACAAGGAGCCTGGGCTCTGAATCACAATCTAGCTGGAAGGCCAAGAAAGGTTAGAGGTTTTAAGTTAGAATATGAAGCTTCTGGTTCAGGAGATACTGTCAAAGCCTCTAAAAAAGACTGCCTATCATTAGAAGAAGCTTGGGGTTTCTCACTAGTAGGGTATGTGGTTGGGAGATTTCCTGGTTTACATGCTATAGGGAAAATAAAAGATAACTGGCCAAAGCATACCTTCAACAATCAAGGAGGATGGCTTATGTTCAAATTCTACTAAGAAGAAGATAGAGACTCAGTGCTACTAAAAGGACCTTTCACTTGGCCAGGCTACACTCTACTACTAAAATGTGTCCCTGAGAGGTTTACCTTTGATAAAGCTTTATTCTCTAAGCTCCCTATATGGATAAGGATTCATAAGCTACCTACAGAGTTTTGGACACCTACTATGCTTCAAAAAATTGCAACCAAAATAGGTGATCCACTAATGACAGATTCCTATACTGAACAGAGATCCAAACAACTATATGCTAGAGTTCTAGTGGAGATGGATTGCTCAGTTGAACTTAAAAGAGCCATCCATATTGAGTTTGATGATGCTCCTGATCGCACCTGTTTCATTGAGTATGAGAACCTCCCTCCTAGATGTAACAACTGTTCCACATATGGATATGAGACCATTAAGTGCCCTGCAGCAAGGAACACTACCAACACAAGAGGAACAGATGTTGCTCAGGATGCTCCCTCCACTGTCACTCAAACTATCCTTGATGGTCCAAACACTTCTAGACCACCTATCCTTACCACTCCCCTTCCTCCTCCTGATCCCCCACACAACACCCCACCTGTGTTCTCAACCTCTACCCAACCACCAATGGATAACCTCCCTGCTCAAATTACTACTACCAGAAGACAGAGGAACCCTCCCATGCCTTCTAACACCTCCTCTTCCTCCATCCCCCTCTGATGCACCCTCTTACCTCCTCCAATCCTCTCCCTCCATCTCTTATCAGTAACCTTCCCTCCCCCCCATCTGTGTCCCCTCTCCCCTTGGCCCAAAGGGTAACTCCCTCTACCTCCTCCCCCTCCCCTGCCCCCCTCCTTCCCACCCCTTCCCCAAACATTGCTTCTCAAGCTCAACCTTTCTCTCCCCCCTCTTCTTCCCACACCTGTCCCCCCTCTACACCCAAACCCTCCTCTTTATCCCAATCTACACGATCCCATGTTAAGTCCTCTCTCTTCTCATCAATTGAAAGGATTAACAAAGCTTATCAAAAGAAAAAAGCCTCCCCTCCCCCCCTAGAGTTGTGGACTATCAAGGCACACAAAATTTTTACAAAGAATGCACTGAAAGAGTGGAAAAAGAGATAGAACAGAGAAGGCTTGCTGAAATAACTAAAGAAAAAGAGCAAAGAAGAGTCTCATTTGCTGATCATAATACCTACCAGGTCTTAGAATATATAGATCAAGCAGAGGAGGACAGTGTACTGCAAGGTGATATAGGTGAGGGCTCCAACACTGCCCTTATCTGTTATAATAAGGACATACAGACAGAACAGGACCACCTTGAGCATAACATCACAAATAAAAATCAGGTGGAAGTAAGGAGGAGCTGCAGATTAAACAAAAGTGCACAAAAAGCTCATGAAGAACAAGGACAATTGTCTGACTCTGATCATAGTGAAGAGGAGTTTGAAGAGATTATAGGAGATCCAGAGGGAAGGGAAATTGTACTTGGGCTCAAATCCTGGCCTTCTACCAGCTCAGAGAGAGGCAATCAAGAAGAAAAAGGGCCTAGCACCCTTACAAAGAGGTTTAAATGATCATTGCCTCTTGGAACATAAGGGGGTTCAACAACACCTCAAAGCAAAAAGCTGTCAGGGAGTTTTTACAAAATAAAAACATAGGTTTTTTGGGTGTATTAGAGACAAAGCTCAACTTGAATAAGCTTCAGGCTATTATGAGCAAAGGTTTCACTTCTTGGAAATTTATGCATAATTTTAATTATAGTGAGGCTGGCCGAATTGTAATACTATGGGATCCTCGGAGGATTGATTTCACCCACTGCAGAACAACTGATCAGATGATAAGTGGATTGATCAAATGCATGATCACTGGCAAAACTTTTAACTTGGCACAAGTATATGGTCTACATACAATCATAAAAAGGAGGGGATTATGGTGTGACCTAAGGACTGAATTCCACAACAGACAAGGCCTTTGGCTTGTACAAGGAGACTTCAACGCAATTATGAGATCCTGTGAAAGGAAAAATGGAGCTACTGTCACAGCATATGAAATTGCTGATCTTTGGAACATCTGTGTAGAACTAGACCTTCATGATGCTAGATGTCAAGGTCTTGACCATACATGGTTCCAGGGGAACAAATCCACAAAAATAGATAGGGTGATGATTAATGGAACTTGGGATTCCCTTCACCTCCACCGTAAAGCCTCCTTCCTCCTTCCCAAAGCCTTCTGTGACCATGCTCAAGTTCTTGTAGAAGTACTGGACTGTCATACTAAGAAAAAACCCCCTTTTAAATACTTTAACATGTGGAGCCAATATGAGAACTTTCACCAACTGATCTCTGATAACTGGGTGTTCAATGGGCATGGCTCTGATCAGTTTAGATTATGTAAGCTACTGCAAGGCTTAAAGACCCCCCTTAAACACCTTAACAGTTCACACTTCTCAAATATCAAACATAAAGCTCAGACTGCAGAAATGGAGTATGAACTAGCTTTTCAAGCTGTTAGAACTGATCCTCACTGTCCAGTGCTCCTGCAAAGCCTAGAAATAGCCAAAAAGAAAGCAACAAGGCTCAAAGAAGCTGAGCACAAGTTTAACTCACAACTTGCCTAGGTAAAACACTCCTTTGAGGGTGATAGATGTACTGCTTACTTCCATGGAATCATGAGGAAGAACATGAAAAGGAATCACATCAGTTCCCTCATCAAAGATGATGGTACAGAAACAGTTTCTGAGCAAGAGGTTGCTAGTCAATTTGAGAAGTTCTATAAGGATTTATTAGGACAAATGAGAGACACTGAGGATCTGGATAGAAGATTTATTACTAATGGTGGGCCTACTTTGAAGGATGAATATCACCAACAGCTAATCTGTCCCATTACAGATGAAGAGATAAAAAATACCTTATGGGATATAGGAGATGAGAAATCCCCAGGCCCTGATGGTTACACCTCCAAGTTCTTTAAAGACACTTGGGGAACTACTGGTCCTCACCTTGTTTTGGCTATTAAAGAGTTCTTTAGAACTGGAAAGCTTCTGAAATAATCAAACCATACTTCAATCTCACTCATTGCTAAAAATGCTAATCCTAAAAGTGTGAATGACTTCAGGCCCATTTCATGCTGTAATGTAAGTTATAAAATCATCACAAAAATTCTAGCCTCCAGACTTGCTTCAGTACTTAAAGATATTGTGTCCCCTTCTCAAATTGGCTTCATTGAAGGGAGATTAATGGGTGAAAACATCATGTTATTACAGGAAATCATTAGGAAGTATACTCGCAAGAAAATCAGCCCTAGATGCATTTTAAACATTGACCTTAGGAAAGCCTATGATTCCATCTCTTGGAAATTCATTGCTCAAATGCTTGAAAACCTCAATTTCCCACACACTTTCACTCTCTGGATCCTTGAGTGTATTTGCTCTCCCTCTTTCTCCATAAATGTTAATGGGAACCTCCAAGGTTTTTTCAATGGAAGAAGGGGTTTAAGACAGGGTGATCCTATCTCCCCACTTGTGTTTGTACTCTCTGTTGATTACCTTTCCCGTGTGCTTAGATGTAAGACCAGACATCCTGATTTTAAATTCCATCCTAAATGTGCCAAACTGCAGCTGTCTCACCTAGCCTATGCAGATGACATCATATTAATGTCTAGGGGAGACAAAGGATCTATAGGCATCCTGCTTGATGCCCTGGAACACTTTACAAATGTTTCTGGTTTGGATATAAGTCCTATGAAGTCTTCTTTTTTTGTTGCAGGTGTAAAAAATGAGGATAGGGAGTACCTAATCCAAAGATCTGGTTTCTCTCAAGGAAGCTTCCCCTTTAGATATCTAGGAATTCCCATCTCTTCGGGGAAACTAACTATCTCACAGTTTACTCCCTTTCTAGATAAAATGCTTACAAACATCAGCTATTGGAATACAAAAAACTTGTCTTATGCAGGAAAAGTGGAGCTCATTAGATCTGTTCTCCAAGGAATTCAAGGATTTTGGCTCTCTATATTGCCTTCCCCTTCTACTTTATTTGACAAAGTTAACTCCCTTTGTGCTAAATTTTTATGGAAGTCTCACAGGATAAAATGGAAGGATGTCTGTCTCCCAAAGGAGGAGGGTGGCCTGGGCTTAAAAGACTTAAAAACTTGGAACACAGCCTTCATATCAAGGATCCTGTGGGATATAGTAAACAAAAAAGATAGGCTCTGGATTAGATGGGTGCATCATCAATACATCCAATAGAATGATGTTTGGTCGTGGCTTGTCCATCCAAAAAATGATTCCCCTCTCATAAAGAAAATACTTTGCATTAGAGATCTTTTACTAACTTCTGCAGGCTCAAGTGAAGAGGCATACAACTTAATGCAGAGCTGGTGTGTGGGAGAAAAGTTTAATGTAGGAAGAGCCTACAACTTTTTCAGGAGAAGTGTTGATAAACCACCTTGGACCACTGTTGTATGGGACAGGAACATCACCCCTAAGCACTCCTTTATTCTATTGCTTGCAGCAAGAAGGAGATTGGCTACAAATGACCTCATCAAAACAAGGGAAGTTGACCAACTTTGCCACTTCTGTCAACTAACAAATGAGTCCCATGATCATTTATACTTCACATGTAATTTCTCCTCGTCTATATGGTTGCAGATTAAATCATGGTTGGGCATTTGGAGAGGAATGAGCACCCTAAAGAGTGGACTCAAATGGTTAAGAAAGGAGGCACGTGGAAAAGGATGGCAAGCAAAGGCTAGAAGAGCTGCATTTGGAGCAACTGTTTACTACATTTGGAAAACCAGGAATGAGAAGCTCTTTGAGAATACAACCAAATCAATTGAGGAAGTGGTCCATCTTGTGAAACTGCATGTCTACAAGATGTTGCACCATGATTTCTCCAAGATCTTCACCACTTCTGCTGCACTACATCAAGACCATCAGCATATGAATCAACATTGAAGAAGAGATGCCCCCTGCTGCAGTCAATTTGAATGTTTTTTTAATAACATGGTTGTAATCTGTTGTAACAGCTTTAGACTGATTTCCTACCCTCTAAACTCTCTAAAATATCATGTCTTATGTCTTAGGATTAGTAGAATCTCCCACAGTGAGATCTTTTTGTATATGATCCTCTAGGAATTAGTTAATGGGATCTTTAGGTGTGCTAAGATTGTGTTCCTTTAAATCTCTTGATGGCCGAGCCGAAGGGAGATTTAAATGGACATTATCTTAGGGTGGGGGTCCGAGCTCTGATAGCCTTGGCTTGATGAAAATGGAGTCTCACAGAGCCTCGTGCTCAACACACCTTCATGGATTGGAACCACTCTAAGTGGTTTCATGATTTTGGTTTATGCCTACATAGCCCACGGGCAATAGGCTTCTTGTAATGGACCATTGTAATTACCCATTTTTGCTTCAATATATTAACCCTTAAAATCAAAAAAAAAAAAGAAAGAGCCTTGGCTTAATATATTAACCCTTAAAATCAAAAAAAAAAAAAGAAAGAGCCTTGGCTAAAGAGCTCAGTCAAGCGGGTGGTTAGAGACAGAAACTCTCAAAGGAGGAAAACCCTCCTTGCCTTCCCCCTTGCATTGGCAAGCTCCTTCCAGAACCGACCTTGCTCTCCGGCGACTCCGTAGCCTCCGAGCAAGCAACCTTCGGCCTCACCAAGACGTTGTCTCCCCGGAAGTGAACCTAGCTCCACCTTGTCCCCCCGACGTCCTAGTTCTGATTCCCATGGTGCTGTAATGAAACTCAAGATGCATTAACACCACCCTACCTACCATCTTGCTGCATTTACAGCCGCCAACCACCTTTCGCTTACACCTCCAGCTGATCCCCTTCATCCTACCCCCTTTTTATTAGCTTCCAATGACAGTTCTCTGCCTCCTGGTGTCCCTCCTGGTGGTTTAGCCGCCTCAGGCGGCGGCGTTTTTTGACGCCGGAACTTGTCTATATTCCATCACAACCTTCATCTTCCGCCTTCCCAAGCTCCCAGCTGATTACCTCCACCCCATCTTTTTTGTTCAGATACCCACATTTCTTTTCCGTTTCTGGTTGACCTTTTACGTGGTTCTGGTGCCTCTGACGGCGGCGCACGGCGCCGGAGCCCATCGGATTCATCTCCTCCGCACACCAACCCTTCTTCCGTCGTCCGTACCAAACAAAACTATCCGTTACTCAGAAGCAACGGTCACTAACTGTCACATCCGTTTCAAAATTCTGACCGTTATTCAACGTTGACTCGGGTTTGACCAAAAGTCCAAATCCGGTTCACGGTTGTGGGGTTGCCTTCTGTTGGCCGGAAACCACTGCTTTCTCCGGTTCCGATCTCCCACCTCCCTAACGACCTCTCCCTCTTAAAATCTTCACATATCTTGCCTTTTTTGAATTTTCCCCAATTGCTCCTATTTGAACTGTAGTCTACACAAGACGATGAACAGTGCATGACTGAGTTTCGAGTGTGGGGTTGGCATCTCAATACGTACCACAAAATTGACTCCTCTCTCCTCCTCCTTGCTTCACTGCGTTTCTTCAGCCTTATCAATTGCTGAATTTGATCAGTTTTGAAGAAACCCCCCTTTTTCTAGGTTTCCAGCTACACAAACTCACTTAAACTGTTCGGGGGGTTGCCATCTTCTTTCCTACGCTCAAATTGACCTCACCTTCAGCTTCCCTACCCTTCCACGAACCTCCCACCTTACCAATTTGGCTGCTGGTGGCCCAGAGACGATCCCCCCAAATCCTAGGGTTCAAACAGCTTGACAACTCAGCTGTCAATCCAAATTTGATCGGGGGGTCGCCTTTGATCCTCCTCTACCAAAATTGAGCTCACCCAGGTCCTTCAAACCCCCCTCCGACTCTTCAGCCTTACCAATTTGGGTGTTAGTGGATCAAAGAATAAACCCCCAAATCTTAGGGTTCCGGAAGTCCCACGACTATACTGGGCAACCCTAAACTGATCGGGGGGTTTCTTCTGCTCCACCTACATCAAAACTGATCTCTCCGTTAACCTCCTCTCCCTCCTCCGAACCTCCAGCCTTGCCAATTTGGGTATTGGTAGCGCAACCAAGAAACCCCCAAATCCTAGGGCTCCTGATGTCCGACGACTGCACATGCGATCTCTAATTTGATTGTGGGGTTTCTTCTGCTCTCCCTCCACCAAAATTGACTCCTCCCACTCCATCCTATACCCCCTCCGGCCTTCCAGCCTTACCAATTTCATCGTCCGTGGCTCTAAAACAAAACCCCCAAATTTAAGGGTTCCTGTAAACTGGAGGCTACACTGGTCAACCCTAACTTGATCGGGGTGTGTCTTCTGATCCTCCTTCACCAAAATTGACCACTTCTTCAGCCTTCTAACTTCCTTCCGACCTACCTATCTTACCAATTTCGCTGGTGATAGCTCCGATAAAATTCCCCCAAATCTTAGGGCTCCTGCAAACTGTCGCTGGTTAACCCTAATCTGATCGAGGGGCTACCTCTGTCCTTCCTCCACCAAAATTGACCCTACCATTGTGTTCCATTGCCTTTTTTGGTGCCCCAGCCTTACCAATTTCCTGAATTATTCAGTTTTAAAAATTCCCCCAATTTCTAGGGTTCATCTGTGTTGGGGTTCCTATCAGTGACAAAGGGATTCACCACTATCTGTGTGTGAAGAAATTGAACAACCTCAGCTACTCGCCTGCTTCAGCACGGAGCTCTCTTTCAAACAACTGCAGCACTGACACAGAAGTAAGGTAAACCCTCTTCTGAGGGTCGACGATGACAGATAAGGCTCGATCCCCTGCTCAGGGGAGGAAAGCAATCTCCCTCGCGCCAAGTCCGATTAGGGAAGCTTCAAACACTCAGACAACATCTAAAATGACTGTCTTAGGAACACTGCCAAAGATGCCAACAGCTACTCAACCACAGCAACAGCAGCTCAACAACCAAGCTCTGAATGCATCATTGCTGAACAAACCAGGTGACCCTCCCCTCCCTACTCCTTCCATTGCTATTAGCAATGCTCAGGTATGTCTCTCCCCCCCCCCCCCCCCCTTCCCCCTGGATAAAGCCAGGTCCTCTAGGACAGAAATTGATATGCAAAAGATCCCTAAGAAGGGACATGATATGGCAAATGATGTGCAAAAGACCCCAAAGGAGGGGCAATCTACTTTACTTGATCAAAGGACCCCAATGGAGGGGCACTCTATTACTGTTTCTGAAAAGACCCCAAAGAAGGGGCAAAATGTGTCTTCTGCTTGTTCCCCTCACACTGATCTCCCTACTAGCAGTATCCCCCCCTCTACTAATGTCAACCCACTAATTGGAAGTACCTTGGAGGTTTCTAACACAGTGGCTGAACCAGCAATACCTCCTATCACTCTCCCCTCTTCTTTCCCCAATTCTTCCTCCTCCAGCCCCCCCTTGCATTCAACTGACCAAGCCCTTACCCCAGCTGAAGCATATAAGCAGAACCAAACCCCCCCTAACCTCCAACATGCTGCACCAGCAAACCAAACTGCTACTTCAACCATAGAAGGTGCATGCGCTTTAAATCATACTCTAAATGGAAAGGCAAAAAGAGTTAGAGGCTATAAATTAGAATATGAAGCTTCTGGAGCTGGAGATACTGTCAAAGCCTCAACAAAAGACTGCTTATCACTAGAAGAAGCTTGGGGTTTTTCTCTTGTAGGCTATGTGGTTGGTCGATTTCCAGGATTACAAGCCATAGGAAAAATTAAGGATAATTGGCCAAAGCATACATTCAATAATCAAGGGGGATGGTTTATGTTTAAGTTTTTCTCTAAAGAGGACAGAGACTCTGTACTTCTTAAAGGCCCTTACACAGGACCAGGTTACACCCTCCTACTGAAATGTGTTCCTGAGAGATTTACCTTTGACAAGGCTTTGTTCTCTAAACTTCCTATTTGGATAAGGATTCATAAGCTACCTACAGAGTTTTGGACACCTACCATGCTCCAAAGAATTGCTACAAAAATAGGTGATCCACTTATGACTGACTCATACACTGAACAGAGGACAAAACAACTATATGCTAGAGTCCTAGTAGAAATGGATTGTTCCATGGAGCTAAAAAGAACAATTTACATAGAGTTTGATGATGCCCCAGATCACACTTGTTTTATTGAATATGAAAACCTCCCTTCTAGATGCAACAATTGTTCCACATATGGACATGAGACCATGAAATGTCCTGCAACCAGGAATACTATCAACAAAAATGGATCATCTGCTGATAAAAATGCTCCTCTCTCTTCTGGTGTTCAAAATCTGTATGATGGTCCCAACTCTTCTATGCCACCTATCCTTCCTACCCCCCTACCCCTTCTGGTCCCCCTCCTTACACTTCTCCAGAAACCTCTTCCACTACTCTACCAAATTTGGCCCCCCTGCACCTCTCACCTCTAACTCTCTCCCTTCTCCTTCTACCACTGATCTCCCCCCCCTGCTTCACCCCTCCCTCCCCCTATGCACTTGAATGCCCCCTCTTCCTCCTCCTCCATCCCTGTCCCTCTGCTCCCCAACCCCTCCACTTGCTCTAAATCACAACCACAAACTGTCCTCCCTTCTCATACCTCCCTCTCCTGCCCTCCATCTTCTTCCCACTCCTCTTCTTTATCCAAATCTACTCGATCTTATGTTAAATCCTCTCTCTTCTCTTCTATTGAAAGGATCAACAAAGCTTACCAAAAGAAAAAAGCCTCCCCTCCTCCCCCTCCTAGAGTTGTGGACTATCAAGGTACACAGCAATTCTACAAAGAATGCACTGAAAGAGTGGACATGGAAATACAGCAAAGAAGAATGGTTGAAATGGAACGGGAAAAAAGACAAAAAAGAGTGTCTTTTGCTGATCAGAATAGCTTCCATGTCCTTGAATACATAGAGCATCTGGAGGATGACACTACCCCTCAAACTAACAGCTGTGAGAACCTTGAGACAGCACTCATTCGCTACAGTAAGGAGTCACATAAGGAAGCTGACCACCCACAGCATAATGAATTAGGCAAACAACAGGTGGAAGTTAGAAGAAGCTGTAGATTGAATAACAATGAACAACAACACTCTCAAGAACAGGAGCAGTTATCTGACTCAGATGACAATAATGAGGATGGTGTGGTGATCACTGATACTAGAGATTGCAGAGAGGTTGTTCTGGGGCTCAAATCATGGCCTTATGTTAATCCAGAGAGAGTACAACATGAAGATAAAGGGCCTAGCACCCTTACAAAAAAGTCTAAATGATTATTGCCTCGTGGAATGTAAGGGGGTTAGGCAGCACCACAAAACAAAAGGCTGTCAGAGAGTTTTTACAAAATCAAAATATAGGATTTTTGGGAATCTTAGAAACAAAGCTTACTATAACCAAGCTTAAGGCTATCATGAACAAAGGTTTCACTCAATGGAAATTCATGCATAATTTTGAACATAGTGAGGCTGGCAGAATAGTTATACTATGGAATCCTTAGAAAATAGAGTTCACCCACTGCACTACAACTGATCAAATGATAAGTGGTGTGATCAAGTGCATGTCTTCTGGCAAGACCTTCAATTTAGCACAAGTATATGGATTACATACTATTGTAAAAAGGAGGGGCCTATGGAATGATCTAAGGAATGCTTTTGGCAACAGAAATGGCCCTTGGCTTGTACAAGGTGACTTTAATGCAATCATGAGATCTTGTGAAAGAAAAAATGGAGCTACAGTCACTGCTTATGAAATTGCTGATTTGTGGAATATCTGTGCAGAACTTGACTTACATGATGCTAGGTCCCAAGGCCTTGACCACACTTGGTTTAAAGGCAACAAATCCACAAAAATTGATAGAGTCATGATAAATGGTACATGGGACTCCCTGAATCTTCATTGCAAAGCCTCTTTTCTTGTCCCCAAGGCAAATTGTGATCATGCTCAAGTACTTGTGGAAGTACTGGATTGTCAAGCTAAGAAGAAACCACCATTTAAGTACTTCAATATGTGGAGTCAATATGAGAATTTCCAGCAATATATCTCGGATAATTGGGTGTTTAATGGGAATGGTTCTGATCAGTTTAAATTGTGTAAGCTCCTCCAAGGTTTAAAGAACCCTCTTAAACACCTTAACAAGACTCACTTCTCTAATATCAAACAGAAGGCACTGAATGCTTAAAAAGAATATGAACTGGCTTTTCATGCAGTTAGAACCGACCCTCACTCTCCTATGCTCTTACAAAACTTGGATTCAGCCAAAAAGAAAGCTATAAGACTCAAGGAGGCTGAACACAGATTTTACTCCCAACTTGCTAAAGTAAAACACTCATTTGAAGGAGATAGGTGTACAACTTACTTTCATGGAATTATGAAGAAGAATATGAAAAGAAACCATATCAGTTCCCTCATCAAAGAAGATGGTTCTGCAACATTGTCTGAACAGGAGGTGGCTAGCCAATTTGAAGATTTCTTTAAAGACCTCCTAGGAAAAATGAGAGACACTAGTAATGTAGACAGAAGATTTATAACAGAAGGTGGACCAATCTTAAAGAATGAAGCTCATCAACAACTGATTTCTCCAATTACAGATGAAGAAATTAAAAACACCCTATGGGAAATAGGTGATGAAAAATCCCCAGGTCCCGATGGTTACACCTCCAAATTTTTTAAAGACACTTGGGGAATCACTGGATTTCATTTCACCTTAGCTATTAAAGAATTCTTCAGAAGTGGGAAGCTCTTAAAGCAATCTAATCACACTTCAATTGCTCTTATAGCCAAGAACTCAAACCCTAAAAGGGTGAATGATTATAGACCCATCTCTTGCTGTAATGTAAGCTATAAAGTCATCACCAAAATTCTTGCTTCTAGACTTGTTGTGGTACTTAAGGATATTGTCTCCCCCTCTCAAATTGGTTTCTTGGAAGGTAGACTGATGGGTGAAAACATTATGCTTCTACAAGAACTTATTAGAAGATACCCTCGTAAAAGAATCAGCCCTAGATGTATCCTCAACATTGACCTCAGAAAAGCTTATGACACCATTTCTTGGAATTTCATTGCTCAAATGTTAGAAAATCTAAATTTCCCTCACTCTTTTATTCTCTGGATCCTTGAATGTATTTGCTCTCCCTCCTTTTCTATCAACATCAATGGGAATCTTCAGGGCTTCTTCAATGGCAAAAGAGGACTAAGGCAAGGAGACCCTATATCCCCCCTTGTGTTTGTCTTATCTGTTGACTACCTTTCCCGTGTGCTTAGATGTAAGACTAGGAATCCTGCTTTTAAATTTCATCCAAAATGTGTTCACCTACAAATATCCCATCTAGCCTATGCAGATGATATAATATTAATGTCTAGAGGTGATAGATCATCTATAGGTATCCTGCTTGACTCCCTTGAGCATTTCTCTGCAGTCTCTGGCTTGGACATAAGCCCTGTGAAATCTTCTTTCTTCTCTGCAGGTGTTACAAGTGAGGATATGGAATATTTAATACAGAGATCTGGGTTCTCCCAAGGGAGTTTCCCATTTAGATATCTAGGAATCCCTATCTCATCAGGGAAACTGACAATCTCTCAATTTACTCCTTTCCTTGACAAAATGCTCACAAACATCAGTTATTGGAATGCAAAAAATCTGTCTTATGCAGGAAAAGTTGAACTCATTAGATCTGTTCTACAAGGAATCCAAGGTTTCTGGCTGTCAATCCTTCCCTCTCCCTCTACTCTTATTGAAAAAATAAACTCTCTCTGTGCCAAATTTCTGTGGAAATCTCATCGAATTAAATGGAAGGATGTGTGCCTTCCAAAGGAGGAAGGTGGTTTAGGACTAAAAGACTTAAAGACCTGGAACAATGCTTTTATTTCTAGAATTTTATGGAATATCATTAACAAAAAGGATAGCCTTTGGATTAGATGGATTCATCACCAGTACATACAGCAAGGAAATGTGTGGTCCTGGCTAATTCATACAAAAAATGACTCGCCACTCATAAAGAAAATTCTTGCAGTTAGAGATGTTATACTAACCTCTGCAGGTACACCTGAAGAAGGCTACAATCTCATGAAATCCTGGTGTGTTGGTGGACACCTCAGTGTTGCTAGAGCCTACAACTTCAGAAATAGAGTTTTAAAACCACCTTGGAGCTCTGTGGTATGGGACAGAAGTATTACACCAAAACACTCCTTCATTTTATGGCTGGCTGCAAGGAGAAGATTAGCCACTAATGACCTCATTAAAACAAGGGAAGTTGATTTATTATGCCACTTCTGTCATTTGACAAATGAATCCCATGATCACTTGTACTTCTCATGTCATTTTACCTCTTCTGTATGGACACAGGTCAAGGCATGGCTAGGAATATGGAGGGAGATGAGTACCCTCAGAAGTGGTCTCAAATGGTTAAAGAAAGAAGCACGAGGAAAGGGATGGAATGCCAAGGCAAAGAGGGCTGCTTTTGGAGCAACAGTGTACTACATTTGGAAGGCCCGCAATGAGAAACTCTTTGAGAATATAACTAAATCAGCTGAAGAAATTGTCCACCTTGTAAAGATACATGTCTACAAGATGCTACATCATGACTTCTCATTACTCTTCACCTCTTCTGGAGCACTGCATCAGAACCTCCTGCACATGGATCAACAATGACAGAATGATGCTCTCTACTGCTGTCGGCTTAAGTGATTTTCTTTTTGATATCTATGGCTGTACCCTGTATTGTATATGGCCTTAGACTATTTTATTTCTGTCTGAACCTCCTAATATTTCATGCTTCATAGCTTAGGTTGGTGGAATCTCCCTTAGTGAGATCTTTTGGATATGATCCTTTAGGTTCATAGGTAATGGGATCTTAGGTGTGCTAAGATTGTGTCCCTTTAAATCTCTTGATGGCCGAGCCGAAGGGAGATTTAAATGGATACTATCTTAGGGTGTGGGTCCGACCTCTGATAGCTTTGGCTTGATGAAAATGGAGTTGCACCGAGCCTCGAGCTCAACACACCTTGATGGATTGGAACCACCTTATGTGGTTTCATGATTTTGGTTATGCCTACAAAAGCCTACGGGCTATAGGCCTCTTGTACTAGATCATTGTAAGTATCCATTTTTGCTTTAATATATTAACCCTTAAAATCAAAAAAAAAAAAGAGCCTTGGCTTGATAGCCTTGGCTTGGCTTGATGAAAATGGAGTTGCACCGAGCCTCGAGCTCAACACACCTTGATGGATTGAAACCACCTTATGTGGTTTCATGATTTTTGTCATGCCTACAAAGCCTACGGGCTATAGGCCTCATGTACTACACCATTGTAACTATCCATTTTTGTTTCAATATATTAACCCTTAAAATCAAAAAAAAAAAAGAGCTCTCCCTTTTAGATATCTTGGAATCCCCATCTCCTCTGGGAAATTAACTATATCCCAATTCACTCCTTTCTTAGATAAAATGCTCACAAACATAAGCTACTGGAATACTAAAAATTTGTCTTATGCAGGAAAGGTGGAACTCATAAGATTAGTGTTACAAGGAATCCAGGGGTTTTGGCTATCTGTCCTCCCTTCTCCCTCTACTCTCTTTGATAAAATTAACTCCCTTTGTGCTAAGTTTTTATGGAAATCTCATAGGATCAAATGGAAAGATGTTTGCCTCCCAAAGGAAGAGGGTGGCCTGGGTTTAAAAGACTTGAAAACTTGGAACACAGCTTTTATCTCGAGAATACTTTGGGATATAGTTAATAAAAAAGATAGATTGTGGGTTAAATGGGTCCACCATCAATATATACATCAGGGTAGTGTGTGGACATGGCTTGTACATCAAAAAAATGACTCCCCACTTATAAAGAAAATACTTGCTGTTAGAGATCTACTACTAACCTCTGCAGGATCAAATGAAGAAGCACACAGCTTAATGCAGAACTGGTGTGTTGATGGCCATTTCAATGTGGGCAAAGCTTACAATTTCTTCAGAAGAAGTGCTGATAAACCTCCCTGGAGTGGTGTTGTATGGGACAGAAGCATTACCCCTAAGCATTCATTTATACTATGGCTTGCAGCAAAAAGAAGATTGGCTACGAATGATCTTATTAAAACAAGGGAAGTTGACTTACTCTGCCACTTCTGTCAGCTAACAAATGAATCCCACGATCACTTATACTTCTCTTGTAATTTCTCCTCTTCTATATGGTCACAGGTTAAATCTTGGCTGGGCATTTGGAGAGGAATGAGCACCTTAAGGAGTGGACTCAAATGGCTAAAGAAAGAGGCTCGTGGAAAGGGATGGCAAGCAAAGGCAAAAAGAACTGCATTTGGAGCAACAGTTTACTACATTTGAAAGGCTCGGAATGAGAAGCTTTTTGAGAGTTCTACCAAAACGGTGGAAGAAATTGTCCACCTTGTGAAGATACATGTCTACAAGATGCTCCTCTATGACTACTCAGTGCATTTCACCTCTTCTCCAACACTCCACCAAGACCATCTGCATAGGAACCAACAATGATGGAGTACACTCAATGTTGCAGTTAGATTAGGTGTTTTTGGTTTATTAAGGCTATGCTCACTTACAAATAGCCTTAAATTGTATTTCTTCTCTTCTTTAGTTTCTGTTATTTCTTATTGCTTTAGGAATGTTTGGAATCTCACTGTGTGAGAACTTTTGTACATGATCCTCTAGAAGCATAGCTTATGGGATCTTAGGTGTGCTAAGATTGTGTTCCTTTAAATCTCTTGATGGCATAGCCGAAGGGAGATTTAAAAGGACACTATCTTAGGGTGTGGGTCCGACCTCTGATAGCTTTTGCTTGACGAAAATGGAGTTGCACCGAGCCTCGGGCTCAACACACCTTGATGGATTGGAACCACCTTATGTGGTTTCATGATTTTGGTAATTGCCTAAAAAGCCTACGGGCAATAGGCTTCTTACATGGTACCCTTGTAATTATTTTATTTCTGTTTCAATATATTTACCCTTAAAATAAAAAAAAAAGAGCTCTCAGTCAATTTCACAATAGACAAGGCCCCTGGCTTGTACAAGGTGACTTTAATGCTATTATGAGATCGTGTGAAAGGAAAAATGGAGCTTCTGTCAGAACTTATGAAATTGCAGATCTCTGGAACATCTGTGCAGAGCTTGATCTTCATGATGCTAGATGTCAAGGTCTTGATCACACTTGGTTTCAGGGGAGCAAATCTACAAAAAATAGATAGGGTGATGATCAATGGAACATGGGACTCCTTAAACCTCCACTGTAAAGCCTCCTTCCTCTTACCCAAAGCCTTCTGTGACCATGCTAAAGTTCTTGTGGAAGTACTGGACTGTCATGCTAAAAAAAGGCCACCTTTCAAATACTTTAATATGTGGAACCAATATGAAAACTTCAACCAATTAATCTTTGATAATCGGGTGTTTAATGGACATGGCTCTGATCAGTTTAAATTATGTAAGCTTCTGCAAGGCTTAAAGAAACCCCTTAAACACCTTAACAGTTCCCACTTCTCCAATATCAAACAGAAAGCCCAAACTGCTGAAATGAAGTATGAATTGGCCTTCCAAGCTGTTAGAACTGACCCACACTCCCCAGTACTTCTACAAAGCTTAGAAATTGCCAAGAAGAAAGCCATAAGGCTCAAAGAAGCTGAGCACAAGTTTAATTCCCAGCTTGCAAAGGTAAAGCATTCCTTCGAAGGGGATAGATGTACTGCTTACTTCCATGGAATCATGAGGAAAAATATGAAAAGGAACCACATCAGCTCCCTTATCAAAGAAGATGGCACAGAAACAGCCTCTGAACTAGAAGTTGCTAGCCAATTTGAGAATTTCTATAAGGATCTGCTAGGACAAATGAAGGACACAGATGATGTTGATAGAAGATTTATTGCTAATGGAGGACCTATCTTGAAAGAAGAATTTCAACAGCAGTTAATCAGTCCCATTACAGATGCAGAGATAAAAAGTACCCTATGGGACATAGGTGATGAGAAATCCCCAGGCCCTGATGGTTACACATCCAAATTCTTCAAAGATACTTGAGGAACTACTGGACCTCAGCTTGTTTTTGCTATTAAGGAGTTCTTTAGGACTGGAAAGCTCTTGAAGCAATCTAATCACACTTCAATCTCACTCATTGCAAAAAATACTAATCCTAAAAGTGTGAATGATTTCAGGCCCATATCATGCTGTAATGTAAGTTATAAAATCATCACAAAAATACTTGCTTCAAGACTGGCCTCAGTGCTTAAAGATATTGTCTCCCCATCCCAAATTGGTTTCATAGAAGGTAGATTAATGGGAGAAAACATCATGCTGCTACAGGAAATCATCAGGAAATACACCCGGAAAAGAATAAGCCCTAGATGCATCGTAAACATTGATCTCAGAAAGGCCTATGACACCATCTCTTGGAAATTCATTGCTCAAATGTTTGAAAACCTCAATTTCCCACAAACTTTTACTCTCTGGATTCTTGATTGTATTTGTTCTCCTTCTTTCTCTATAAATGTTAATGGGAATCGACAAGGTTTCTTCAATGGTAAAAGGGGATTAAGACAGGGGGATCCTATCTCACCCCTTGTGTTTGTGCTGTTTGTGGATTATTTGTCTCGTGTGCTTAGATGTAAAACCAGACATCCTGATTTTAAATTTCATCCTAAATGTGCCCAACTACATCTGTCTCACCTAGCTTATGCAGATGACATCATTTTAATGTCTAGGGGAGACAAAGCATCTATGGGCATTCTACTTGATGCTCTGGAACATTTTACTAAAGTTTCTGGTTTAGATATAAGTCCTATGAAATCATCTTTCTTTACTGCAGGTGTTAAAAATGAGGACAAGGAGTACTTAATTCAAAGATCTGGTTTCTCCTAAGGGAGCTTCCCTTTTAGATATCTAGGAATTCCCATCTCCTCTGGGAAGCTAACCATCTCGCAATTTACTCCCTTTCTAGATAAAATGCTTACAAACATCAGTTATTGGAATGCAAAAAACTTGTCTTATGCAGGAAAAGTGGAGCTCATTAGGTCTGTTCTACAAGGAATCCAAGGGTTTTGGCTATCCATACTCCCTTCCCCTTCTACTCTCTTTGACAAAGTTAACTCTCTCTGTGCTAAATTCTTATGGAAGTCACACAGGATCAAATGGAAGGATGTTTGTCTACCAAAGGAAGAAGGTGGCCTGGGCTTAAAAGATTTAAAAACATGGAACACAGCTTTCATATCAAGGATTCTGTGGGATATAATCAACAAGAAGGACAGACTATGGATTAGATGGGTTCATCATCAATACATACATCAGGATGATGTCTGGTCATGGCTTGTCCATCCAAAAAATGATTCCCCACTCATAAAGAAATTACTTGGAATTAGAGATTTTTTACTAACCTCTGCAGGCTCAAGAGAAGAGGCATACAACTTAATGCAGGGCTGGTGTGTGAGTGGGAAATTCAGTGTGGGAAGAGCCTACAATTTCTTCAGGAGGAGAGTTGATAAACACCCGTGGACCACTGTTGTATGGGACAGAAACATCACCCCTAAGCACTCCTTTATCCTATGGCTTGCAGCAAGAAGAAGACTGGCTACTAATGATCTTATAAAAACAAGGGAAGTTGACCAACTATGCCACTTTTGTCAACTAACAAATGAATCCCATGATTACCTATACTTCTCATGTAATTTCTCCTCTTCTGTGTGGTCACAGGTTAAATCATGGCTGGGCATTTGGAGAAGGATGAGCACCCTAAGAAGTGGACTTAAATGGCTAAAAAAGGAGGCTCGGTGTAAAGGATGGCAAGCAAAGGCTAAAAGAGCAGCATTTGGAGCTACTGTTTATTACATTTGGAAGACCAGAAATGAGAAGCTTTTTGAGAATACAACCAAATCAATCGAGGAGGTTGTCCACCTTGTGAAGCTACATGTCTACAAGATGCTACTCCATGACTTCTCCATGCTTTTCACCTCCTCTGCTGCACTACATCAGGACCATCTACATGTGAATCAACAATGAAAGTGTGTTACTCTCAGCTGCAGTCAGACTTGCACTACTTCAGTATCTCCTGCACATGAACCAAGAATGACAAAGTGATGCTCTCTAGTGATGGCAGTTTGAGTGTTTTTGTCTCCTAGGGCTGTACCATGTTTGAATATGGCCTTATACTGTTTTTTATTTCTGTTTTAAACTTTCTAGTACTTCATGTTTTATGTGTTAGGTTGGTGGAATCTCCCTTAGTGAGATCTTTTGGATATGATCCTCTAGGAACATAGGTAATAGGATCTTAGGTGTGGTAAGATTGTGTTCCTTTAAATCTCTTGATGGCCGAGCCGAAGGGAGATTTAAATGAATACTATCTTAGGGTTTGGGTCCGACCTCTGATAGCCTTGGCTTGATGAAAATGGAGTTGCACTGAGCCTCAAGCTCAACACACCTTGATGGATTGAAACCATCTTATGTGGTTTCATGATTTTGGTTATGCCTACAAAAGCCTACGGGCTATAGGCCTCTTGTACTAAACCATTGTAATTACCATTTTGTTTCAATATATTAACCCTTAAAATCAAAAAAAGAAAGAGCTCTCAGTCATCAAGAAAGAGCTCTCAGTCGCTCTCAAAAAGCTCTCTTCTCTCTCCTCTTTTGGGAGATTTCCGGCCATCCTCCACTTTCCCATTCCGGCCACATTCTGGCCAGGTAACCCTCACGGTTGCTTAGTTTTGTGCATGAATCCTATCCTCTCGAGGGGTTCATCGCTCGGAGTTGTGGTTGTTTCACTTTTCCCCGCCGGTTTTCCCTTGTAACCACCCTTTTTCTAACCGGAGAACTACCTAAACCGCTTGTAACCTCCTGTAACTTCCTAGTAACTGCCCCCGTCTGCGCGTTTTCGAGGTTGCCTAGCCTTTTGGCTGGTGTTTCCTTGCGTTGAGCCATGGCTAGGAAGCCTAAGCACCATTCCGAAGGTGCTAATGCTACGGTTCTTCAAGAGAATGACGTTGCTATGCTGGAACATCCATTGAAGCTCACTGTCGGTTCTAATGGTTCTAAGAGGTCTTCTTCGAAGGCTAAATCCAGTGGGTCCGTGTCCTCTTCTTCGAAGGGTATTGTGAATGATGAAGCTGTGCATGACACTAATGCAATAGGTGATCATTTGATGGTGGATAGGGCTGTTTTATCGGATGTTGATGAAGTTGAGGATGACTTTCCTCCATTGCCGTCGGCCAAGACCAAATCTGTGATTAAAGGGAAGAAACCCAAAGTTACTGCTGGAGGTGACGTTGAGGGTCTACCCAAGCTTGTTAATGGGACTCCTAAGCCTACAATCAAGTCATCTAAGTCATCTTCTACAGTGCTGCAACAGCCGGTTATTCCTACTGCGCAGAAGGACTTCACAGCTCCGAATGGAGCTCATGTTGGTGGAACTAATATTGCCTCTTCTTCCAAGTCCAAGAGGGATGGTGAGCCTCGTGATAAGGGTGATGCTAATGGTGCTAAGCCACCTCCGAATGCTTGGGCTACGCGTTCAAAGAGGATCTTCATGAATTCCGGCCTTGGAGGTAAGCTTGTCTACACTAAACCCTTAGATATGTTTATACTCACTAAGGAAGAGGAATTGCCGAAGGAAGATGTTTGGGGATGGTCTCTTTTGGGACATTATGTTAGTTTCTACCCGGGGAATTTCATGATTAATGAGCTTAGGAAATCATGGGGAGTAAGATCTCGGTTTAGAATAGAAGCCGGTTGGATGATCTTCACCTTTGAGTCGGAGAATGCTTGTAATGAGGTCTTGAAGGGTGGTCCTTATTTTATTCATGGCAAACCTTTGATATTGAAGCCTATTCCGGACAAATTTGCATTCAACCGAAGAGATATGGCTTCTATTCCATTATGGGTTAGATTCTATGGCCTTCCTAGAACTTATTGGACGACGGAGGCACTCGGCCGGCTTGCTTCTTTCGTGGGAAATCCTCTTTTCCTTGACAAGGTGACGGAGGAGAGGACACGAGCTACTTATGCAAGGGTCTTGGTGGAGATCAATTTTGCTCAAGACATTGTTAGGGAGATACCTATCCACTTCCATGATGGTGATACTATTCCATGTAAGTTATTGATTGAAAATGAACCTTTGTATTGTATGGAATGTTGCTCTTTTGGTCATGCAGCGGATAAGTGCTCGTTCCTTGATAAAAGGGTTGATGTTGGTGTTTACACCAAGAGAGATGCTATGGCCCCCAAGAGTTTAGCTCGGCAAGGAGGAGAGGTTGTTGGTAAGGGTGACAATTCGGGTGTTGACGGTCGAGAGATTGTTGTGGCACCAAATGATTCCAACAAGAAGGACCCTATGCCCCGAACTTTGGATGTCAATGTCCCTAATGCCGAGGCTCAAGATGGTGGAAATCATTCCAAGAATATGAGGGATACCGAGCAAAGGGTTGGGGAACCACAAAATTTAGAGGCATATGTTCCACCTATTACTAGGGGTGGAAGCCGAGTGAGTGCTCCTCAAAGAAAGAGTGGTATGAGAGGTCATAAGGGTAGGAAACACTTTGAGAGTCATGATACAAATGCTCATACAAAAGGTGTCCATGGTAAGGGTAAGAATGATGTCTCACTAGAAGAGTCCTCGTCATGTGGGAATGATAACCGAGTTGAGGATGAAGGTGAAGACTCGGCCGACTCTACCGAGGTTGGAGGAGGTGCTACAAGTGATGATGATGTCGATGGGTTCACTAAATACCTTTCTAAATATGCGAAGAAGAAGGCTAAACTCCTAGTAGTGCAAGCTCTAAGGGCACAAGGCAAGTGGCCATTGAAAAAGCTCAAGGGTGCTCGGCAGGGGCACAAGAGTGGTGATAGAGAAGGAGGCTCTTCGGAGCAATGATGATTATATCCGCTTGGAATGTGAGGGGGCTTAATCATCCCCCGAAATAAAATGATGTTAGGAGGTTTATTTTTGAGAAGAGATTGAAGATGTGTGGGTTGCTTGAGACCAAGTTGAGGAGCAACATCAATCTTCAACATTTTGTTGATTCTTTGATTCCCGGATGGAGGTTTGCTTCTAATTTCCATCTTCATAGTAATGGTCGTATTTTGGTATGTTGGGATCCAATTGACATAGAAATTGATGTGTGTGGAGTCTCGGTTCAACACTTGGCATGCTTGGCTAGATGTAGAGCCTCGGGGTTTCGGTTTGGAATTTGTTTCGTCTATGGTTTGCATTTTGTGGTTCAAAGAAGAGCTGTGTGGGATTCGATCTCATCTGAAGTTGGGGCTGTTTCTTTGCCGTGGATGGTGCTAGGTGACTTTAATAATGTTATGGCATTCGGTGAATGAGTAAATGGGGTACCCGTCACTATGTAATAATGCAAGGATATGATAGAAACTTGTGATGAACTTGGGCTGTCGGATGCTCC
Organism: Persicaria maculosa; assembly: GCA_963922045.1. Taxonomy (NCBI): domain Eukaryota; kingdom Viridiplantae; phylum Streptophyta; class Magnoliopsida; order Caryophyllales; family Polygonaceae; genus Persicaria; species Persicaria maculosa. Next base: position 431,787 of record OY998265.1, on the reverse strand, counting down.
TTCTATGGATGCTTCTATCTTTACTTGGACTGATCGCCGAGTTTGGAGTAGAATTGATAGAGTTCTTTTGAATCATGATTGGGTCAGCTGTGATATGGCTTGTTTTGTGACGTTTCCAGATATGTGGCATGCTTTTGATCACAGGCCTTCCGTGGTTAACTTCTCTAAGTTGATGTCTATTGCTAGACCTTGCTTCAAGTTTCACAACATGTGGGCTGACCATACCAATTTCAAGCGCATTGTGCGGGAGAATTGGGTCACCCAAGTTCGAGGGACTTATCAATTCAGATTGTGCAAGTTGCTTCATGCTATGAAACGTCCTTTAAAGCAGCTGGACAGGAGAGAATTCAGTCACATTTCTGCTCGGGCATCAACAGCTATTTCTGTGTATGCTGGAACGCTGGATGAGCTTAGAGATGACCCATTGTCGGATGTGAAACGTTTGGCCGCAGAGAGGGCTCGGACTGAGGCATAGCGCTTGACTAGGGCTGAGAAGGTTTATCTTTCTCAACTGTCTAAGGCTAAGTATGTGTTGAATTCAGATAGAGGGACCAAGTATTTCCATTCTCTCATGAAAACGAATGGGAGGCGCCGTCTGGTGTCTTGTATCACTCGGCCTGATGGGAGTCTAACTTCCAGTAAGGAAGAGGTTAGTCAAGAGTTTGTCACTTATTTCAAGTCTTTGTTTGGAATGGACATAGATGTTTCCGAGAATCATAATGGGCGTTATGCTGCTGGTACGTCGGTCTCGTTGGAGGATTGTATGATGCTTGAGGAACCCATCTCTAATGCTGAAATTAAATCCGCTTTGTGGTCTATGGGGGATGAGAAGTCCCCGGGACCGGATGGATTTTCGGCTAAATTCTTTAAAGCTTCTTGGAATATTATTGGTGGTGAAGTATGTGCGGCTGTGAAGGAGTTCTTTGTCAATGGGAAGCTACTCCGTCAATTCAACCATACTATTATTGCCCTTATTCCGAAAGTGGACAGCCCTACTCGTGTTGAGCATTATCGTCCTATTGCTTGTTGCAACGTTATCTATAAGCTCATCACTAAGATCATGACGGAGAGACTTGGAAAATGCTTGGGTGGAGTAATTGATCAAGCACAAAGTGCCTTTGTGGGAGGACGTTTACTTTCCGATAACGTTTTCTTAGTCCAAGAATTGCTCCGATGGTACAACGTCAAAAGGGACACTCGGAGATGTTTCTTAAATGTGGACCTTGCTAAAGAATATGATACCGTCTCATGGAGGTTTCTTCAGTTTGCCATGGAGGGTATAGGGCTGCCTACCAAGTTTATTACTTGGGTAATGGAATGCGTCACAACCGCTTCGTACTCAATCAAGATCAACAAGGGTATATATGGCTTCTTTCGAGGCAAGCGTGGTCTCCGTCAAGGTGATCCACTATCTCCTTTGCTTTTTGTCATTTGCATGGAGTTTTTATCTCGTATGATCAAGAAGGAGACTAGTCATTCGGCCTTTTCATACCATCAACATTGTGAGAAAGTCCGTTTGACCCATCTTATATATGCCGACGATGTTGTGATGTTCTGTCAGGGGGATCTTGGTTCTGTTGGGATTTTGTTACGATGCCTCAAGTCATTTGAAGAGGTGTCCGGACTTAAGGTGAACATGTCTAAATCATCCATCCTCACAGCCTCTATGTCGGATGTGGACAATGCTGCCATACTAGATGCCACTGGATTCACCGAGGGCCAATTCCCATTTTGTTATTTGGGGATTCCGATTGCACCTCATGAGCTTCGTGTGATTCACTTCCAGCCACTTCTTGATCGTATTGCTAATGCTATTGGTGCCTGGGCTAAGAAGTCGTTATCCTTTGCGGGTCGGAAGGAACTTATTGCATCGGTGTTGCAAGGTAATGAGGCATTTTGGCTTTCAATCTTACCTATTCCAGCGGTTGTGTTAGCTAAGTTAGAAGCTTTATGTCGACGCTTCCTTTGGAAGACTCCAAAGGTTCGTTGGAGTAAGGTTTGTGCTCCCACAAATGAAGGTGGCCTTGGGTTGAAGGAGCTCCGTACTTGGAATTTAAGCTTTATGCTTAAACATTATTGGCACATCTTAACTTGTCGTGAATCCTTATGGATACGATGGGTCCATCATCACTATTTGGAGGTTGTGGATGCTCCGGAATGGACTCCTCATAGGCGTAATTCCCCGCTCATCAAGTGCATCCTTCTAGCTAGAGACATGGTTGAATCCCTTGAGGGAAGAGACCTACCGACGGCTGCTCTTTTGGAGGTGTGGTGTCTTGATGGTAAGTTCTGTGTGTCAAAGGCCTATGATGCCTTGCATTTTCATGCTCCTAAGGTCAGCTGGGCTAAGGTGGTTTGGGTGAAGAAGAATACTCCTAAGCATATGTTTGTCCTTTGGCTTGTGGTGCTTGGAAGGCTTTCCACCTTTGATAGATTGTTTTATTTAGATATTGATCACTCATGTCGCTTTTGTGGCTGTGAACTTGAGACCCGTGAGCATATGTTTTTCCAATGCTCTTATGCTAAGGAAGTATGGAATATGGTGTGCCAGAAATTCCGGATTCTGTTGAGCATCTCCTCGGTGACAAGCTGTATTCAGTGGCTTCGGAGAAGGTCTAGAGGAAGGGGCCCTTTGTATTATGGCCAGCGCTATATACTTTCTGCCTCGGTTTATTACATATGGCTGTCAAGGAATGCTAAGGTCTTCGATGGCAACGTGATTCCTCCGGATGTGCTTGCTCGCTTGATCTTGACACACACTTTTCACTTACTTCATAATATGTTTCCCTTGACATTGATGGAGTCCATTAGCTTGTGATTCTCCATCTTGTTTAGTATTGTATTTTCGATTTTGCTTTAGTCATTGCCCAAGATACTTGTTTTGTGTAAGTATTGCCAACGGGTCTGCGTACCTCTAGGAATACTTGTTGTTTCTCTTTATGACTTGAGTTTGCTTGTACTAGCCTTTATGGCTTTATATTATTTTCTATGAATTTACCCACCTTCCCCTTTTGGGGGTCGGTTTCTCAAAAAAAAAAAAAAGCTCTCAGTCATAGTCCCTCTAAGAAGCTAGCTGTGGAATGATAACTCCACATAGCTAGTTAGCAGGCTGAGGTCTCGTTCGTTAACGGAATTAACCAGACAAATCGCTCTACCAACTAAGAACGGCCATGCACCACCACCCATAGAATCAAGAAAGAGTTCTCAGTCGAGCATCTAGTGAGCCTCGGCGTCGATTTGGTGTTGATATTGGTTCGTTGGGAACCTAAGTCTCTCAGACTTGGGTGCTTTGGTGGAGTAACCGTGGCTTGAAGCCATGGGCAAGAAGACCATGTTCTTACCGCTGGAAGTTGGAGCTAAGGTGGGAGATGGAGATGCAAGCCAAAAAGCAAGGAAAACCATGGTGGATGAAGGGAGCTTTCGGAAGGGAGGGGTGTCCGTGAACCACCCTAAGACACCTTCAAGTTCAATGGAAAGCGCACACCTTGACTCACCAGACAGCCTGAGCAAGGGAGGAATGGCTCCAGAAAATTCCAAGTTAAAAACTAAGAAAAGTGCTCGAGAAGCGCCTGCTACAGTGGCCGGCGCCGCCCTGGCGCCTCCTGCTCCTGGCGCTCTGGCGCTCGGAAATGGTCAAAGGCTCCTGGCACCTGTGAAAGTGACTAGTCCTCAAGCGCCTGCTGTTGCACCTGCTACGCCTGCTGTAAAGCATCCTGCCTTGGTGCCTGCGCCCGATGAAAGCGACGTCTACCAGGCGCCCGCGGTCAATGTGCCTGGAAATGCGCTAGGAGATAAGAAGGATGACATGGGCACCCAAGCACCCGAAGAAGCAAGCGGTAGAGTCCTGGCGCCCGAAGAAGCATGCGATAATGACCTGGCGCCTAGCCGTTATCCTTTGGCGCCAAGAGCTGTCTACCCAGCGCCCAAAGATGCCAACGTCCGCGCCCGGGCGCCCAGCGATGGATTCCTGGCGCCCAGCGATGGTGCTTTAGCGCCAATTCCTGCTCCCTCAGCGCCCTTAGGCGCCAGCGACAAGGCTCAGGCACCCGATTGTGGGGTCTTGGCGCCAAGCGATAATTCCACTTGTCCTCCTCAATGACTTGGGAAGCAAACCATGGACTCTCTTGAAGATAACCAAGCCTTTCCACCCCTCCAGACGTCAAAACCGCCCCCTCCTAATGTGCCTGGGTCTTCTAAGTGGCAAGGACCCCAAGGTGTTTGGGCTAACAGGGTGCCTTTGGTGTCCAAGAATTCGGGTGTTGGTGGAAAATTAGAATTTGTTGCGCCCATAGCTGATCATGTGAGCATCAAGTGCTCGGAGGCCCTTCCAAAGCAACAAGTTTGGGGATGGTCCCTCCTAGGGCAATTTGTGGGATTTTACCCGGGATTCCAAGCGATCAAAGAAGTCATGAGACAATGGGGAGTCAAGACAAGATATAGAGAAGAAGCGGGATGAATGATCTTCTCTTTTGAAACCGAGGATGCCATGAATGAGGTCTTGCGAGGAGGTCCATATCACATGTTTGGTAAGCCTTTGATCCTTAAACCTATTCCCGATAAATTTGCTTTCAATAGAAAAGATATTGCTACTATCCCTCTTTGGATCCGTTTATTTGGTCTCCCAACCGAGTATTGGCAAGCTGAAATTCTTGGGCGCATAGCTTCACATTGTGGAAAGCCATTGTTCATGGATAGAGTCACCGAGGAAAGAAAGAAGGGCTCGTATGCAAGGGTCCTAGTAGAAGTGAATTTTGCTAAGGAGCTTTGTCGAGAGGTCATGCTGAAATTTGATGATGGAGTTAACCTTGAATGCAACTTTCTCTATGAAAATGAGCCTTTTTATTGCACATCATGCTGCTCATTCGGACATAGAACGGAGGTGTGCTCTTTCAAAGAGAAAAAACAAGGTGTGGGTACAAAAGCAAGGCCAACTAGGAAGATCATAGCAAAGGAAAGGAATGATGCGACTAGGGGCTCCAAGAAGGGCCCTAATACTCCCTTCATTGTGGTCAAGTCCTCTAACAACGATGCTTCTCAAGGTCATGATGCTTCCTCAAGGGGGGGTTTGGGCACAAATGCTAACCGGTTTCAAGTCCTACAAGCTGAAACCGAAGAGAATGATCAACATGTGAGTGAAACTCCTAACTTAGAGGAGAAGAGTGAAACACATGGTGAGATTGAGAGTAATACTCCACGTTCTAAGGAGTTGAGAGAAACACATGGTGAGAAAAGGGTTAAGGGACACAAAGGAGAGAAACACGGGGAGATCACGAAAATTGTGAGCATAGAGGAAGCACCTATTGATCACCAAGATTCATCGTCGGAGGAGGATGACTCGTGTGAAGAGGAGGAGGGCGAAAGCTCGGACTTCTCTTCCGAGAGTGGAGATAGTGCATATGTTTCCAGGGAGGAAGACTTAGAGGAGGGTCAAGTTGATGATTGGCAAAGTGAAGAGGAGGAGGAAGTTCCGACAGTTCAAGAGAAGTCAAGTAGGAAAGTGAGATCTAAACCGGGAGAAATGAAGCAAGGAGCGGAATCAATGAGAAACCACAATAGTGGTGACTTTGAGGGTGTTGGCCGGAATGCAACACTAGCAACGGGTGACAAGATCTCAAAGCCGGATGTTCAAGCACCTTGTATGCCAACACTTTTACTTGTCAAAGGCAAGAACAAGATGCCAGGGTATGATAGTTGCAACAAGGAGAGCCGTGATTTTGTGATGGCACTCCCAACAGCCCGTAAAGCAACTAAGAAGGTCAAGGGTACGAAGAAGGAAGGAGAGGGTGCCCATGGTGCCTCATGACAGTTTTGGCATGGAATATCCAGGGGTTATCCCTTCCCCGGAAACAAAAAAGAGTGATGGAAATGGTTGCTAAGCATGGAGTTTCGATTTGTGGCTTGTTTGAAACCAAGCTTGACCCGAACACGGATATTGAGAAGCTAGCTCAAAGGATTGGGGTGGGGTGGCAAGGATTATCTAACTTTCACCTCCATCATAGATCAAGGATACTTGTGCTATGGGACTCCAACCTTGTGCAGATTACCATTGAGGACATGACGTCTCAATTTGTGGCTTGCAAAGTAAGGTGTGGAATCACGAAGGAAACCTATGGGGTATGCTTTGTTTATGGGCTTCACAGTGTTGCAAGAAGGAGGGTCATATGGGAGCAGCTCCGAGTACTCTTTGAAGACACCAATTTGCCGAGACTTGTGCTTGGTGATTTCAATAATGTGATGAAAGAGGATGAGAGAATTAACGGGGCACCGGTTACCATGTATGAAATGGAGCACATGGTTGATGGTTGTTATGCTTTGGGTCTTGAAGATACTAGGGTGACCTTGAATGGTGAGTATACTTGGCACAAGGGAGCTGTTTGGAGCCGAATTGATAGGGTGCTCACCAATCAAGAATGGCTTGCTCGTAATATGGACTGCAAAACCAAGTATGTTGAGCTCTGGGACTTGTCTGATCATTTGTGTGCTATTGTCACTATTGAGGAAGAAAGGAAAAGGAGGGGTGCTCGCCAATTTCAGTTCCTTAACATGTGGACATCACACCCCCAATTCCAGCACCTTGTTAGACAAGGATGGATGCGAGAAGAAAGAGGAACAGCCCAGTTCAGATTGTGTCGACTTATGAAGGGTCTGAAAGCTCCTTTACGTACGTTGAATCAGGTGCACTTTAGCCATATCTCCTCCCGAGTGACTAGAGCAAAGGAAGAGTATGCTAGTGTGCTCCATGTCTTGAGAGACAACCCCACATCCCCGGAGCTCCTGGAGCAAGCGT
>OY998265.1:417500-420000 GCA_963922045.1 Persicaria maculosa | reverse complement strand
GGTGCTCGGGCGCACGGGCTCCGGGGTGCCTTGGTGCTCGGGCGCCTGGGCTCCGGGGTGGCTTGTGCTCGGGCGCCAAGGCTCCGAGGAGCCGAGGTGCTCGGGCACAAAGGGGCCGGGTGCCGAGGTGCTCGGGCGCCAAGGGGACCGGGTGCCGAGGTGCTCGGGCGCCAAGGTGCCGGGTGGCCGAGGTACTCGGGCGCCAAGGTGCCGGGTGCCGAGGTGCTCGGGCGTTAAGGGGACCGGGTGCCGAGGTGCTCGGGTGCCAAGGCTCCGGGGAGTCGAGGTGCTCGGGCGCCAAGGGGCCGGGTGCCGAGGTGCTCGGGCGCCAAGGGGACCGGGTGCCGAGGTGCTCGGGCGCCAAGGTGCCGGGTGGCCGAGGTGCTCGGGCGTCAAGGTGCCGGGTGCCGAGGTGCTCGGGCGCCAAGGGGACCGGGTGCCGAGGTGCTCGGGTGCCAAGGCTCCGGGGAGCCGAGGTGGTCGGGCGCCAAGGGGCCGGGTGCCGAGGTGCTCGGGCGCCAAGGGGACCGGGTGCCGAGGTGCTCGGGTGCCAAGGATCCGGGGAGCCAAGGTGCTCGGGCGCCAAAGGGACCGGGTGCCGAGGTGCTCGGGTGCCAAGGCTCCGGGGAGCCGAGGTGCTCGGGCGCCAAGGGGCCGGGTGCCGAGGTGCTCGGGCGCCAAGGGGACCGGGTGCCGAGGTGCTCGGGTGCCAAGGCTCTGGGGAGCCGAGGTGCTCGGGCGCCAAGGGGCCGGGTGCCGAGGTGCTCGGGCGCCAAGGGGACCGGGTGCCGAGGTGATCGGGCGCCAAGGGACCGGGTGCCGAGGTGCTCGGGCGCCAAGGGGACCGGGGTGCTCGGGACATCGGACGTCGAGCACCAAGGCCACTGGGCGCCTAGGTGCTCGCTCACCCGGGCACCATGGTGCCCAGGCGCTCGGGACATTGCGGCAACGGACATCGGACATCGATCATTTTCATGGGGTATCGAGGGGGGTGCACGACCAAAAAGTGCTCTTGGTGTGTCCAAAAGATGCCCCAGAAGCTTCCCCAAGGCGCCCAAGCTCATTCTAAAATTTTCGATTTTTTTGAGTGACCCACCCCCCCTATAGTGCACTTCTAGCAGTTTTGCCACCACCACCAACAGATACGGCGCCTGGGAGGCAGATCATACAAAATTCAAACTTTGATTTTTTGAGTTCTAGTGATCCAAATCGCATGGGGTTTTTTTCTATTGCAAGATTAGGATGTTAGGAATCCCCTAAATTTTTTTATTTGAAACTTTTCTCACAAAAGTCCGAAAATTTCGACCAATGCCATAATTGACCCACCGTGGCCGGGCGCACCTAGTGACCGGGTGCCTAAGAGCCGGACACCATGGCTCCGGGGTGTCTTGGACATGCTCCAAGGTGCCAGGCATTGACCCACGAAGTGCCGAGCAAAAATGCCCGAAGGTGCTCGATCAATATGGAAACAGTGCCAAGGCGCTCGGGCGCTGCGCTCGGGCGCTCTGGCGCTGCGCTCTGGCGATCGGGCGCTGCGGTCGGGCGCTCGGACACTTGCGCTCGGGCGCTCGGACACTCCGCTCGAGCACTCGGGCACTCGGACACTTGCGCTCGGGCGTCCGGACACTCCGCTCGGGCGCTCGGGCACTTGCGCTCGGGCGCTCGTGCACTGCGCTCGGGCGCTCAGCCACTGTGCTCGGGCACTCGGGCACTTGCGCTCGGGCGCTCCGACACTGCGCTCGGGCGCTCGGGCACTTGCGCTCGGGCGCTCGGGCGCTCGGGCACTGTGCTCGGGCGCTCGGGCAATGCGCTCGGGCGCTCGGGCACTGTGCTCGGGCGCTCGGGCACTCGGGCACTTGCGCTCGTGCGCTCGGACGCTGCGCTCGGGCGCTCGGGCACTTGCGCTCTGGCGCTCGGACACGGCGCTCGGGCGCTCGGGAACTTGCGCTCGGGCGCTCGGACACTCCGCTAGGGCGCTCGGGCACTGCGCTCGGGCACTGCGCTCGGGCGCTCAGGCACTTGCGCTTGGGCGCTCGGACGCTGCGCTCGGGCACTTGTGCTCGGGCGCTCGGACACTGCGCTCGGGTGCTCGGGCACTGCGCTTGGATGCTCGGACACTCCGCTCGGGCGCTCGGGCACTTGCGCTCGGGCGCTCCGGCACTGCGCGCGGGCGCTCTGGCAATGCGCTCGGACACTGCGCTCGGGCACTGCGCTCGGGCGCTCGGGCACTTGCGCTCGGGCACTCGGGCACTGCGCTCGGGCAATTGCGCTCGGGCGCTCGGGCACTGTGCTCGGGCACTTGCGCTCGGGCGCTCGGACACCTGTGCTCGGGCGCTCGGGCACTTGCGCTCGGGCGCTCGGGCACCATGTCCGAGCATCTGTGTCCGAGGACACCATGTCCGAGCACCGTACCCGAGCAACATGTCCAAGGACACGATGTCCGAGCAACATGCCCAAGGACACCTTGTCCGAGCACCATGTCCAAGGACACCTTGTCCGA
>OY998265.1:360000-410000 GCA_963922045.1 Persicaria maculosa | reverse complement strand
AATTCCCCCAATTCTGAACCACTGCCGTCGCCTTACAGAGATGATGAACAGTGCCTGAAACCAAAAATCCGATTGTGGGGTTGCCGTCTGAGCAGAATTCACTAAATTGATCCTCCCCCCCTCCTCCTCTCACCTTTGCGAGTCTGTAGCCTTACCAATTTCACAATTGGTTACGTTTTGAAGAAACCCCTCTTTTCTAGGGTTCCTACTGCACGTACAGCTCAGAACTGAACTCTCGACTGTGGGGTTGGCATCTCAAGAGCAATCACAAAATTGACCTATTCCTCCCCTTCACCACTCCATTGCGTTGCTGTAACCTTAACAATTTCATCTTTTATTAAGCATTGAAGAATCCCCTCTTTTCTAGGTCTTCTGTTACGCAATTTCAAGAACAGTGTACGAAGGGTTACCTCCTTCCTCCCTCTTCTCAAATTGACCTCTCTTCCAGCTTCCATACCTTCTTCCGACCCCCCACCATTACCAATTTCATCGCTAGTGGCCCAGTGTCAATTCCCCCAAATTCTAGGGTTCATACAGCTTGACAACTTCGCTGTCAACCCTAATTTGATCGTGGGATTGCTTGTGTTACTCGACTCACAAAATTGACCTTACCTACTGTCTCCAATACTCCTCCCGCCACCCCTGCCTTACCAATTTGGTCGCTGGTTGCTTGAACAAAATTCCCCCAATTTTTAGGTCCGACGATTGCGCAGGTGAACCCCAATTTGATCAGGGGGTTCCTTCTATGCTCCCTACACCAAAATTGGTCACTCCCACTGCCTTCTCTACCTTCCCCGACCCACCTGCCTTGCCAATTTGTTTGTTTAAGCCCCAGTTAAAATTCCCCCAAATTCTAGGTTTCTGTACACTAACGTCTACACAGATAAACCCTAATTTGATCGGGGGGTTGCTGCTGGTTTGCTTCTTCCAAAATTGGTCATACCCCCTTCTACTAAACCCTCTTCCGCCCTTCTAGCCTTAACAATTGCCTGTCTCCTGCTGCATTGATCATTCCCCCAAATTCTAGGGCTTGCTGCTATCGATTACCTCGATTCTGTAAGGAACTAGCTCTGTCTTTGCAAGAAGAAATTGAGCTTCAGGACTTACATTACTACACCACTGCTGGGCTTATCTCCCCCCAATTGCTGTATTGAGTTCGTGAAAAAGAAAAACCCTCTTTGAGGGTTTATAATGACAGACAAAGGCCGATCCCCTGCCCAGGGGAGGAGAGCGATCTCCCTTGCGCCTAATCCAATCACAGAAGCGCCAAAGACATCGACGCCGACGAAGATGACAGTCTTAGGCACGCTTCCAAGAGCTCCTACAACTGTACAAGTTACTCCACCAGGTGAGTCTCCTCTTACTGCTGTAACCTGTACAACAGCTGCCCACATTGCTTCTAGCAATGCTCAGGTATGTCTCTCTTCCCCCCTTCCCCTGGATAAAGCCAGGTCCTCTAGGATAGAACCTGTTGTGCAAAAGATCCCTAAGGAGGGACATGACATGCTATTTGATGCTCAAAAGACCTCTAAGAAGGGGCAAATTTCTTTATCTGTTCAAAGGACCCCAATGGAGGGGCAATCTACTTCTGTTACAAGAAAGACCCCAATGGAGGGGCACAATCTGTCTTCTTCTTCTACCTTCCCTCTTGATCTCTCTGAGCAATGCAACTCCCCTCAAACCAGTGATAATCCTATAATTGAAAATGCTGTGAATGCTCCTAACTCTGCTGCCGACCCTAATGTGTCTTCTTCTTCTTCCCCTCCATCTAACTCTGATTCAACTTCCCTCCCCCACCCTCTGACCTCAACTATCTCTGATTCAACTCCCCCCCCCAACCTCTGACCTCAACTGAACAAGCTCCCACCCCAGCTGAAGCCTACAACTCCAACCCCACCCCTCCTAACCAGCAGCCTGCTGGCTTACTGAACCAACCTAATACCTCCCTATTACAAGGTGCTTGGGCTCTAAACCATAATCTAACTGGGAGGCCAAGAAAGATTAGAGGTTTCAAGTTGGAATATGAAGCTTCTGGCTCAGGAGATACTATTAAGGCTTCCAGGAAAGACTGTCTATCCTTAGAAGAAGCCTGGGGTTTCTCTTTAGTAGGATATGTGGTTGGGAGATTTCCTGGGCTCCAAGCCATAGGAAAAATCAAAGATAATTGGCCAAAGCACACATTTAATAACCAAGGAGGTTGGTTGATGTTCAAGTTTTATTCTGAGGAAGATAGAGATTCTGTGTTACTCAAAGGTCCTTATACAGGACCTGGATACACATTACTTCTCAAGTGTGTCCCTGAAAGATTCACATTTGATAAGGCTTTATTTTCTAAACTCCCTATATGGATCAGAATACATAAACTACCCACAGAATTTTGGACACCTACTATGCTTCAAAGAATAGCAACAAAAATAGGTGACCCTCTAATGACTGACTCCTATACTGAGCAGAGAACTAAACAGTTATATGCTAGAGTCCTAGTGGAAATGGACTGTTCAGTAGAGTTAAAAAGGGCCATACATATTGAGTTTGATGATGCACCTGATCACACTTGTTTTATTGAGTATGAAAACCTCCCTCCTAGATGCAACAACTGTTCTACCTACGGCCATGAGACCATTAAATGTCCTGCAGCTAGGAATACTGTCAACACAAAGGAAAAAGAAAGTGATCAATATGCTCCCCCCTCTTCAGGTTCCCAGAGTATCCCTAATGGTTCACAACCTCCTAGGGCACCCCTGCTACCCACCCCGAGAACCTCAGATCACACCTCTACTTACATCACAGTAGAAAACCATCCTCCCTCTCACACTCCTAATTCTTGCTCCACTGCTCAACCAGTGGACCAAAGAAACCAACCCCCTCCCATCCCTTCTAATACTTCTGCCTCTACCTCCACCACCCCACCTTCTACCTGTAATCACATCCCCTCCACATCTCCTCCCCCCTCATTGCCCTCCATAGCTAATTCTGCCAGTTCACACCCTTCTACATCTCCTCTTCTCCCCACCCCTCCTAGGTGTCTTGTCCCCCAGCAACAACCCCCCTCCCCCTCCTCCCTGTCTCAAACCTGTCCTTCCTCCTCTGCTAACCCTCCCCACCTTTCCCTTTCTACTAGATCTCGTGTTAAATCCTCTCTTTTTTCTTCAATTGAAAGGATAAATAAAGCATATCAGAAGAAGAAAGCCTCCCCCCCCTCCCCCTAGGGTTGTGAACTACCAAGAGACACAGGAATTCTACAAAGAATGTACTGCAAGAGTGGAAAAAGAGATAGAGCAGAGAAGACAAGCTGAAATAGCTAGACAAAAGGAACTAAGAAGGGTGTCCTTTGCTGATCAAAACAGCTACCAAGTCCTAGAATATATGGATGAAATGGAAAATGAAGATGAGGGACAAACTGCTATCAGTGAAAGCTCTAACACTGCCATTATCTGCTACAACAAAGAGACCCAGCAAGAAAACAAGAACCAAGAGCTTACTGTTACAAATAAACAACAAGTCGAAGTAAGGAGAAGCTGCAGATTGAACAAACATGAAAAGATAAACCATAAAGAACAAGAACAACTCTCTGACTCAGATCTCAGTGAACAGGAAAATGAAGGAGGCACAAATGCTCCAGATGGAAGAGATGTTGTACTTGGACTTAAATCCTGGCCAAGCACCAACTCAGAAAAGGCATATCATGGAGAAAAAGGGCCTAGCACCCTTACAATGAAGTCTAAATGATAATTGCCTCTTGGAATGTAAGGGGGTTCAACAGCACCCCCAAACAAAGAGCTGTCAGGGAGTTCATCCAACTACACAACATAGGATTTATAGGAATTTTGGAAACAAAGCTCACAGTGAACAAGCTTAATGCTATCATGAACAAAGGATTTACACAGTGGAAATATATGCATAATTTTGATTATAGTGCAGCTGGAAGAATTGTGATCATCTGGGATCCTCAGAGAGTGGAATTCTTACATGTAAGGTCTACTGATCAAATGATCAGTGGGATGATTAAGTGCAAGGTCTCGGGAAAAACTTTCAACTTGGCCCAAATCTATGGACTACATACTATTGTCAAAAGGAGAGTGCTATGGAATGACCTAAAGGAGATATTTCAGGATAGAAATGGCCCTTGGCTTGTACAAGGTGACTTTAATGCAATCATGAGATCATGTGAGAGAAAAAATGGTGCCACTGTCACAGCTTATGAAATAGCTGACTTATGGAATATATGTGTTGAACTTGATCTTCATGATGCCTTGTCCCAAGGACTAGATCATACTTGGTTCAAAGGCAATAAGTCCACTAAGATTGATAGAGTTATGATAAATGGTGTATGGGATGCACTTAACTTTCACTGCAAAGCCAACTTCCTTGTGCCTAAAGCTTTCTGTGATCATGCCCAAGTCCTCGTGGAAGTCCTAGACTGTCATACTAGGAAAAAGCATTCCTTTAAGTATTTTAATATGTGGAATCAATATGAGAACTTTCAGCAGCTCATATCAAGTAACTGGGTGTTCAGAGGGTCTGGTTCTGCTCAATTCATTCTATGCAAGCTTCTTCAAGGACTAAAGAAACCCCTCAAAGACCTCAACAGATCCCACTTCTCCAACATCAAACAAAAAGCTTTGGATGCTGAAAAGGAGTATGAGCTGGCTTTTCAAGCTGTTAGAGCAAACCCCCACTCTACCATACTACTACAAGCACTTGAAACAGCTAAAAAGAAAGCCACACGACTCAAAGATGATGAACATAAATTCAACTCTCAGCTTGCCAAAGTTAAACATACATTTGAAGGAGACAGATGCACAGCTTATTTTCATGGGATAATGAGGAAAAACATGAAGAGAAATCATGTGAGTTCTCTAATAAAAGATGATGGCACTGAAACACTGTCAGAACAGGAGGTTGCTATACAATTTGAAAATTTTTACAAAGACCTCTTAGGCCAAGTGAGGAATACAGATGATGTTGACAGAAGGTTTATTACTGATGGTGGACCAACACTCATGGTAGATTCTCATGAACACTTGATTAGGCCTATCTCTGATCAAGAGATAAAAGACACATTATGGAGTATAGGTGATGAAAAATCACCAGGGCCTGATGGCTTCACTGCTAAGTTCTTCAAAGACACTTGGGGTACCAGTGGACATCACCTTAGGCAAGCTATTAAAGAGTTTTTCACTTCTGGGAAACTTTTGAAGCAAGTAAATCACACCTCCATTGCCCTCATTGCCAAAAATTCCAACCCTAGAAGTGTCAATGATTTCAGACCCATCTCCTGCTGTAATGTAAGCTACAAAGTCATTACTAAAATCCTGGCAGCTAGACTAGCCTCTGTGCTTAAAAACTTAGTCTCTCCCTCTCAAATTGGCTTCATAGAAGGGAGAATCATGGGTGAAAATGTTATGTTGTTACAAGAACTCATTAGGAAATACACCAGAAAAAGAATTAGTCCCAGATGTATTCTGAACATTGACCTCAGAAAAGCCTATGACACTATATCTTGGAAATTCATTGCTCAAATGTTTGATAACCTGAATTTTCCTCATACCTTTACTCAGTGGATACTTGAATGTATTTGCTCTCCCTCCTTCTCTATAAATGTCAATGGAAATTTGCAGGGTTTTTTCAAGGGAAAAAGAGGACTAAGGCAAGGAGATCCCATATCACCTCTTGTATTTGTGCTGTCTGTTGATTACCTTTCTCGTGTGCTTAGATGTAAAACTAGACATCATAATTTTAAATTCCACCCTAAATGTGAGCATTTATAACTGTCTAATCTAGCCTATGCAGATGACATCATTCTAATGTCTAGGGGAGACAGAGCCTCTATGAGCATTCTCCTTGACTCTCTTGAACACTTCTCTGCTGTTTCAGGACTGGAAATTAGCTCTTCAAAGTCATCTTTTTTCACTGCAGGAATTAAAAGAGAAGACATGGATTACTTAATTCAGAGATCTAACTTCTCCCAGGGGTCCTTCCCTTTTAGATACCTTGGCATTCCTATCTCATCTGGGAAACTAACAATTTCACAATTTACTCCTTTCCTTGATAAAATGCTCACTAACATTAGTTATTGGAATACTAAGAACTTGTCTTATGCAGGGAAAGTGGAACTTATAAGGTCTGTACTTCAAGGAATTCAAGGGTTCTGGCTATCTATATTACCATCCCCTTCAACCCTTTTTGATAAAATAAATTCTCTGTGTGCTAAGTTTTTATGGAAGTCTCACAGGATTAAATGGAAAGATGTCTGTCTCCCAAAGGATGAAGGAGGCTTGGGCTTAAAAGATTTAAAATCATGGAACACTGCCTTCATCTCTAGAATACTATGGGATATAATCAATAAAAAGGACAGACTATGGATCAGATGGGTGCACCACCAGTATATACAACAAGGGAATGTATGGTCATGGCTGGTTCATCCAAAGAACGACTCCCCTCTCATAAAGAAAATACTTAGCATTAGAGACTGTGTACTAACCTATGCAGGTTCAGAAGAAGAGGCTTACAACCAAATGAAGGGCTGGTATGCTGATGGGAAATTCAGTGTCAATAAGGCTTACAATTTTTTCAGAAGGACTGCAGAAAAACCTCCATGGACCAGTGTTGTATGGGACAGAAGTATCTCCCCCAAGCATTCTTTCATTCTGTGGCTTGCAGCAAAAAGGAGACTAGCTACAAATGACCTCATTAAAACTAGGGAAGTTGAACAACTATGTCATTTTTGTCAATTAGAAAATGAATCACACGATCACCTATACTTCTCATGCAATTTCTCCTCTTCTGTGTGGACACAGGTTAAGACATGGCTCGGCATCTGGAGAAGAATGAGCACCCTAAGGAGTGGACTCAAATGGCTAAAAAAGGAAGCTCGTGGGAAGGGATGGCAAGCAAAGGCTAGAAGAGCTGCATTTGGAGCAACTGTTTACTACATTTGGAAAACCAGAAATGAGAAGCTCTTTGAGAATACAACCAAGTCAATCGAGGAGGTTGTCCATCTTATCAAGCTACATGTCTACAAGATGCTACTACACGACTACTCCATGCTTTTCACCTCCTCTGCTGCACTGCATCAGATTCATCTACATGAGAACCAACACTGATAGAATGATGGACTCAGCTGCAGTTAGTTTAGGTGTTTGGATCTCTTTGGCCATAACATGTTTCACTATGGCCTCAGACTGTTTTTGTCTCCTACTAGACTCTATATATTTCATGTTGAATGCCTTAGAATGTTGTAGGTGTGGAATCTCCCTCAGTGAGATCTTTTGTATATGATCTTATAGGAAACTAGTCATGGGATCTTAGGTGTG
This sequence comes from Persicaria maculosa, assembly GCA_963922045.1. Lineage (NCBI taxonomy): Eukaryota > Viridiplantae > Streptophyta > Magnoliopsida > Caryophyllales > Polygonaceae > Persicaria > Persicaria maculosa. The sequence goes on along the minus strand of OY998265.1, from coordinate 402,684 downwards.
CTAAGATTGTGCTCTTTTAAATCTCTTGATGGCCTAGCCGAAGGGAGATTTAAAAGGACACTATCTTAAGGTGTGAGTCCGACTTCTGATAGCCTTGGCTTGATGAGAATGGAGTTGCACCGAGCCTCGAGCTCAACACACCTTGATGGATTGGAATCACTCTAGGTGGTTTCATGATTTTGGGTTCTGCCTTATAAGCCTACGGGCAAGAGGCTTTATGTAAGGAACTATTTGTAATTACTCCTTTTTACTTCAATATATTTACCCTTAAAATCAAAAAAGAGTATAAGGCTCAAAGATGCTGAACATAAATTCAACTCCCAGCTTGCTAAAGTTAAACATTCTTTTGAAGGGGACAGGTGCACAGCATATTTTCATGGGATAATGAGGAAAAATATGAAAAGAAATCATGTCAGTTCTCTTATCAAAGAAGATGGCACAGCAACACTGTCAGAACAGGAGGTTGCTATACAGTTTGAAAACTTTTATAAAGACCTTCTAGGCCAAATGAGGGTTACTGATGATGTTGACAGAAGGTTCATTGTTGATGGTGGTCCTAAACTTAAGATGGAGTCTCATCAATCCTTGATTAAACCTATTTCTGACCAAGAAATAAAAGACACCCTATGGAGTATAGGAGATGAAAAATCACCAGGACCCGATGGCTTCACTGCTAAGTTCTTCAAAGACACATGGTGTACCACTGGTCACCACCTTAGACTAGCCATCAAAGAATTTTTCACTTCTGGGAAGCTTCTAAAGCAAGTCAATCACACTTCCATTGCCCTCATTGCCAAAAATGCCAATCCTAAAAGTGTTAATGATTTTAGACCCATATCATGCTGTAATGTAAGCTACAAAATCATCACTAAAATCCTTGCATCTAGACTTGCCTCTGTACTTAAAGATATAGTCTCCTCATCTCAAATTGGTTTCATAGAAGGGAGAATCATGGGTGAAAATGTCTTGCTGTTACAAGAGCTCATTAGGAAATATACCAGAAAAAGGATTAGCCCTAGATGTATTTTGAATATTGATCTCAGAAAAGCATATGACACTATTTCCTGGAAGTTCATTGCCCAAATGCTTCATAACTTGAATTTTCCTAGCACTTTTACTCATTGGATACTTGAATGTATTTGCTCTCCCTCCTTCTCTATAAATGTCAATGGAAACTTGCAGGGCTTTTTCAATGGAAAAAGAGGACTTAGACAAGGTGATCCTATATCACCCCTTGTGTTTGTATTGTCTGTTGATTACCTCTCCCGTGTGCTTAGATGTAAAACTAGACACCCTGATTTCAAATTTCATCCCAAATGTGAACACTTGCAACTATCTAACCTTGCTTATGCAGATGACATAATCCTCATGTCAAGGGGAGACAGAGCCTCAATGAGCATACTACTTGACTCCCTTGAGCATTTCTCTGCTGTCTCAGGATTGGAAATAAGCTCCACGAAATCTTCCTTTTTTACTGCAGGAGTTAAAAGAGAGGATTTGGAGTATTTAATTCAGAGATCTAACTTCTCCCAGGGGTCATTCCCATTTAGATATCTTGGAATTCCCATCTCCTCTGGGAAATTAACAGTTTCTCAATTTGCTCCCTTCCTTGATAAAATGCTCACTAACATTAGCTATTGGAACACTAAGAATTTGTCTTATGCAGGGAAAATTGAGCTCATAAGATCTGTATTACAAGGTATTCAAGGGTTCTGGCTATCTATACTACCCTCCCCTTCAACCCTTTTTGACAAGATCAACCCTCTATGTGCCAAATTTTTATGGAAATCTCACAGAATTAAATGGAAGGATGTTTGTCTCCCAAAGGAGGAAGGTGGCCTTGGTCTAAAGGACCTAAAATCGTGGAACACTGCATTCATCTCTAGGATACTTTGGGATGTAATCAACAAAAAAGATAGGTTGTGGATTAGATGGGTACATCACCAATATATACAGCAGGGTAATGTATGGTTGTGGCAAGTCCATCCAAAAAATGACTCCCCACTAATAAAGAAAATACTTGGCATTAGAGACTGCTTACTAACCTCTGCAGGTTCAGAAGAAGAGGCATACAATCAAATGAAGAGCTGGTGCAATGAAGGAAAATTCAGTGTCAACAAAGCCTATAATTTCTTTTGAAGGACTGCTGCAAAACCTCCTTGGTCCTCTGTTGTATGGGATAGAAGCATCACACCAAAACATTCATTTATTTTGTGGCTTGCAGCAAAGAGAAGACTGGCTACAAATGATCTCATCAAGACTAGGGAAGTAGAACAACTATGTCATTTCTGTCAACTAAATAATGAATCACATGATCATCTATACTTCTCATGTAATTTCTCCTCTTCTGTTTGGTCACAGGTTAAATCATGGTTGGGTATATGGAGAGGAATGAGCACATTAAGGAGTGGACTCAAATGGCTAAAGAAGGAAGCAAAAGGAAAAGGTTGGCAAGCAAAGGCAAAGAGGGCTGCACTTGGAGCAACAGTCTACTATATCTGGAAGGCCCGTAATGAAAAATTATTTGAGAATACAACCAAATCAGTTGAGGAAATAGTCCACTTGGTGAAGCTCCATGTCTACAAGATGCTGCATCATGACTTCTCTCTGCACTTCTCCTCTTCTGCAGCACTCCACCCGAGCCATCTACACAGGAATTAGCAAGGATAATGGTGCCCTTCTCTGCTACAGATTAGGTGTTTTTGATTCTATGGCCATAACATGTTTTAATATGGCCTTAGACTGTCTTTATGTTTCACTACTCTTCCTAGTTTTTCAATTTCATGTCTTAGGTTGGTGGAATCTCACTTAGTGAGATGTTTTGAATATGATCCTCTAGGAACATAGTTAAGGGATCTTAGGTGTGCTAAGATGGTGTTCCTTTAAATCTCTTGATGGCCTAGCCGAAGGGAGATTTAAATGGACACTATCTTAGGGTGTGGGTCCGACCTCTGATAGCCGTGGCTTGATGAAAATGGAGTTGCACCGAGCCTCGAGCTCAACACACCTTATTGGATTGAAACTACTCCATGTAGTTTCATGATTTTGGTATATGCCTATATAACCCACGGGTAATAGGCTTCATGTAATGATCCATTGTAAACAACCATTTTTGTTTTAATATATTTACCCTTTAAACCAAAAAAAAGAGTATATGCACCTCTGGAAAGCCATCAAAGACACATGGTGCACCACTGGCCATCATCTTAGGCAAGCCATCAAAGAATTCTTCACCTCTGGAAAACTTCTGAAGCAAGTCAATCACACTTCCATTGCCCTCATTGCCAAGAACTCCAATCCTAGAAGTGTTAATGACTTCAGACCCATATCATGCTGCAATGTAAGCTATAAAATCATCACCAAAATCCTTGCAGCTAGACTAGCCTCTGTGCTCAAACATTTAGTTTCTGCCTCTCAAATTGGGTTCATAGAAGGGAGAATCATGGGTGAAAATGTCATGCTGCTACAAGAACTCATTAGGAAATACACCAGAAAAAGAATTAGTCCTACATGTATTTTGAATATTGATCTCAGAAAAGCCTATGATACTATATCTTGGAAGTTCATTGCTCAAATGTTTGATAACCTGAACTTTCCTCATACTTTTACACATTGGATACTTGAATGTATTTGCTCTCCCTCTTTCTCTATAAATGTCAATGGAAATTTGCAGGGTTTCTTTAAAGGAAAAAGAGGACTAAGACAAGGTGACCCAATATCACCTCTTGTGTTTGTACTGTCTGTTGACTACCTCTCTCGTGTGCTTAGATGTAAAACTAGACTGCATAACTTTAAATTCCATCCTAAATGTGAGAACTTGCAGTTGTCTAACCTTGCTTATGCAGATGATATCATTCTCATGTCCAGGGGAGACAGAGCCTCCATGAGCATCCTACTTGACTCCTTAGAGCACTTCTCTGCTGTCTCAGGTTTAGAAATTAGCCCCACAAAATCATCCTTCTTTACTGCAGGGGTTAATAGAGAAGACATGGAATACTTAATTCAGAGATCTAATTTCTCCCAGGGGACTTTTCCATTTAGATATCTTGGCATCCCTATCTCCTCTGGGAAACTAACACTCTCACAGTTTACTCCCTTCCTGGATAAAATGCTCACTAACATTAGTTACTGGAACACTAAGAACTTGTCTTATGCAGGGAAAGTGGAGCTTATAAGATCTGTACTACAAGGAATTCAAGGGTTCTGGCTTTCTATACTACCCTCCCCCTCAACCCTTTTTGACAAAATCAACTCACTCAGTGCAAAATTTTTATGGAAGTCTCACAGGATTAAATGGAAGGATGTCTTTCTCCCTAAGGATGAAGGTGGCCTGGGCTTAAAGGACTTAAAATCATGGAACACAGCTTTCATCTCAAGGATACTATGGGATATAATCAACAAAAAGGATAGACTGTGGATTAGATGGGTACATCATCAGTACATACAACAAGGGAGTGTATGGTCGTGGCATGTTCATCAAAAGAATGACTCACCACTCATAAAGAAAATACTTGGCATTAGAGACTTTTTACTAACCACTGCAGGCTCAGAAGAAGAGGCTTATAACCAGATGAAGAGATGGTGTGTTGATGGAAAATTCAGTGTCAATAAGGCCTACAACTTCTTCAGAAGGAGTGCTGAGAAACCACCTTGGACCAGTGTTGTATGGGACAAAAGCATCACCCCCAAGCACTCTTTCATTCTGTGGCTTGCAGCAAAGAGGAGATTGGCTACAAATGATCTCATTAAAACTAGGGAAGTTGAACAATTATGTCACTTTTGTCAACTAGATAATGAAACACATGATCACCTATACTTCACATGTAATTTCTCCTCCTCTGTTTGGTCACAGATAAAAGCATGGATGGGTATATGGAGAGGAATGAGCACCTTAAGAAGTGGACTCAAATGGCTAAAGAAGGAAGCAAAAGGAAAAGGATGGCAAGCAAAGGCCAAGAGAGCTGCATTTGGAGCAACAGTTTACTACATTTGGAAGGCCCGGAATGAGAAACTTTTTGAGAGCACAACCAAATCAGTGGAAGAAGTTGTCCATCTTGTGAAGCTACATGTATACAAGATGCTGCATCATGATTTCTCACTGCAATTCACCTCTTCTGCAGCACTCCACCTCAGCCAGCTACACACGGACTAGCTATGGGACTTGATGCTCTCTACTGCCTCAGATTAGGTGTTTTTGATCATTATAGCCATAATATGTTTTAAAATGGCTTTAGACTGTTTTATGTCCCCCTAAACTTTCTAGTACTTCATGTTTTCATGTCCTCGGATGATGAAGTCTCACTTAGTGGGACATTTTGAATATGATCCTCTAGGAACATAGTTAAAGGGATCTTAGGTGTGCTAAGATGGTGTTCCTTTCAATCTCTTGATGGCCGAGCCGAAGGGAGATTTAAATGGACACTATCTTAGGGTGTAGGTCCGACCTCTGATAGCCTTGGCTTGATGAAAATGGAGTTACACCGAGCCGTGAGCTCAACACACCTTGATGGATTGGAATCACCTTATGTGGTTTCATGATTTTGGTTATGCCTACAAAAGCCTACGGGCCATAGGCCATCTTGTACTACCCCATTGTAATTACCCATTTGGTTTCAATATATTTACCCTTAAAATCAAAAAAAAGAGTATATGCACCTCTAGAGCTCTCAGTCAAGGCGAGTGGTAAGAGAGAGAAACTCTCAAAGGTGGAAAAACCCACCTTGCCTCCTCCCCTTGGTGGCTCTTCTTCATCATGGTACCCATGGTTTCCGGCGAACTGTAGTGGTTTCCGGTGACCCTATCGTCCCACCGGCGAGGCAAAGAGCCGCCGATTGTCCTCCCATCCCTCTCCTATCATACTCACACACCTTTTGTCCACAAAACTTCCAAACACAAACTGTTTTCCATCGTTCAAAATGGCCTGAAGGTTGACGGTTTACCCATATCTAGGGTGGTTCCGGCGGTGGCTGGTGGCGTCAGCCCCTCCTGGGTGCACCTCCTACCGTCCTGATCCAGATCCAAGTTGGTTAGTGCTGTTTATTTCGCAACAACGAGTTGTCTAATGGCCTGAGATTGTTGCTAGCGATCTGCTTTGGCTCCCGGTGTGAGCAGTGCCGCCGGAGCTCCACCTGACTCATCTCACCCTTCTCCTACTTCTCCTTCGTGGTAATAATATACTTCTCCTTCTTGTTTAAGTTGTTGCATGTCCACCATGGCCTGAGCTCGCTTCTGAGCGTCCCCCTAAGATCCTGGTGAGGCCAAGTGCCGCCGGAGAGACATCCTCCTCTTTATGAACTCCTTTCGCCCTTCCTAACTACCCTTCCTTCTTTGAACTACTTTAGTCCTCCTCTGAAACATCCCCCAACTTTTTCAAGCCTAAAATCTCCTGTTCTGTTCTTTGGCTCGGAGTCACCGTCGGTGGGGGTTGGAGGTTCCTCCTCCCTTCCCTTCTTCCTCCTCCTTTGGCCCACAGATTCCTTACCCAAGTGGTTCCAGCCCAGCTCTGGTGCGTTCCCAACTCAGATCTGATGAAGCTTCGCTTTGTTTCTCGGTCTCCCGTCGGTGAGATTGCTTCGCCGACGTCACTTCCATAGTTTTGTTTGACTCACTCTACCGGTTGAAGCTCTGTCCAGTGGTCCCCACAACGTACCCATGTGAGTTGTTCCTTTCCAGCTCACTTTCTCTGCACCGTGGCCCCACTGACGTCTCTCCCTCTTCACCTTTGGCACCCGTGACTAGCTTCTTTGCAGCTCACTTTGTTTCCCCTGGCGAGTTGACTCTCTTTTTCACATCTCAAAACGTTGACTTGTGGCCCCCATTGCCAGCTCATGTGTGGCAGCTTGCCTAAAGTTTCACCCGTGCTTTCTCCTGACCTTTGCCTTGTGGTCCCCTGTGCCAGCTCATGTAAGGCAGCTTTGCCTTAAGCTCCACCCGTGACTTCCTTTCCAGCTCACTTCTTTGCATCGTGGTCCCACTGACGTCTTTCCCTCTTCACCTTGGCGCCCGTGACCTTTTCTTTACAGCTCACTTTTGTTTGTCTCAGGCCTCACACTTTCTCCTGACTTTTACCTTTGTGGTCCCCACTCTCCCCTTTCCATCAGACTTTCTTTTCCCTCCCGTGACCCCTTTTGTTTATTTCTTTATTTTAATGGTCACGTGAAGGCTGCCTCACACTTCCAGCTCTTGTCCTCTCTTGACCCCACCCCTTGCCCACGTCATCTGTCCTGGAGCCTAACCCCTCCTCCCACCTTGGTTCCGTCTTGTTCAGTTTGTAACTAGAGCCTTCCCTTGGTTCGGCTTTAGTCTTCTCCTGACCGGCTCTTTGGTCCTCTTCCCTGACGGGGAGCCCTTAACTACATTTTGGCTCCCCGTCAGGCCACATCGTCGGGTCCTCGCTTGTGCACGCATCTACTTGTCCCCTGCCCCTTGTTTTGGAGTCTTGGTTGAGTTTCTTGCGCTACTCCTGGAGGGTTTCGGTTGTCCCTTAGTCACAAGTTCAGGCACTTCCTTTCGCACCTTGGGTCTAGTTCCTCATAGGATGACCTTAGCCTTTAGTTTGTGAAATCAAGGACCTTCCCGCACCTCCCCACGCCCGTACATGCTAGCAGCAATGGAGCCGGTTGGTCCCCCGGCTAGTACTTAATTCTTTCATCTTGTCTTCGAGGTGGGTTCCCATGAGATGCGTTCTAACCCTTGCTTTCCGATCCTCTTGCTTAGTATATGTCCTTATGGCTACTCGTGTCCTTGGTGTGATTCGGCGTGCCTCCTTTGGCTTAGACTCTCCGGAATCTGTCCTTTGTATTCGAAGGATATGATTGATTGATGGTGATTGGTAACGTTGATGGTGGTTGCTCCCATGTTGTATTTTGGGTTGTCTTTGTTTTATGTCGATTTAGGTTGTAGTGGCCTGCGTGCCCTAGTTTATGTCATTCGTCTGTACTTAAGGGTTGCATCCCTTGTGTAGGTCCCTTTATTTGGTATCTTTAGTTTGGTAGTCGATGCTTTGTCCTTGCTTGGGGGTTGCATCCCTTGAGTAGGACACATGGTTTGGTAGTCAATGCTTTGTCCGTACTTGGGGGTTGCATCCCTTGAGTAGGACACATGGTCTGGGTCCCCTAGTTAAGTCCTTAGACGTTACTAGGGGTGACCCCCCCCCCCCCCATCTCTCTATTTCTGGTCTCTTGTACTCAAATTTTGTTCTAATATATTTACCCTTAAAATAAAAAAAAAAAAGAGTATATGCACCTCCCTTCTCCTTCCACTCTCTTTGATAAAATAAACTCACTGTGTGCAAAATTCTTGTGGAAGTCTCATAGAATTAAATGGAAAGATGTGTGTCTTCCAAAGGAAGAGGGAGGGCTTGGTCTAAAAGATTTAAAAACATGGAACACAGCCTTCATCTCAAGAATTCTCTGGGACATAATTAATAAAAAGGATAGGCTATGGATTAGATGGATTCATCATCAGTACATGCAACAAAGTAATGTGTGGTCATGGACTGTTCATCCAAAAAATGACTCCCCACTTGTAAAGAAAATACTTGGCATCCGAGATTTTTTATTAACCTCTGCAGGTTCAAGTGAAGGTGCATACAATCTAATGAAGGACTGGTGTGTTGGTGGGAACTTCTGTGTGGGCAGAGCCTACAACTTTTTCAGAAGATCTGTGGCTAAACCACAATGGACCAGTGTTGTATGGGATAGAAGCATTACCCCCAAGCACTCATTCATACTATGGCTTGCTGCAAAGAGGAGATTGGCCACTAATGATCTCATTAAAACAAGGGATGTTGAACAACTATGCCACTTCTGTCAATTAGAAAATGAATCCCATGATCACCTATATTTCACATGTAACTTCTCCTCTTCTGTGTGGTCACAGGTTAAATTATGGCTGAACATATGGAGAGGAATGAGTACACTCAGAAGTGGACTCAAATGGTTAAAGAAGGAAGCACGTGGAAAAGGATGGCAATCAAAAGCTAAAAGAGCTGCATTTGGAGCAACTGTATACTACATTTGGAAGGCTCGAAATGAGAAACTGTTTGAGAGAACAACCAAATCAGTAGAAGAAATTGTCCACCTGGTGAAGCTACACGTCTACAAACTACTACACCATGACTTCTCCCTACTCTTCACATCTTATGCAGTACTACACCAGAACCTCCTGCAAATGAATCAACAATGACAGTGTGATGGTCCCTGATGCTATTAGCTTGGGAGGTGTTTTGTTTACGATGGCTGTAACTTGTTTGAATATGGCCTTAGACTGTTGTATGTCTGTTTTAAACTTTCTAGCTTCAAGTTTTATGTTTTTTTAGGTTGATGGAATCTCCCTTAGTGAGATCTTTTGGATATGAACCTATAGAGCATAGGTAATGGGATCTTAGGTGTGCTAAGATTGTGTTCCTTTAAATCTCTTGATGGCCGAGCCGAAGGGAGATTTAAATGAATACTATCTTAGGGTGTGGGTCCGACCTCTGATAGCCTTGACTTGATGAAAATGGAGTTGCACCGAGCCTCGAGCTCAACACACCTTGATGGATTGGAACCACCTTATGTGGTTTCATGATTTTGGTTATGCCTACAAAAGCCTACGGGCTATAGGCCTCTTGTACTACTTCATTGTAATTACCCATTTTTGTTTCAATATATTAACCCTTAAAATAAAAAAAAAAATATATGGCCAAAATAGTCAAGCGGGTGGTTAGAGAGAGAAACTCTCAAAGAAGGAAAACCCTCCTTGCCTTCCCCCTTGCCTTGGCAAGTCTCTCCCACAACCGGCCTTGCTCTCCGGCGACTCCATAGCCTCCGAGCAAGCTACCTTCGGCTTCACCAAGTGATTGTGTCCCCGGAAGTGTACTCAGCCCCAACTTGCTCTCTCCGACGTCAACTCTCTCTCCTCCATAGTGTATTCATGAAGCTCCAGCTCCATTAACACCCTCCCACCTACCAACCTGCTGCATTTACAGCACCCAACTACCTCACACCCACACGTCCAGCTGGTGTCCTTCTTCCCTTTAAACTCCCACGATTATCGTCTGTTTCCTGGTGTCCTTCCAGGTGGTTTAGCCGCCTCAGGCGGTGGCGCTCTGTCGCCAGAGCTCGTCGGCTCACCCTCACAGACTCCATACTCCTCCCTCCCAACCTCACAGCTGAGTTCCTTTTTTCTGTTCAATCAAGCTCAGCTCCCCCACGAATTTCTTCTGTTTCTGGGTGTCTCCCTTGGAGGTTTAATTGCCCAGGCGGCGCCGCCCGACGCCGGAAATCTTCTGTTCTTTCCCTCTCCACAGCTACCTCCATTTTCGTCATCCGTACCATCCCACACTAGCCGTTACTCACACGCAATGGTCACTAACTGTCACTTCAGTTTCAAATTTGTATCCGTTATACAGACGTTGACTCGGGTTTGACCAAAAGTCCAAATCCGGTTCATGGTTGTGGGGTTGCCTTCCGGTGGCCGGAAACCCCTGCTCACTCCGGTTCCGACCTCCTACCCCCCTAACGACCTCACTCCCTTGAATTCTCTTGCTTCCAAGGTGTTTCTGAGTTTTCCCCAAATCTGTACTGCTACAGTCGTCGCTACAAAGACGATGAACAGTGCGTGAAAGAAAATCGACTGTGGGGTTACTATCTGATAAGATTACATCAAATTGATCCCCTCCCTCTCCTCCTCACATCTTTGCGCTTCTGTAGCCTTACCAATTTCTTAATTCGTCAAGATTTGAAGGAATCCCTCTTCTCTAGGGTTTCTGCTACGCAACTCAAGCAAAGTGTTCGGGGGGTTGCCTCCTTCTTCCTTACTTCAAATTGACCTATCCATCATCTTCCTTACCCCCTTCTGAAACTCCAATCTTATCAATTTGGTTGTTAGTGGCCCAGAGACAATTCCCCCAAATTCTAGGGTTCATACAACTTGACAACTACGCTGTCAACCCTAATTTGATTGGGTGGTTGCCTTTGATCCTCTTCTACCAAAATTGACCTTACCTACAGTCTCCAAACCTCCCTCCGACTCTACAGTGTTACCAATTTGGACGTTGGTGGCTAAAGGAATAAAGCCCCAAATTCTAGGGTTCCTGCAGCGCAGGTGCACCCTAAATCGATCGGGGGGCTCCTTCTACGCTTGCTTCTCCAAAATTGGCCGATCCCTCCGCCTTCTTTCCTTCATCCGACCCTCCAGCCTTATCAATTTGAGTATTAGTGGATCAACGAATTAACCCCCAAATCTTAGGGTTCCTGCAGTCTCACGACTATACTTGGCAACCCTAAATTGATCGGGGGGTTGACTCTATTTCACCTACATCAAAATTGACCTCACCTTTAACCTTCCTACCCCTCTCCGAACCCCCTGTCTTACCAATTTGGTTGTTGGTAGCTTAGATAAAATTCCCCCAAATTCTAGGGTTCCTACAAACCGATGAGTACGCAGGTGAACCCTAAATCGATCGGGGGATTCCTTCTGTGCTGCCTACACCAAAATTGATCACTTCCACTGCTTCCTTATCCTTTTCCGCCCCCCAGCCTTACCAATTTGGTTGCTGAAGCTTCAGAATAAATTCCCCCAAATTCTAGGGCTTGTAGCTGTCGAAGTACCTTGATTCTGTAAGGTGCTCGCTCAGTCTCTACAAGAAGAAATTGACCTTTGGGACATACTCGCCTACACTACCACTGAGTTTTCCCTACACCAATTGCTGTACTGATACTGTGAAAAAGAAAACCCTCTTCTGAGGGTTCACAATGACAGACAAACCACGCTCTCCTGCTCAGGGGAGGAGAGCAATTTCCCTCACACCAAGTCCAATTATGGAGGCTTCTAAGGCAGTGACGCCGTCGAAGATGACTGTCCTTGGAACTCTACCTAAAGCACCAGCAGCTGCTCAACCTCAGCAACAGCAGCTCAACATCCAACCTTTGAATTTACCAATGATGTCCAACTCAGGTGACCCTCCCCTTGCTGCTCCCTCCATTGCTTCTAGCAATGCTCAGGTATGCCTCTCTTCCCCCCTTCCCCTGGATAATGCCAGGTCCTCTAGGTTAGAATCTGTTGTGCAGAAGATCTCTAAGGAGGGACATGACTTGTTAAGTGATGCTCAAAAGACCCCAAAGAAGGGGCATTTTACTTTCCCTGCTCTGAAGACCCCAATGGAGGGGCATATAATTTCTCAAAAGACCCCAAAGGAGGGGCAAAATGTGTCTTCTACATGTTCTCCCCCTCTTGATCTCTCTGTTCTTTGTAATTCTTCCCAAATCCTTGATAATGCCTTCACTGAAAACACTGTGAGTGGATCTAACACAGAAACTGACACCAATATGCCCTCTACCACATCCCTCCCTCCCATTCTTATCCCTACTCCCCTCCCTCCCCCCTAACCGCAGTTGATCATGCACCTACCCCAGCTGAAGCCTATAAACAGAACCCCATCCCTCCTAACTAGCAATCTCATGTTCCACAGCAATCTCATGGTCCACAAAATCAACCTCCTGCTTCATTATTACAAGGAGCCTGGGCTCTAAATCATAACCCAGCTGGAAGGCCAAGAAAAGCTAGAGGCTTTAAGTTGGAATATGAAGCATCTGGTTCAGGAGATACTGTCAAGGCTTCTAAAAAAGATTGTCTATCCTTAGAAGAAGCTTGGGGCTTTTCCTTAGTAGGCTATGTAGTTGGGAGATTCCCAGGTCTCCAAGCTATAGGGAAAATCAAGGATAATTGGCCAAAACACACCTTTAACAACCAAGGAGGTTGGCTTATGTTTAAGTTCTACTCTGAGGAAGATAGAGACTCTGTGTTACTCAAAGGACCTTTCACAGGGCCAGGTTACACATTGCTCCTCAAATGTGTCCCAGAGAGATTTACATTTGATAAGGCTTTATTTTTTAAACTCCCTATATGGATCAGAATCCATAAGTTACCTACAGAATTTTGGACACCTACTATGCTTCAAAGAATTGCTACAAAAATAGGTGACCCACTAATGACTGACTCATACACTGAGCAAAGATCTAAACAATTATATGCTAGAGTCCTAGTGGAAATGGATTGCTCGGTTGAATTAAAAAGAACCATCCACATTGAGTTTGATGATGCCCCTGATCACACTTGCTTTATTGAGTATGAGAATCTCCCACCTAGATGCAATAACTGTTCTACTTATGGACATGAGACTAACAAGTGCCCAGCAACCAGGAACACTGTCAATACAAGAGGCAAAGGGGTTGATCAGAATGCTCCCTCCTCTTCTGGTGCTTATAACCTCTCTGTTGGTCCACAACAATCATGTCCACCTATCCTCCCTACTCCTGTTGTCTCTACTAATGCTCCAGCCACGACCCCAATTAACTCTCAACCTTCCTCTCAACCTCCTCGTGTGGGCTCCTCTGTACAGATGGAGGACCAAAGTAACCTAGACCCTCCTCCCTCTACTTCCTTTACCAACTCTGTTCTTCCACCCTCTGTCAACAACCTTCTTTCCCACACTACTCCCCCTCCTCCACTGGCTCATGCTCCTGCTCCATCCTTAGCTAACTCAATTCAAGCTCCTCTCCTCCCAAACCCTGCTACCTGTCATACTACCTTGTTACAAAACACCTCTCCCTCCACTTTGTCTCAAAACTGCCTTCCCTCCTCTTCTAACCCTCCTCTCCTTTCCCACTCTACAAGATCTCGTGTTAAATCCTCCCTTTTCTCTTCTATTGAAAGAATAAACAAGGCGTACCAGAAAAAGAAAGCCTCCCCCCTCCCCCTAGAGTTGTGAACTACCAAGAGACACAAGAATTTCATAAAGAATGCACTGCTAGGGTGGAAAAAGAGATAGAGCAAAGAAGGAAGACTGTAATGGCTAGGAGGGTCTCCTTTGCTGAACAAAACAGCTACCAAGTCCTAGAATATATGGATCAAATGGAGAATAACAATGAGGTACAAACTGATCTCTGTGAAAGCTCTAACACTGCCATCATCTGCTACAGTAAAGATACTCAGCAAGAAAATGAAAATCAGGAGTTTACTGCTATAAATAAACAACAAGTTGAAGTGAGGAGGAGCTGCAGATTAAATAAAAATGAGCAAAGGATTCACAAAGAACAAGAACTCCTGTCTGACTCAGAGAACAGTGAACAGGAGATTGAAGATGCAATAGGTGTGACAGATGGGAGAGAATTAGTACTTGGGCTCAAATCTTGGAAAGCCTCCAGCTCAGATAGAGTTAATCATGAAGATAAAGGGCCTAGCACCCTTACAAGAAAGTTTAAATGATTATTGCTTCATGGAATGTAAGGGGGTTTAGCAGCACCCCTAAACACAGAGCTGTAAGGGAGTTTCTACATCAGAAAAACATATGCTTCTTGGGAATTTTGGAAACAAAGCTCACTGTAAACAAGCTTAATACTATTATGAATAAAGGGTTCACTCAATGGAAATATATGCATAATTTCGAGTATAGTGAAGCTGGAAGGATTGTCATCATTTGGGATCCACAAAGAGTTGAGTTCATACATGCTAGATCCACTGACCAAATGATTAGTGGGGTGATTAAATGCAAAGCTTCAAAGAAAACTTTCAATTTGTCACAAGTGTATGGATTACACACTATTGTAAAAAGGAGAGGACTGTGGAATGACCTAAGGGATGAATTTAATGCTAGAAATGGCCCTTGGCTTGTGCAAGGTGATTTCAATGCAATCATGAGATCCTGTGAAAGAAAAAATGGAGCCACGGTTACAGCTTATGAGATAGCTGACTTATGGAATTTATGTGTTGAACTTGACCTTCATGATGCCTCTTACCAAGGACTAGACCATACTTGGTTTCAGGGCAATAAATCCACCAAGATTGATAGAGTTATGATAAATGGGACATGGGACTCCCTCATCACCCACTGTAAAGCCTCTTTTCTCTTGCCCAAAGCTTTCTGTGATCATGCCCAAGTACTAGTAGAAGTTATAGATTGTCCAGTTAAGAAAAAACCTCCCTTCAAATACTTTAATATGTGGAATCAATATGACAACTTTCAGCAGCTCATTTCTGATAATTGGGTGTTCAATGGTTATGGCTCTGCTCAATTCATACTATGTAAACTCCTCCAAGGCCTAAAGAACCCTCTTAAACACCTTAACAGATCCCACTTCTCTAATATAAAACAGAAAGCTTTAGATGCTGAAAAAGAATATGATTTAGCTTTCCAAGCTGTAAGATCTGACCCTCAATCCTCAATCCTTCTTCAAACACTAGAGTCAGCCAAAAAGAAAGCAAAAAGGCTCAAGGAAGCTGAACATAAATTCAACTCCCAACTTGCTAAAGTGAAACACTCATTTGAAGGGGATAGATGCACTGCTTATTTTCATGGGATCATGAGAAAAAATATGAGAAGAAACCATGTCAGCTCCCTTACCAAAGAAGATGGTACTGAAACTCTCTCAGAAAAGGAGGTTGCTGAACAGTTTGAAAGCTTCTACAAGAATCTGTTAGGGCAAATGAGAAACACTGAAGATATTGATATGAGATTCATTTCTGATGGGGGTCCAAAACTGAAAATAGAATCACATGAACAATTGATCAGACCCATTTCTGATGAAGAAATAAAGAACACACTTTGGTCCATAGGGGATGACAAATCACCTGGCCCCGATGGATACACCTCTAAGTTTTTTAAAGACACATGGAGTTCCACTTGTCTTCACTTCAGGCAAGCCATACATGAGTTCTTTAGGACTGGGAAATTATTGAAGCAAACTAATCACACTTCTATTGCCCTTATTGCCAAAAACTCTAACCCTAGAAGTGTGAATGATTTTAGACCCATCTCCTGCTGTAATGTGAGTTACAAAGTCATCACCAAAATCCTGGCTACCAGACTAGCCACTGTACTTAAAGACATTGTCTCCCCCTCCCAAATTGGCTTCATTGAAGGAAGAATTATGGGAGAAAACATCATGCTGCTGCAAGAGCTTATTAGGAAATATACTAGGAAAAGAATCAGTCCTAGATGTATTTTAAACATTGATCTCAGGAAAGCTTATGATACCATTTCCTGGAAGTTTATTGCTCAGATGCTTGACAACCTCAATTTCCCTCACACCTTTACTCTCTGGATACTTGAATGCATCTGTTCTCCCTCTTTCTCTATAAATGTCAATGGCAATTTACAAGGCTATTTCAAAGGCAAAAGAGGATTAAGACAGGGTGACCCCATCTCTCCACTGATTTTTGTGTTGTCTGTTGACTATCTTTCTCGTGTACTTAGATGTAAAACCAGGCATCCTGAATTTAAATTTCATCCTAAATGTGATCACTTGCAACTATCCCACCTAGCCTATGCAGATGATATAATACTTATGTCTAGAGGTGACAAAGCATCCATGTGCATCCTACTTGACTCTCTAGAACATTTTACTGCTGTCTCAGGCTTGGATGTAAGCCCCACAAAATCATCCTTTTTTACTGTAGGTGTTAAGAGAGATGACAAAGCTTATCTTATTGAGAGATCTGGTTTCTCCCAAGGAACCTTCCCTTTTAGATATCTTGGAATCCCCATCTCTTCTAGGAAACTAACTATATCCCAATTCACTCCTTTCTTAGACAAAATGCTCACAAATATAAGCTACTGGAATACAAAAAATTTGTCTTATGCAGGAAAGGTGGAACTCATAAGATCAGTGTTACAAGGAATCCAGGGGTTTTGGCTATTTGTTCTCCCTTATCCCTCTACTCTCTTTGATAAAATTAACTCCCTCTGTGCTAAGTTTTTATGGAAATCTCATAGGATCAAATGGAAAGATGTTTGTCTCCCAAAGGAAGAGGGTGGCCTGGGTTTAAAAGACTTGAAAACTTGGAACACAGCTTTTATCTCGAGAATACTTTGGGATATAGTTAATAAAAAAGATAGATTGTGGGTTAAATGGGTCCATCATCAATATATATATCAGGGTAGTGTGTGGACTTGGCTTGTACATCAAAAAAATGACTCCCCACTTATAAAGAAAATACTTGCTGTTAGAGATCTACTACTAACCTCTGCAGGATCATATGAAGAAGCATACTCCTTAATGCAGAACTGGTGTGTTGATGGTCATTTCAATGTGGGCAAAGCTTACAATTTCTTCAGAAGAACTGCTGCTAAACCTCCCTGGAGTAGTGTTGTATGGGACAGAAGCATTACCCCCAAGCACTCATTTATACTATGGCTTGCAGCAAAAAGAAGATTGGCTACAAATGATCTTATTAAAACAAGGGAAGTTGACCAACTTTGCCACTTCTGTCAACAAATAAATGAGTCCCACGACCACTTATACTTCTCATGTAATTTCTCCTCTTCTATATGGTCACAGGTTAAATCTTGGCTGGGCATTTGGAGAGGAATGAACACCTTAAGGAGTGGACTCAAATGGCTAAAGAAAGAGGCTCGTGCAAAGGGATGGCAAGCAAAGGCAAAAAGAACTGCATTTGGAGCAACAGTTTACCACATTTGGAAGGCTCGGAATGAGAAGCTTTTTGAGAACTCTACCAAATCAGTGGAAGAAATTGTCCACCTTGTGAAGATACATGTCTACAAGATGCTCCTCCATGACTACTCACTACATTTCACCTCTTCTGCAGCACTCCACCAAGACCATCTGCATAGGAACCAACAATGATGGAGTTCACTCAATGTTGCAGAAAGATTATGTGTTTTTGGTTTATTAAGGCTATGCTCACTTACAAATAGCCTTAAATTGTATTTCTTCTCTTCTTTAGTTTCTGTTATCTCTTATTGCCTTAGGAATGTTGGAATCTCACATTGTGAGATCTTTTGTATATGATCCTCTAGGAGCATAGCTTTTGGGATCTTAGGTGTGCTAAGATTGTGTTCTTTTAAATCACTTGATGGCATAGCCGAAGGGAGATTTAAAAGGACACTATCTTAGGGTGTGGGTCCGACCTCTGATAGCTTTGGCTTGATGAAAATGGAGTTGCACCGAGCCTCGGGCTCAACACACCTTGATGGATTGGAACCACCTTAGGTGGTTTCATGATTTTGGTAACTGCCTATAAAGCCTACGGGCAATAGGCTTCTTACATGGAACCTTTGTAATTATTTTATTTCTGTTTCAATATATTTACCCTTAAAATAAAAAAAAAAGAGTATATGGCCAAAAGCTCTAATACAACATTGTCTTAAGAGGCAATGTTCAGTTAAGAAAGCGGGTGGTTAGAGAGAGAAACTCTCAAAGGAGGAAAACCCTCCTTGCCTTCCCCCTTGCCTTGGCAAGCTCGATCCACCTCCGGCCTTGCTCTCCGGCGACTCCATCGCCTCCGAGCAAGCTACCTTCGGCTTTA
The DNA here is from genome assembly GCA_963922045.1 of Persicaria maculosa. Classification (NCBI taxonomy): domain Eukaryota; kingdom Viridiplantae; phylum Streptophyta; class Magnoliopsida; order Caryophyllales; family Polygonaceae; genus Persicaria; species Persicaria maculosa. The sequence continues at coordinate 384,375 of OY998265.1, read as the reverse complement.
CCAAGTGATTGTCTCCCCAGTGTGTACTCAGCTGCAGCCCTTTCCCCCCGACGTCAAGCTTCTTGTTCCCATGGTGTATTTATGAAGCTAAAGATGCATTAACACCTTCCAACCTACCACCCAGCCGCATTTACAGCTCCCAACCACCGCTCCTCAAGCTCTCAGCTATCCCGTCCCACTGATTCTTCTTTTTCATACTTTCCTTTTCGTTTTTCTGGTTTCTGGTGTCCACATAGGGGCTTCTGCCGCCTCAGGCGGCGGCGCTCGGCGCCGGAATTAGGCCGACTATCCCCTTTCCACACCAACCTCCATTTTCGTCGTCCGTACCATACAAAAATAGCCGTTACTCTCAAGCAACGGTCGTCAACTGTCACATCTGTTCAAAATTCCTGACCGTTATACAGTTTGACTCGGGTTTGACCAAAATTCCAAATTCGGTTCGCAACTGTGGGGTTGCCTTCCGGTGGCCGGAATCCACCAATCTCTCCGGTTCCGAGCTCCTAGCTCTCTGTCGTCCCCACTCTCTTAAAATCTTTTGAATCAAACCTCCTCCTATGTTTCCCCCAAATTTCCTCACGATAGCTGTCATTTCTGGAAGACGATGAACAGTGACTGAAAGAATTTCGATCGTGGGGTTGCCATTTGAGAAGATTTTATCAAATTGATCTTACCCTTCTTCTCCTCATATCTTTGCGCTACTGTAATCTTATCAATTTCAGGATCTGATAAGCTTTGAAGAAACCCCCTTTTTCTAGGGTTCCTGTTAAACGAACCTCATAAAAAGTTATCGAGGGGTAGGCATCTCCACAGCTCCTCTCAAATTGACCACACCATCTGTTTCCCTATCCTCCTCCGTCCCTACAACCTTACCAATTTGGTTGTTGGTAGCTCAGGTAAAAATCCCCCAAATCCTAGGGTTCGCACAGCTTCGACTGCGCTGTCTACCCTTTTTTGATCAGGGGTTTGTCTCTGCTCCACCTCTACCAAAATTGACTTCACCCACTTCCCTCAAACCTCCCTCCGACCCCCCAGCCTTACCAATTTGGGCGTTGGTGGTGCTACGAACAAACCCCCAAATCTTAGGGTTCCTGCAAGTCGTACGACTACACTGGGCAGCCCTAAATTGATCGTGGGGTTTCTTCTGCTCCACCTACTCCGAAATTGACCACTCCTCCATCTTCCTTACCCTTCTCCGAACCCCTAGCCTTGCCAATTTCGGTGTTCATAGCTCAGACAAGAAACCCCCAAATCTTAGGGCTCCTGTAGTCCGATGACTGCATAGGTAAACCTTAATTCGATCGGGGGGTTTCTTCTGCTCCTCCTCCTCTAAAATTGAGCTCTTCCACTGCATCCTATACTTCCTCCGACCCTCCAGCCTTACCAATTTGATCGTTGGTGGACTAGAAAAAATTCCCCCAATTATTAGGGTTCCTACTAGTCAACGACTACGAGGTTAACCTAATTTCTTCGGGGGGTTACCTCTGTTCCTCCTACACCAAAATTGACTTCCTTCTTGGCTTTCTTAACCTTAGTCGGTGTCCCAGCCTTAACGATTTCTTGAACTACTTTGTATCAAGGAATCCCCCAAATTCTAGGGTTCATTACTGTCGGGGCAGCTGTTTCTGATCGAGGCTCATCTGGCTCTGTAAGAAGAAATTGATCCGCAGCAGCTACGCGTCCACATTACCACTGACTTTCCCCTTCAACAATTGCTGCATTGAGACCGTATAAAGGGAAAGCCCTCTTTGAGGGTTCACAATGACAGATAAACCCGATCCCCAGCTCAGGGGAGGAGAGCGATCTCCCTTACACCAAGTCCGATCATAGAGGCTTCAAAGGCTACGACGCCGACAAAGATGACTGTCCTAGGTACACTACCAAAGGCACCAGTAGCTACCCAGCAGCACCAACAGCAACTCAACAACCAAGTTTTCAACACAACTGCAACAACTACACCAGGTGACCCCCTCCTTGCTTCTCCATTGCTTCTAGCAATGCTCAGGTATGTCTCTCTTCCCCCCTTCCCCTGGATAAAGCCAGGTCCTCTAGGATAGTACATGTTGTGCAGAAGATCCCTAAGGAGGGACATGACTTGTTATGTGATGCTCAAAAGACCCCAAAGGAGGGGCAATCTATCTTACTTGCTCAGAAGACCCCAATGGAGGGGCATGTAATTTCTCTTACTGAAAAGACCCCAAAGGAGGGGCAAATTTTCTCTTCTGTTAGCACTCTATTGCTTGATCTCACTGCTGTCTGCAACTCTTCTCAAACTAATGCCATGTCCTTAAGCAAAAATATGGTGAATATTCCCACCACAGAAACAGAACCTATCATACTTCCTATCCCCCCCCCCATCTTCCTTCCTTAGCTCGTCCTCCTCCCCCCTCCTCTTACATTCTAGTGACCAAGCCCCTACCCCAGCTGAAGCTTATAAACAGAATCCCAACCCCCCTGACCAGCAGCCTACTACCTCAGAAAATCATATTGCTGCTCCCCCCTTACAAGGTGCTTGGGCTTTAAACCACAACCTAGCTGGAAGGGCAAAAAAAGTGAGAGGTTTTAAATTAGAATATGAAGCCTCTGGATCTGGAGATACTGTCAAGGCTTCCAGGAAAGATTGCCTATCATTAGAAGAAGCATGGGGTTTCTCCTTAGTGGGTTATGTGGTTGGTCGTTTCCCAGGCCTTCAAGCTATAGGAAAAATAAAGGATAATTGGCCAAAACATAATTTCAATAACCAAGGAGGATGGCTCATGTTCAAATTTTTTTCTGAAGAGGATAGAGACTCAGTGCTTCTCAAAGGGCCCTTTACAGGACCAGGCTATACACTACTACTCAAATGTGTGCCAGAAAAATTCACTTTTGACAAAGCCTTATTTTTTAAACTCCCCATCTGGATAAGAATCCATAAGCTGCCTACAGAATTTTGGACTCCTACCATGCTCCAAAGAATTGCTACCAAAATAGGAGATCCATTAATGACTGACTCCTACACTGAGCAAAGAACTAAACAATTATATGCAAGAGTTTTAGTAGAAATGGATTGCTCAGTTGAATTAAAAAGAGCCATTCATATAGAGTTTGATGATGCCCCTGATCACACTTGGTTTATTGAATATGAAAACCTCCCACCTAGATGCAATAATTGTTCTACCTATGGTCATGAGACCATCAAGTGCCCTGCAACTATGAATACAACCAACTCAAGAGGTAAGGATACTGATCAACATGCCCCCTCTTCTTCTGGTGCTCACAATCACTCAGTTGTTCCACACCCATCTAGACCCCCTATTCTCCCTACCCCTTTGGTTTCTGCTAATACCTCTTCCAGGCCCTCATCTAATACTCCAGCTACCTCACATCCACCCCTGGTGAGCTCCACTATACAATTGGAGAGCCAAAGGATCCTTACCCACCCTCCCTCTGCTACCTCCACTACTTCTAGGCCTTCCCCCTCACCTTCTGTCAGTAACCCCCTCCCTCCAGCTACTTCCCTCCCTTCTCTGACCCAAGATACTGCCCCATCCACCTCACATCCCCCTTCTGTCCCCCTTCTCCCCACCCCCTACCAATCCTACTCCTCAACATCAACCTGTTACCCCTCCCTCTTCATCCTTTGTCTGCCCTCCCTCCACATCCAACCCTACCCCTATCTCCCAATCTACCAGATCCACTGTTAAATCCTCCCTCTTCTCCTCTATTGAAAGGATTAACAAAGCCTACCAAAAGAAAAAAGCCTCCCCCCCTCCCCCACCTAGAGCTGTGGACTACCAAGGAACACAAAAGTTTTATAAGGACTGCACTGAAAGAGTGGAATTAGAGATAGAGCAGAGAAGAATAGCTGAACTGGCTAAAGAGAAAGAACAAAAAAGGGTTTCTTTTGCAGACCAAAACAGTTATCAGGTCCTAGAATATATGGAGGATGCAGACACCCAACAAATTGAGCAATGTGTGAACCCTGAATCAGCTCTTATCTGCTACATCAAGGAGAAAGAGAAAGAAAATGACACCCAAGAGCATAATGGCATATTTAGGCATCAAGTGGAAGTAAGAAGAAGCTGTAGATTAAGCAAAATTGAACAAAAGGCTCAGAAAGAGCAAGGACATCTATCTGATTCAGACTACAGTGAATATGAGATAGAAGAAGGTATAAGTGCTACAGATGGGAGAGAAGTAGTACTAGGTCTCAAATCCTGGCCATCTTCTCACACAGAGAAGATCAATCAAGAAGATAAAGGGCCTAGCACCCTTACAAAGAAGTTTAAATGATCATTGCCTCATGGAATGTAAGGGGGTTCAGCAGCACCCCTAAACAAAGGGCTGTCAGAGAATTTTTAGCAATTAAAAATATCAGTTTTTTAGGTATTTTGGAAACAAAGCTCAATGTGACAAAGCTTGCAGCTATAATGAACAAAAGCTTCACTCGGTGGAGATATATACATAATTTTGATCACAGTGAGGCTGGTAGAATTGTAATCATATGGGATCCTCAAAGAGTTGAGTTCATTCATGCTAAAACCACTGACCAAATGATTAGTGGGGTGATAAGGTGTAGACACTCAGGAAAGACTTTTAATTTGGCTCAAGTGTATGGATTGCACACAATAGTAAAAAGGAGGAGCTTGTGGAATGACCTACGTGATGAATTTCATAACAGGAGTGGCCCTTGGCTTGTACAAGGGGATTTTAATGCAATCATGAGATCTTGTGAAAGAAAAAATGGAGCCACGGTCACTGCATATGAGATAGCTGACTTATGGAATATCTGTGCAGAACTTGATCTTCATGATGCAATGTACCAAGGCTTGGATCACACTTGGTTTCAAGGGAATAAATCTACTAAGATTGACAGAGTGATGATAAATGGTATATGGGATTCACTTAATCTCCACTGTAAAGCCTCTTTTCTGCTGCCTAAATCCTTTTGTGATCATGCCCAAGTGCTTGTGGAAGTGTTAGACTGTCATGTAAAAAAGAAACCTCCTTTCAAGTACTTTAACATGTGGAATCAATATGAGGACTTTCAGCAGCTCATTTCTAACAACTGGGTGTTTAATGGTAGAGGCTCTGATCAGTTCATCTTATGTAAGCTCCTCCAAGGCTTAAAGAAACCTCTCAAACATCTTAATAGCTCCCACTTCTCAAACATTAAACAAAAAGCAATGACTGCTGAAATGGAATATGAGCTAGCCTTTCAAGTTGTAAGGAATGACCCACAATCTCCAATACTTCTGCAAGCATTAGAAACAGCTAAAAAGAAAGCTACAAGACTCAAGGAAGCTGAGCATAAATTCAATTCACAACTTGCTAAAGTGAAACATTCCTTCCAAGGTGACAGATGCACTGCATACTTTCATGGGATCATGAGGAAAAACATGAAAAGGAACCATGTCAGCTCCCTTATTAAAGATGATGGCACAGAAACAATATCAGAGCAGGAGGTTGTTGTACAGTTTGAAAAATTTTATAAGGATCTGCTAGGTCAAATGAGACACACTGATAATGTGGACAGCAGATACATAATAGATGGTGGACCTAGATTGAAAAGTGAATTTCATGAACAACTAATTAGACCCATCTCAGATGAAGAAATCAAAGATACCCTGTGGTGTATAGGTGATGAAAAATCCCCAGGTCCAGATGGTTACACGTCTAAATTCTTCAAGGATACATGGAATACTACAGGTCTTCACCTCACTAAAGCCATCAAAGAATTCTTCAGAACTGGGAAGTTACTAAAGCAAGCTAACCACACTGCTATTGCCCTCATTGCCAAAAACTCTAACCCCAGAAATGTGAATGATTTCAGACCCATTTCCTGCTGTAATGTGAGCTATAAAATCATCACCAAGATTCTTGCTGCTAGACTTGCTGTAGTACTTAAAGACATTGTCTCTCCCTCCCAAATTGGCTTCATTGAAGGAAGAATTATGGGTGAAAACATCTTGTTGTTACAAGAACTTATTAGGAAATATACTAGGAAAAGAATTAGTCCTAGATGCATTTTAAATATTGATCGTAGAAAAGCTTATGATACTATTTCCTGGAGTTTCATTGCTCAGATGTTTGATAACCTTAATTTTCCTCACACCTTTACTCTTTGGATCCTAGAATGTATCTGTTCCCCCTCTTTTTCCATAATTGTTAATGGTAATCTTCAAGGTTTCTTCAATGGAAAAAGAGGGTTGAGACAAGGAGATCCTATCTCTCCTCTGGTGTTTGAACTGTCCATTGACTATCTTTCTCATGTGCTTAGATGTAAAACCAGACACCATGAATTTAAATTTCATCCTAAATGTGAACACCTACAATTGTCTCACCTAGCTTATGCAGATGATATAATCCTTCTATCTAGAGGTGATAAAGCTTCTATGTCCATCCTACTTGACTCCCTGGAACATTTTACTGCTGTCTCAGGTTTGGATATAAGCCCTACAAAGTCCTCCTATTTTACTGCAGGTGTTAAAAGAGAGGACATGGAGTATCTTATTCATAGATCTGGGTTCTCTCAAGGAACCTTTCCTTTTAGATACCTTGGAATCCCTATCTCCTCCGGGAAACTAATAATATCCTAATTTACCCCTTTCTTGGATAAAATGCTCACAAACATTAGTTACTGGAATACTAAAAATTTATCTTATGCAGGAAAGGTGGAACTCATAAGATCAGTTCTGCAAGGAATTCAGGGGTTTTGGCTCTCTATACTCCCCTCTCCTTCTACTCTCTTTGACAAGATTAATTCTCTGTGTGCAAAGTTTCTTTGGAAGTCTCATAGAATCAAATGGAAAGATGTCTGTCTTCCAAAGGAGGAAGGTGGCCTAGGCTTAAAAGATTTAAAAACATGGAATACAGCTTTCATTTCTAGGATACTTTGGGATATAATCAATAAAAAGGATAGACTATGGATAAGATGGGTTCACCACCAATACATTCAGCAAGGTAGTGTGTGGACATGGCTTGTTCATCAGAAAAATGATTCTCCACTTATAAAGAAAATACTTGCCATTAGAGACTTCTTACTAACTTCTGCAGGTTCAAGAGAGGATGTGTACAATCTAATGCAGGACTGGTGTATTGGAGGCAAATTTAATGTTGGCAGGGCTTATAATTTCTTCAGAAGGAGTGCTCTTAAACCCCCTTGGACTAATGTAGTATGGGACAGAAGCATTACCCCCAAACACTCCTTCATACTATGGCTTGCAGCAAAGAGGAGACTGGCTACAAATGACCTCATCAAAACAAGGGAAGTTGAACAACTATGCCACTTTTGTCATTTAGAAAATGAATCCCATGATCATTTATACTTCAGCTATAACTTCTCCTCTTCTGTTTGGACACAGGTAAAAGCATGGATGGGCATATGGAGAGGAATGAACACCCTAAGGAGTGGACTCAAATGGCTAAAGAAGGAGGCCCGAGGAAAGGGGTGGCAAGCAAAAGCTAAGAGAGTTGCATTTGGAGCAACAGTTTACCACATATGGAAGGCTAGGAATGAGAAACTTTTTGAGAACTCAACAAAATCAATTGAGGAAATTGTCTACCTTGTCAAGCTGCATGTCTACAAGATGCTACACCATGACTTTTCACTGCACTTCACCTCTTCTGCAGCACTCCACCAGAGGCATCTACATACAAATCAACAATGAAAAAGTGACACTCTCTGCTGCAGTCACCGAGGTGTTTTTGGATCCTTGGCTGATTCTGTTTGAATTGGCCATAGATTGTAATAGTTTCCCTTTAAGTTACTACTCTCTCAGATTCCATGTCTTAGTTTAGTAGAATCTCCCCTAGTGAGATCTTTTGTATATGATCCTTTAGGAGTATTGGCAATAGGATCTTAGGTGTGCTAAGGTGGTGTTCCTTTAAATCTCTTGATGGCCGAGCCGAAGGGAGATTTAAATGGACACTACCTTAGGGTGTAGGTCCGAGCTCTGATAGCCTTGGCTTGAAGAAAATGGAGTTACACCGAGCCTCGAGCTCAACACACCTACATAGATTGGAATCACCTAATGTGGTTTCATGATTTTGGTTTATGCCTATAAAGCCTACGGGCAATAGGCTTGTGTTATGGACCATTGTAATTATCCATTTTAGTTTTCAATATATTAACCCTTAAAATAAAAAAAAAGAGTATATGGCCAAAACCCTCCTTGCCTTCCCCCTTGCCTTGGCAAGCTCGACCCACAACCGGCCTTGCTCTCCGGCGACTCCATTGCCTCCGAGCAAGCTACTTTCGGCTTCACCAAGTGTTTGTGTCCCCGGAAGTGAACCTAGCTCCAGCTTATCCTCTCGACATCTCTCTTCTCACTCTCATGGTGCATTAATGGAGCTCAAGATGCATTAACTTCTTCCTACCTACCACCAGTTGCAATTACAGCCTTCAACCACCTCTTTACCTCACTTCCAGCTGATTCCCTCCCTTCCATCACCTGTATTTCAGTTCCCCCGACATTTTCCTGTCTCCTGGTGTCTCTTCAGGCAGTTCAGCCGCCTCAGGCGGCGGCGTTTTCACGCCGGAGCTAGACTCTACTCCCTTCCAGCTCTCAAATACCCCCGTCCCACCTCTCCCAGCTGAGTGACATCATCTCACCAATCTTATTCAGCTCCCCACGTTTTTTCTGGTCTTTGTTGGTCTGTTTGTCCCTCCTGGTGGTTCCAACACCTCAGGCGGCGGTGCTCGGCGCCTGAAACCGTCCGTACACCCCCCTTTTCCCTCACCAAACCTCCCTTCAGTGTCTGTATCGTACGAAACTAGCCGTTCACTCACAACCAACGGTCTTAACTGTCACTTCACGTTCAAATTTTTGACCGTTAGAAAAGGTTGACTCGGGTTTGACCAAAAACTCCAAATCCGGTTCACATCTGTGGGGTTGCCTTCCGGTGGCCGAAAACACCTCCTCTCTCCGGTTCCGATCTCCTGACTCCCTGACGACCCCACTACCTTGAAATCTCTTACATCCAAGTTGTTTCTGAAGTTTCCCCAATTTCTGTACTGTTGCTGTCGCCCTTACAAAGACGATGAACAGTGCCTGAAACCAATTTCGATTGTGGGGTTGCCATCTGAGAAGATTTCACCAAATTGATTCTTCCCCTCTCCTTCCCTCATCTCTGCGCTTCTGTAGCCTTACCAATTTCATAATTGGTTAGGTTTTGAAGAAACCCCCCTTTTTCTAGGGTTCCTATTGCGCATACAGTGCATGACTGAACCTTCGACTGTGGGGTTGGCATCTCAGGAGTTATCACAAAATTGATCTCTCCCTTCTCTTCTCCTCTTCATTGCGCTGCTGTAGCCTTAACAATTTCATCATCTCTTAAGCATTGAAGAAATCCCTCTTTTCTAGGGTTCCTGCGATACAAACCCAAGTAAACTATTTTGGGGGGTTGCCTTCTTCTTCCCTCCACACAAATTGACCTCACCTTCAGCTTCCCTACCCTCCCCTGAACCTCCCTTCTTTCCAATTTGGTTGTTGGTGGCCCTGAGTCGATTCCCCCAAATTCTAGGGTTCATACAGCTTCGCTCCTACGCTGTCAATCCTAATTTGATCGGGGGGTCGCCTTTGATACTCCTCTCCCAAAATTGAGCTCACCCAGGTCACTCAAACCTCCCTCCGACCCCCCAGCCTTACCAATTTGGGTGTTAGAGGTTCCACGAACAAACCCCCAATTCTTAGGGTTCTTGCAGTCTTACGACTATACAGAACAACCCTAATCTGATTGTGGGGTTCTTTCTGCATCTCCTACACCAAAATTGATCACAACTACAACCTCCTTACCTCCCCCCGAACCTCCAGCCTTAACAATTTTGGTGTTGGTAGCTCAGACAAGAAATCCCCAAATCTTAGGGCTCCTGTAGACCGACGTTTACACAGGTGAACCCTAATTTGATCGGGGGTTTCCCTCTGCTCTCCCTCCACCAAAATTGACCTCTCCCAGTCCCTTCTTTACGTGTTCCAACCCTCTAGCCTTACCAATTTGATCTTTGATGGCCCAGGCAAATTTCCCCCAATTTCTAAGGTTCCTATAAGCTACCAACTGCACGGGTAAACCCTAATTTGATTGGAGGGTTACTTCTGGTCTTCCTTTACCAAAATTGATCACACCCTCTGCTTCTAAACCTTCTCCCGCCCTCCCAGCCTTACCAATTACTTGTTTTACGCTGTATTGAGATTTCCCCCAAATTCTAGGGTTATTGCTGTCGAAGTACCTTGTTACTGAAAGGTCCTCTTTCTGGCTTGGCAAGAAGAAATTGACCTCCAGGACATACTCACCTACACTACCACTGAGCTTCCCCCACAACAATTGCTGTACTGAGACTGTGAAAAGAAAAACCCTCTTCTGAGGGTTCAAAATGACAGACAAACCCCGCTCCCCAGCTCAGGGGAGGAAAGCAATATCCCTCACACCAAGTCCGATTATGGAGGCTTCTAAGGCAGTGACGCCGTCGAAGATGACTGTCCTTGGAACTCTCCCTAAAGCACCAGCAGCTGCTTAACCTCAGCAACAGCAGCTCAACATCCAACCTCTAACTGCACCATTGATGTCCAAATCAGGTGACCCTCCCCTTGCTGCTCCCTCCATTGCTTCTAGCAATGCTTAGGTATGCCTCTCTTCCCCCCTTCCCCTGGATAATGCCAGGTCCTCTAGGATAGAACCTGTTGTGCAGAAGATCCCTAAGGAGGGACATGACTTGTTATGTGTTGTTCAAAAGACCCCAAAGAAGGGGCAAACTAATTTACCTGCTCAGAAGACCCCAATGGAGGGGCAAACTAATTCTCTTGCAGAAAAGACCCCAAAGGAGGGGCAAAACTTGGTTTCTACATGCTCTCCTCCCCTTGATCATCCTGTCATCTGTAACTCCATCCCAACCAATGATAATTCCTTAGCTGAAAATGCAGTGAGTGGCTCTAACACAGTGGCTGACTCTAATGTGACTAACTCCACTCTCCCCACTCCTATCCCTGATCTACCCCCCCCTATGACCTCGACTGAACAGGCTCCTACCCCAGCTGAAGCCTATAAACAGAACTCCAACCTTCCTAACCAGCTGCCTGCTCCCTCACTAAATCAAGCCCCTGCCTCCTCCTTGCAAGGTGCTTGGGCTCTGAACCATAATCTAGCTGGAAGACCAAGAAAGGTTAGAGGTTTTAAATTGGAATATGAAGCCTCTGGAACAGGAGATACTGTCAAGGCTTCCAAAAAAGACTGCCTTTCATTAGAAGAAGCCTGGGGTTTTTCTTTAGTAGGCTATGTGGTTGGTAGATTCCCAGGTCTACAAGCCATAGGAAAAATAAAGGATAATTGGCCTAAACACTCTTTCAACAACCAAGGTGGCTGGCTTATGTTCAAGTTTTACTCAGAAGAGGATAGAGACTCAGTGCTTCTCAAAGGGCCCTTCACAGGACCAGGCTATACATTACTACTCAAATGTGTGCCAGAAAGATTCACTTTTGACAAGGCTTTATTTTCAAAACTCCCTATCTGGATAAGAATTCATAAACTGCCTACAGAATTTTGGACACCTACCATGCTTCAAAGAATTGCTACAAAAATAGGTGACCCACTAATGACTGACTCCTACACTGAGCAAAGAACTAAACAACTATATGCCAGAGTCCTAGTGGAAATGGATTGCTCAGTTGAGTTAAAAAGAACCATCCACATTGAGTTTGATGATGCCCCTGACCACACTTGTTTTATTGAGTATGAAAATCTCCCACCTAGATGCAACAACTGTTCTACCTATGGACATGAGACTATCAAGTGCCCTGCAACTAGGAACACTGTCAACACAAGAGGCAAAGATGTTGATCAAAATGCTCCCTCCTCTTCTGATGCTCATAATTTCTCTGTTGGTCCACAACTATCAAGACCACCTATCCTCCCTACCCCTGATGTATCTGTCAACAACCCAGCCATGACCTCAACCATTTCTCAACCTACCTCTCAACCTCCTCTAGTGAGCTCCTCTGTACAGATGGAGAACCAAAGGAACCAAGCCCCTCCTCCCTCTTCTACCATTACCATCTCTACTTTTCCACCCTCTGTCAACAACCCTCTCCCCCCCACTCCTCCCCCTCTCCCACTGACTCATGCTCCTGCACACTCCTCAGCCAACTCACCTCAAGGTCCCCTCCTTCCCAACCCTCCTAGCTGTCATACAACACAGATACAACCCACCTCTCCCTCCTCTTTATCTAAATTCTGCCCTCCCTCTTCTTCTAACCCTCCCCACCTATCCCACTCTACAAGATCTCGTGTTAAATCCTCCCTTTTCTCCTCTATTGAAAGAATAAACAAAGCTTACCAGAAGAAGAAAGCCTCTCCCCCCCTCCCCCTAGGGTTGTGGACTACCAAGAGACACAGGAATTTTATAAGGAATGTACTGCAAGAGTGGAAAAAGAGATTGAGCAAAGAAGGCAAACTGAAATGGCTAGGAGGGTCTCCTTTGCTGATCAAAATAGCTACCAAGTCCTAGAATATATGGACCAAATGGAAAATAACAATGAGGTACAAACTGCTGCTCTCTGTGAAGACTCTAACACTGCCATCATCTGCTACAGCAAAGAGAATCAGCAAGAAAATGAAACCCAGGAGCTTACTGTTACAAATAAACAACAAGTTGAAGTGAGGAGGAGCTGCAGACTAAATAAAAATGAGCAAAGGATTCTCAGAGAACAAGAACAACTGTCTGACTCAGATCATAGTGAACAGGAAATTGAAGGAGTTACAAACATTACAGATGGGAGAGAAGTAGTACTCGGGCTTAAATCCTGGCCAGTTATCAACTCAGAAAGGGTCTATCCTGAAGATAAAGGGCCTAGCACCCTTGCAAGAAGGTCTAAATGATAATTGCTTCATGGAATGTAAGGGGGTTCAGCAGCACCCCTAAACAAAGAGCTGTCAGAGAGTTTCTAACAAGCAATAATATTGGCTTTCTAGGAATTTTGGAAACAAAGCTCACTGTAACCAAACTTACAGCCATTATGAATAAAGGGTTCACACAATGGAGATACATGCACAACTTTGATTACAGTGAGGCTGGTAGGATAGTAATCCTTTGGGACCCTCAGAGAGTGGAATTCATACATTCTAGAACCACTGATCAAATGATAAGTGGGGTAATCAAATGTAAAGTCACAGGGAAAAGTTTCTTTTTGGCACAAGTGTATGGCCTACACACCATTGTGAAAAGAAGGGGCCTGTGGAATGAACTAAGGATTGAATTTAATAATAAAAATGGCCCATGGCTTGTGCAAGGTGATTTTAATGCAATTATGAGATCTTGTGAAAGGAAGAATGGATCTACTATCACAGCATATGAAATTGCTGATCTTTGGAACATCTGTGCAGAACTTGACCTTCATGATGCTGTGTACCAAGGGCTTGATCACACTTGGTCTCAAGGCAACAAATCCACAAAAATTGACAGAGTTATGATAAATGGTAGATGGGACTCCCTCAATTTCCACTGCAAAGCCACTTTTCTTATGCCCAAATATTTCTGTGATCATGCCCAAGTGCTTGTGGAAGTATTAGATTGCCATGCTAGGAAAAAGCCACCTTTCAAATATTTTAATATGTGGAATCAATATGAAAACTTCCAGCAACTTATTTCTGAAAATTGGGTGTTTAATGGGACTGGCTCTAATCAGTTTAGATTATGTAAGCTTCTGCAAGGCTTGAAAACCCCCCTTAAGCACCTCAACAGAACCCATTTCTCAAACATCAAACAGAAGGCACTGTCTGCTGAGAGGGAATATGAACTGGCTTTCCAAGCTGTTAGAAATGATCCTCAATCTTCCGTCCTGCTGTACAATCTTGAAATAGCCAAAAAGAAAGCCACTCGACTCAAAGAAGCTGAGCACAGATTTAATTCACAACTTGCAAAAGTTAAGCACTCCTTTGAAGGAGATAGATGCACTGCTTACTTCCATGGAATCATGAGGAAAAACATGAAGAGAAATAATATCAGTTCCCTCATCAAAGAAGATGGTACAGAAACAGTTTCTGAACAGGAAGTTGCTAGCCAATTTGAAAATTATTATAAAGACTTGCTAGGACAAGAGAGAACCACTAGTGATGTTGATAGTAGACTTATAGCTGATGGTGGACCAACCTTGAAGGATGAAGCTCATTTGCAACTAACATGTCCCATTACAGATGAAGATATAAAAAACACCCTATGGGATATAGGTGATGAGAAATCCCCAGGTCCTGATGGCTACACCTCCAAATTTTTTAAAGACACGTGGGGAACTACTGGACCTCACCTCACTTCAGCCATTAAAGAGTTCTTCGCAACTGGGAAGCTCCTAAAGCAATCTAACCATACTTCTATTTCCCTCATTGCAAAAAACTCTAATCCTAAAAGTGTGAATGATTTCAGGCCCATTTCATGTTGTAATGTAAGTTACAAAATCATCACAAAAATACTTGCTGCTAGACTTGCTTCTGTTCTTAAGGATATTGTCTCTCCCCCCCAAATTGGCTTTATTGAAGGTAGATTAATGGGTGAAAACATCATGCTTCTGCAAGAACTCATTAGAAATTACACTCGTAAAAGAATCAGTCCCAGATGCATCTTAAATATTGACCTCAGAAAGGCCTATGATACCATCTCCTGGAAATTCATTGCTCAAATGTTTGAAAAGTTAAATTTCCCACACACTTTTACTCTCTGGATCCTTGAATGCATTTGCTCCCCCTCCTTTTCTATAAATGTCAATGGAAACCTACAAGGTTTTTTCCATGGTAAAAGGGGGTTAAGACAGGGAGATCCTATCTCCCCTCTTGTGTTTGTCTTATCTGTTGATTATTTGTCTCGAGTGCTTAGATGTAAAACCAGGCATCCTGATTTTAAATTCCATCCAAAATGTATTCACTTACAACTGTCACATCTAGCCTATGCAGATGATATAATACTAATGTCTAGGGGTGACAGAGCCTCCATGGGCATCCTACTTGACACTTTGGAACACTTCACTGCTGTCTCTGGCCTGGATATAAGCCCCACAAAATCCTCTTTCTTTATTGCAGGTGTTAAAAGTGAGGATATGGAGTACCTAATCCAAAGATCTGGTTTCTCCCAAGGGAACTTTCCTTTTAGATATTTAGGAATTCCCATCTCTTCTCGAAAGCTAACAATCTCTCAATTTACTCCTTTCTTAGATAAAATGCTTACCAACATTAGCTATTGGAATACAAAAAATTTATCCTATGCAGGTAAAGTGGAGCTTATCAGATCTGTCCTCCAAGGAATACAAGGCTTCTGGCTTTCAATTCTCCCCTCTCCTTCTACCCTCTTTGATAAAATAAACTCTCTGTGTGCCAAATTCCTGTGGAAGTCTCATAGAATTAAATGGAAAGATGTGTGTCTTCCAAAGGAAGAGGGAGGGCTAGGTCTAAAAGATTTAAAAACATGGAATACTGCCTTTATCTCAAGGATCCCTTTGGGACATAATCAACAAAAAGGATAGCCTATGGATTAGATGGATTCATCATCATTACATGCAACAGAGTAGTGTGTGGTCTTGGTCTGTTCACCCAAAAAATGACTCCCCACTCATTAAGAAAATACTTGGCATTCAAGATTTTTTACTAACCTCTGCAGGTTCAAGTGAAGATGCATACAACCTCATGCATAACTGGTGTGTGAATCGGAACTTTTGTGTGGGGAGAGCTTACAACTTCTTCAGAAGAACTGCTGCTAAACCCTCCTGGACCAATGTTGTATGGGACAGAAGCATCACCCCCAAGCATTCATTCATCTTATGGCTTGCTGCAAAGAGGAGATTGGCCACTAATGATCTCATTAAAACAAGGGAAGTTGAACAACTATGCCACTTCTGTCAACTAGAAAATGAATCTCATAATCACTTATACTTCACATGTAACTTCTCCTCTTCTGTGTGGTCACAGGTTAAATCATGGCTGAATATATGGAGAGGAATGAGCACACTCAGGAGTGGACTCAAATGGTTAAAGAAGGAAGCTCATGGAAAGGGATGACAATCAAAAGCTAAAAGAGCTGCATTTGGAGCAACTGTGTACTACATTTGGAAGGCTCGTAATGAGAAGCTGTTTGAGAGTTCAACCACATCAGTGGAAGAAATTGTCCACCTTGTGAAGATACATGTCTACAAGCTGCTACATCATGATTTCTCACTACTCTTTACATCCTCTGCAGTACTACATCAGAACCCCCTGCATATGAATCAACAATGACAGAGTGATGCTATATAATGCTGTCAGCTTGGGTGCTGTTTTTACCTGCTATGGCTGTAACTGTTTGAATATGGCCTTAGACTGATTTTATGTCTTTTCTTAACTTTCTAGTATTTCAAGTTTTATGTTTTAGGTTGATGGAATCTCCCTTAGTGAGATCTTTTGGATATGATCCTCTAGGAACATAGTATTGGGATCTTAGGTGTGCTAAGATTGTGTTCCTTTAAATCTCTTGATGGCCGAGCCGAAGGGAGATTTAAATGAATACTATCTTAGGGTGTGGGTCCGATCTCTGATAGCCTTGGCTTGATGAAAATGGAGTTGCACCGAGCCTCGAGCTCAACACACCTTGATGGATTGAAACCACCTTATGTGGTTTCATGATTTTGGTCATGCCTACAAAGCCTACGGGCAATAGGCCTCTTGTACTACACCATTGTAACTATCCATTTTTGTTTCAATATATTAACCCTTAAAATCAAAAAAAAAAAAAGAATATGGCCAAAACACACCTTCAATAACCAAGGAGGATGGCTTATGTTTAAGTTCTATTCTGAGGAAGATAGAGACTCTGTGTTACTCAAAGGACCTTTCACAGGGCCAGGCTACACATTTCTTCTTAAATGTGTCCCAGAAAGATTCACATTTGACAAGGCCTTATTTTCTAAACTCCCTATATGGATCAGAATCCATAAGCTACCTACAGAATTTTGGACACCTACCATGCTTCAAAGAATTGCTACAAAAATAGGTGACCCACTAATGACTGACTCCTACACTGAGCAAAGATCTAAACAATTATATGCTAGAGTCCTAGTGGAAATGGACTGCTCAGTTGAATTAAAAAGAACCATCCACATTGAGTTTGATGATGCCCCTGATCACACTTGCTTTATTGAGTATGAAAATCTCCCACCTAGATGCAATAACTGTTCTACTTATGGACATGAGACTATCAAGTGTCCTGCAACTAGGAACACTGTCAATACAAGAGGCAAAGATGTTGATCAGAATGTTCCCTCCTCTTCTGGTGCTAATAATCTCTCTGTTGGTCCACAACAATCAAGACCACCTATCCTCCCTACAACTGTTGTCTCTACTAATGCTCCAGCCAGGACCCCAAATAACTCTCAACCTTCCTCTCAACCTCCTCTTGTGGGCTCCTCTGTACAGATGGAGGACCAAAGGAACCTAGACCCTCATCCCTCTACTACCTTTACCAACTCTACTCTTCCACCCTCTGCCAACAACCCTCTTCCTCACACTACTCCCCCTTCCTCACTGGCTCATTCTCCTGGACAATCCTCAGATAGCTCAATTCAAGCTCCTCTCCTCCCAAACCCTTCTACCTGTCATACTACCCAGTTACAAACCACCTCTCCCTCCACTTTGTCTCAAACCTGCCCTCCCTCCTCTTCTAGCCCTCCCCTCCTTTCCTACTCTACAAGATCTCGTGTTAAATCCTCCCTCTTCTCTTCTATTGAAAGGATAAAAAAAAGCATACCAGAAAAAGAAAGCCCCCCCCCCCCCCCCCCTCCCCCTAGGGTTGTGGACTACCAAGAGACACATGAATTTTATAAAGAATGCACTGCTAGAGTGGAAAAAGAGATAGAGCAAAGAAGGAAAACTGAAATGGCTAGGAGGGTCTCCTTTGCTGATCAAAACAGCTACCATGTCCTAGAATATTTGGATCAAATGGAGAATAACAATGAGGTACAAACTGATCTCTGTGAAAGCTCTAACACTGCCATCATCTGCTACAACAAAGATACTCAGCAAGAAAATGAAAATCAGGAGCTTACTGTTACAAATAAACAACAAGTTGAAGTGAGGAGGAGCTGCAGATTAAATAAAAATGAGCAAAGAATTCACAGAGAACAAGAACACCTGTCTGACTCAGAGAACAGTGAACAGGAGATTGAAGATGCAATAGGTGTGACAGATGGGAGAGAATTAGTACTTGGGCTCAAATCTTGGAAAGCCTTCAGCTCAGAAAGAGTTAATCATGAAGATAAAGTGCCTAGCACCCTTACAAAAAAGTTTAAATGATTATTGCTTCATGGAATGTAAGGGGGTTTAGCAGCACCTCTAAATAAAGAGCTGTTAGGGAGTTTCTACATCAGAAAAACATATGCTTCTTGGGAATTTTGGAAACAAAGCTCACTGCAAACAAGCTTAATACTATTATGAATAAAGGGTTCACTCAATGGAAATATATGCATAATTTTGAGTAGAGTGAAGCTGGAAGGATTGTCATCATTTGGGATCCACAAAGAGTTGAGTTCATACATTCTAGATCCACTGACCAAATGATTAGTGGGGTGATTAAGTGCAGGGCTTCAAAGAAAACTTTCAATTTGGCACAAGTGTATGGATTACACACTATTGTGAAAAGGAGAGGACTGTGGAATGACCTAAGGGATGACTTTAATATTAGAAATGGCCCTTGGCTTATGCAAGGTGATTTCAATGGAATCATGAGATCATGTGAGAGGAAAAATGGAGCCACGGTTACAGCCTATGAGATAGCTGACTTATGGAATTTATGTGTTGAACTTGACCTTCATGATGCCTCTTACCAAGGACTAGACCATACTTGGTTTCAGGGCAATAAATCCACCAAGATTGATAGAGTTATGATAAATGGGGCATGGGATTCCCTCAACACCCACTGTAAAGCCTCCTTTCTTTTGCCCAAATCTTTCTGTGATCATGCCCAAGTACTAGTAGAAGTTTTAGATTGTCCAGTTAAGAAAAAACCTCCTTTCAAATACTTTAATATGTGGAATCAATATGACAACTTTCAGCAGCTCATTTCTGACAATTGGGTGTTCAATGGTAATGGCTCTGCTCAATTCATAATATGTAAGTTTCTCCAAGGCTTAAAGAACCCTCTTAAACACCTTAACAGATCCCACTTCTCTAATATAAAACAGAAAGCTATAGATGCTGAAAAGGAATATGATTTAGCTTTCCAAGCTGTAAGAACTGACCCTCAATCCTCTATTCTTCTTCAAACACTAGAGTCGGCCAAAAAGAAAGCAACAAAGCTCAAGGAAGCTGAACATAAATTCAACTCCCAACTTGCTAAAGTGAAACACTCATTTGAAGGGGATAGATGCACTGCTTATTTCCATGGGATCATGAGAAAAAATATGAGAAGAAACCATGTCAGCTCCCTTACCAAAGAAGATGGTACTGAAACTCTCTCAGAACAGGAGGTTGCTGAACAATTTGAAAGCTTCTACAAGAATCTGTTAGGCCAAATGAGAAACACTAAAGATATTGACATGAGATTCATTTCTGATGGGGGTCCAAAACTGAAAACAGAATCCCATGAACAATTGATCAGACCCATTTCTGATGAAGAAATAAATAATACACTTTGGTCTATAGGTGATGACAAATCACCTGGACCCGATGGATACACCTCTATGTTTTTCAAAGACACATGGAGTTCCACTGGTCACCACTTCAGGCAAGCCATACAAGAGTTCTTTAGGACTGGGAAATTATTGAAGCAAACTAATCACACTTCTATTGCCCTTATTGCCAAAAACTCTAACCCTAGAAGTGTGAATGATTTTAGACCCATCTCCTGCTGTAATGTGAGCTACAAAGTCATCACCAAAATCCTGGCTACCAGACTAGCCATTGTACTTAAAGACATTGTCTCCACCTCCCAAATTGGCTTCATTGAAGGAAGGATTATGGGAGAAAACATCATGCTGTTGCAAGAGCTTATTAGGAAATATACTAGGAAAAGAATCAGTCCTAGAAGTATTTTAAACATTGATCTCAGGAAAGCTTATGATACCATTTCCTGGAAGTTTATTGCTCAGATGCTTGACAACCTCAATTTCCCTCACACCTTTAATCTCTGGATACTTGAATGCATCTGTTCTCCCTCTGTCTCTATAAATGTCAATGGCAATTTACAACGCTACTTCAAAGGTAAAAGAGGGTTAAGACAGGGTGTCCCCATCTCTCCACTGATCTCTGTGTTGTCTGTTGACTATCTTTCTCGTGTACTTAGATGTAAAACCAGGCATCCTGAATTTAAATTTCATCCTAAATGTGATCACTTGCAACTATCCCACCTAGCCAATGCAGATGATATAATACTTATGTCTAGAGGTGACAAAGCATCCATGTGCATCTTACTTGACTCTTTAGAACATTTTACTGTTGTCTCAGGCTTGGATGTAAGTCCTACAAAATCATCCTTTTTTACTGCAGGTGTTAAGAGAGATGACAAAGCTTATCTTATTGAGAGATCTGGTTTCTCCCAAGGAACCTTCCCTTTTAAATATCTTGGAATCCCCATCTCTTCTGGGAAATTAACTATATCCCAATTCACTCCTTTCTTAGATAAAATGCTCACAAATATAAGCTACTGGAATACTAAAAATTTGTCTTATGCAGGAAAGGTGGAACTCATAAGATCAGTGTTACAAGGAATCCATGGGTTTTTGCTATCTGTTCTCCCTTCTCCCTCTACTCTCTTTGATAAAATTAACTCCCTTTGTGCTAAGTTTTTATGGAAATCTCATTGGATCAAATGGAAAGATGTTTGTCTCCAAAAGGAAGAGGGTGGCCTGGGTTTAAAAGACTTGAAAACTTGGAACACAACTTTTATCTCGAGAATACTTAGGGATATAGTTAATAAAAAAGATAGATTGTGGGTTAAATGGGTCCACCATCAATATATACATCAGGGTAGTGTGTGGACATGGCTTGTACATCAAAAAAATGACTCCCCACTTATAAAGAAAATACTTGCTGTTAGAGATCTACTACTAACCTCTGCAGGATCAAATGAAGAAGCATACAGCTTAATGCAGAACTGGTGTGTTGATGGCCATTTCAATGTTGGCAAAGCTTACAATTTCTTCAGAAGAAGTGCTGATAAACCTCCCTGGAGTAGTGCTGTATGGGACAGAAGCATTACCCCTAAGCACTCATTTATACTATGGCTTGCAGCAAAAAGAAGATTGGCTACAAATGATCTTATTAAAACAAGGGAAGTTGACCAACTCTGCCACTTCTGTCAGCTAACAAATGAATCCCATGACCACTTATACTTCTCTTGTAATTTCTCCTCTTCTATATGGTCACAGGTTAAATCTTGGCTGGGCATTTGGAGAGGAATGAGCACCTTAAGGAGTGGACTCAAATGGCTAAAGAAAGAGGCTCGTGGAAAGGGATGGCAAGCAAAGGCAAAAAGACTTGCATTTGGAGCAACAGTTTACTACATTTGGAAGGCTCGGAACGAGAAGCTTTTTGAGAGTTCTACCAAATCAGTGGAAGAAATTGTCCACCTTGTGAAGCTACATGTCTACAAGATGCTACACCATGACTACTCACTGCATTTCACCTCTTCTGCAGCACTCCACCAAGACCATCTGCATAGGAACCAACAATGATGGAGTACACTCTATGTTGCAGATAGATTAGGTGTTTTTGGTTTATTAAGGCTATGCTTACTCACAAATAGCCTTAAACTGTATTTCTTCTCTTCTTTAGTTTCTGTTATTTCTTATTGCTTTAGGAATGCTGGAATCTCACTTTGTGAGATCTTTTGTACATGATCCTCTAGGAGCATAGCTTATGGGATCTTAGGTGTGCTAAGATTGTGTTCCTTTAAATCTCTTGATGGCATAGCCGAAGGGAGATTTAAAAGGACACTATCTTAGGGTGTGGGTCCGACCTCTGATAGCTTTGGCTTGATGAAAATGGAGTTGCACCGAGCCTCGGGCTCAACACACCTTGATGGATTGGAACCACCTTATGTGGTTTCATGATTTTGGTAATTGCCTAAAAAGCCTACGGGCAATAGGCTTCTTACATGGAACCTTTGTAATTATTTTATTTCTGTTTCAATATATTTACCCTTAAAAAAAAAAAGAAAGAGTATATGGATTACATACTATTGTCAAAAGGAGAGGACTGTGGAATGAACTAATGGATGAATTTAATGTTAGAAATGGCCCTTGGCTTGTGCAAGGTGATTTCAATGCAATCATGAGATCCTGTGAGAGAAAAAATGGAGCCACGGTTACAGCTTATGAGATAGCTGACTTATGGAATTTATGTGTTGAACTTGACCTTCATGATGCCTCTTACCAAGGACTAGACCATACTTGGTTTCAGGGCAATAAATCCACCAAGATTGATAGAGTTATGATAAATGGGGCATGGGATTCCCTCAACACCCACTGTAAAGCCTCCTTTCTTTTGCCCAAATCTTTCTGTGATCATGCTCAAGTACTAGTAGAAGTATTAGATTGTCCAGTTAAGAAAAAACCTCATTTTAAGTACTTTAATATGTGGAATCAATATGACAACTTTCAGCAGCTCATTTCTGACAATTGGGTGTTCAATGGTAATGGCTCTGCTCAATTCATACTATGTAAGCTCCTCCAAGGCTTAAAAAACCCTCTTAAATACCTTAACAGATCCCACTTCTCTAACATAAAACAGAAAGCTATAGATGCTGAAAAGGAATATGATTTAGCTTTCCAAGCTGTAAGAACTGACCCTCAATCCTCTATTCTTCTTCAAACACTAGAGACAGTCAAAAAGAAAGCAACAAGTCTCAAGGAACCTGAACATAAATTCAACTCCCAACTTGCTAAAGTAAAACACTCATTTGAAGGGGATAGATGCACTGCTTATTTCCATGGGATCATGAGGAAAAACATGAAGAGAAACCATGTTAGCTCCCTTACCAAAGAAGATGGTACTGAAACTCTCTCAGAACAGGAGGTTGCTGAACAATTTGAATGCTTCTACAAGAATCTGTTAGGCCAAATGAGAAACACTGAAGATATTGACAGGAGATTCATTTCTGATGGGGGTCCAAAGCTGAAAACAGAATCCCATGAACAATTGATTAGACCCATTTCTGATGAAGAAATAAAGGACACACTTTGGTCCATAGGTGATGACAAATCACCTGGCCCTGATGGATACACCTCTAAGTTTTTCAAAGACACATGGAGTTCCACTGGTCATCACTTCAAGCAAGCCATTAAAGAGTTCTTTAGGACTGGGAAATTATTGAAGAAACTAATCACACTTCTATTGCCCTTATTGCAAGAAACTCTAACCCTAGAAGTGTGAATGATTTCAGACCCATCTCCTGCTGTAATGTGAGCTACAAAGTCATCACCAAAATCCTAGCTACCAGACTAGCCACTGTACTTAAAGACATTGTCTCCCCCTCCCAAATTGGCTTCATTGAAGGAAGGATTATGGGAGAATACATCATGCTGTTACAAGAGCTTATTAGGATATATACTAGGAAAAGAATCAGTCCTAGATGTATTTTAAACATTGATCTCAGAAAAGCTTATGATACCGTTTCCTGGAAGTTTATTGCTCAGATGCTTGACAACCTCAATTTCCCTCACACCTTTACTCTCTGGATACTTGAATGCATCTGTTCTCCCTCTTTCTCTATAAATGTCAATGGAAATTTACAAGGCTATTTCAAAGGCAAAAGAGGGTTAAGACAGGGTGACCCCATCTCTCCACTGATTTTTGTGTTGTCTGTTGACTATCTTTCTCGGGTACTTAGATGTAAAACCAGGCATCCTCATGTTAAATTTCATCCTAAATGTGATCACTTGCAACTATCCCACCTAGCCTATGCAGATGATATAATACTTATGTCTAGAGGTGACAAAGCATCCATGAGTATCTTACTTGACTCTCTAGAACACTTTACTGTTGTCTCAGGCTTGGATGTAAGTCCCACAAAATCATCCTTTTTTACTGCAAGTGTTAAGAGAGATGACAAAGATTATCTTATTGAGAGATCTGGTTTCTCCCAAGGAACCTTCCCTTTTAGATATCTTGGAATCCCCATCTCTTCTGGAAAATTAACTATATCCCAATTCACTCCTTTCTTAGATAAAATGCTCACAAATATAAGTTACTGGAATACTAAAAATTTGTCTTATGCAGGAAAGGTGGAACTCATAAGATCAGTGCTACAAGGAATCCAGGGGTTTTGGCTATCTGTTCTCCCTTTTCCCTCTATTCTCTTTGATAAAATTAACTCCCTATGTGTTAAATTTTTATGGAAATCTCATAGGATCAAATGGAAAGATGTTTGCCTTCCAAAGGAAGAGGGTGGCCTGGGTT
>OY998265.1:347500-355000 GCA_963922045.1 Persicaria maculosa | reverse complement strand
TGGCGCCAGCATAACTACACTGAAAGAACACATGCTCATGAGTCTCTATCTCCTCCACCGAGCACAGCGGACAAGCAGGATCCGCGTCAAGGAACCACATGCGGTCATACGTAGAAAGCCTACCCAAGACAGCCAGCCATAGGATAAACCCATGCTTAGGAGTACCTAAGCCCGACCAGACCTCCTTGTGCCAACGCACTCGGTCTCCATGCTCTCTCAAAGCCTCATAAGCAGCTGATACTCGAAACTTCCCCCCCGTGCACCAACCATCCAGCACCTCCCCCAACTCCACATTAGCCCCCTCAAGGACCACTATACGATCACGAGTCCGAAGGACAGCTTTCACCAAGAGGGAATCGGTTCGGTGAACTAACCAATCCTTCGGCTCCAAAACCTGGAGGTACTTGTGCCTGATCCACTTGATCCAAAGACTATCACGAGCAGCGACAATATGCCACAGATGCTTGGCCATAAAAGCCTGGTTCCAAGATCTCAACTCTATCAAACCAAGACCACCCTCTCTCCGTGGCTTACACACACTCGTCCATCTAACCTTCGGCCAGCGCCACAGAAATGAACGACACATCGTCTCAAGGTCCTTGAGGACCGTATCAGGCACCGGAAGAATGCCCAACCAGAATCCTGCTACCCCCTGCAGAACTGAAGCAATCAACTCCCTTCTTCCCGCAAAGGAGAGTGTGCGTCTCGACCAGGCATTCAGGAGCCCTCTCATCTTATCCAGAAGTGGTTGGTAATGCACAACTCGCAGCCCATGAGGACTAATAGGAATCCCCAGGTATCTAAAGGGAAAAGTCCCAGTTCCAAAGCCAGTCTCCGCTCTCAAGACCTCTGCCTCATGCTCAGGAACTGATGCCGTGTACACAGCAGACTTCTGCACACTCACCGCCAGGCCAGACATGCCCTCAAACTTCCTCAAGCAACCCATGAGAATCCTAACAGACCCAACATCACCCCGACAAAACAAAACCACATCATCCGCAAACATGAGATGAGTGATCCTCATCTGTTCACACTGCTGGTGGTAGTGGAACTCCGGCCTGTCCGTCTCCGCTCTAATCAAACGAGTAAGGAACTCCATGCAAATCACAAACAGGAGGGGAGACAAAGGATCACCTTGTCGAAGACCCCGCTTGCCGATGAAGTGACCATGTACAGTGTGGTTGACCTTGACCGAATAGGACGCTGATGTAACACACTCCATGACCCACTCAATGAATCTCTGTGGCAAGCCAATACTCCTCATAGCAAATCTCAAGAAGGGCCAAGTGATCGTATCATAAGCCTTCGCAAGATCAATGTTGAGGAAACATCTCTTCGTATCCCTCCGAACATTGTATCTCCGAAGTAGCTCCTGCACAAGGAAGATGTTATCCGTCATAGCCCTCCCCGCAACAAACGCGGCTTGGACCGGATCAATCACATAGCCTAGACATCCTCCGAGCCGCTTAGCCATGATCTTCGAGATAATCTTATAGACCACATTGCAGCAAGAAATGGGTCTATAGTGCTCCACTCGACTAGGGTTCTCACTCTTCGGAATAAGCGAGATCGTGGTATGGTTGAGCTGCCGAAGGAGTTTCCCATTAGCAAAGAACTCCTTCACCGCCGCACAAAGCTCTCCTCCAGTCACCTCCCAGGTGGCCTTAAAGAACTTCGAGGAGAAACCGTCCGGCCCTGGCGCTTTCGTGTCATCAATCGAGTGCAGAGCCTCTTTGATCTCCCTGTTAGACACACCTTGCACAAGGAGACCGCAATCCTCCTCCGTAACCGAAGGTCCCTCAGCAAACATCCCCTCCTGTGGTTCCGTGGTGGGAACTTCCGAACCAAACAGCCCCTGGAAGTACTCAATGAACTCACTCGCAACCTCACCCTCAGAAGTGGTAGGTGTACCATTCCGTCGGATGACGGAAGCAATGTGATCCCGCCGACCATTTGCCTTCATCAAGGCATGGAAGTATCTAGTGCACCTATCCCCCTGGAGCACATACGTCGCCTTCGCTTGTTGCCCAAGGAAGGTCCTCTCAGCCTTATAAAGCCGCTCCGATTCTTTCTTCGCACTCTCGAGGTGCCTCAAAGCAATCTCTGACTCCGGATTCAATCTCATGCTATTCATGGCCTCGGACAGGGCCTCATTAGCCGTCGCCGCCCTCGTAGAAATATGGCTAAAAGCAAGCCTATTCAACTCCCTCAACGGCGCCTTCATCCCACGGATCAAAGCACATAAACGGAATTGGTACGTACCTCGGAGCGGAGTCCTCCAATTAGCACTAACAATGTCCATAAACTCCTCATGCTCGGCCCACATATTATGGAACTTGAAGGCCCTACCCTTCTCCACCTCATTCCTACTCACCGAGACAAGAGCCAACTTGTGGTCCGAAAGAAACCACTTGTCGACATAGTGAACATGACACCCAACCTCACTCCCATGCCACCCATCATTGATCAACACACGGTCGATTCTACTCCAAATCTTCCCATCGGACCAAGTGAAGATGTCGGAGTTGGTGGTGTGTGCATCCTCGAGCCCAAGCCTTTGGCACGCGGCCAACATGTCCCTACATTCCCTCATATCAACCGGCCTCCCATTGATTCTCTCCTCCGCCCTCATCACATTGTTGAAATCACCAAGGACGATCCAAGGAAGGGAGTGGCTCGACATAAGTTGCTCCACCCACTCCCAAATCCGACTCCTATGGCTAATAGTAAATAAACCATACACAAAGCAAGTGCCATACCTCTCTCCCGAAGTCCGATCCGTCACAATGCAACCGATGTGTTGAGACGAGGCACCAATCACTTCAAGATCAACATGACACGGATCCCACATAACAAGCACTCTCCCACGGTGATCTAGGTGGAAGTTAGAGGAATACCTCCACCCGGGGAAGTGAAGTCGCATCCAAACCTCCACGGCACACATATCATTCTTGAACTTGGTCTCAAAAAGACCGATCACCCTCGCACCACTCTTCACAAGCTCCTTCTTCACACCATTTTGTTTCCGGGGATGGTTCAACCCCATAACATTCCAAGCTAACATCTTCATAAAGACACCTCCGAATTCCCGGTGCTACCCCGGTTTTGTTTCATCGCTCTAGTTTCCCTAGCGATCCTTTCCGTCCCCTTAGCCTCACAAATCACGCCACTAACCACCGTAGTAGTTGCAGCCGGAGGTTCCAAGCTCTTCTCCCTCCGTTGCTTCCTTCTTCTACTCCTTGAAACCACCTCAACAAATGGTTTCTCCACAACCTCTTCCTCCACTCCCACGTCTTCGGCATGAGAGTCGTCCGATCCATCATCCTCCTCGGTGCTAGCATCATCCTCATCCGACGAAGACACATCGAGGCTTGAGTCATCCTCCTCACTACTCTCACAAGATTCCTCACCTTTGCTCTCATGTGTTTCACTCCCCTTGTTCTTATCCCTCTCGCTTTGTGTTTCACTCTTGTTAGTGCTTTTCTTGGTAGTAAGCACTTGTGTATGCACTCTAGAGGCCGAAGCATGACCCCCTTTTGATCCTTTCCCCCCACTCTCCGAGGATGCCAAGCCCTTAGGTGTTTCGGTGGATGAGGAAACGACGCCCGCTTTCCGGGAGTTTTGACCCTTCACGACGTGGGAGCTTCCTCCTTCCAATCTCGGGTTCACCTTCTCAAGGTCCTTCCCCTTAGGCGCAGCCGACCCTTTAGCATAGGTGGACCTCGCATTCACACCCACGGCCACCCTCTTCTCCTTGAACGAGCACTCCTCCATCTTGTGACCAAATGTGCAACACTCGGCACAATAGAGCGGCTCATTCTCAATCAAGAAAGTGCAAGCTAATGTGTCCCCATCATCAAATTCAAGTTCAAGAGCACGAGTAATGGGATTAGCAAAGTTTACCTCAACAAGCACTCTTGCATAGGAGCCCCTCTTGCGGTCCTCCGTGACCTTGTCCGTGTACAACGGCTTGCCCACATGCGATGCCACCCGTCCCAACACTTCTTTCGTCCAATACACCACCGGTAGCCCAAAGATACGAACCCACAAAGGAATCGTTGCGATCTCCTTTCTATTGAAAGCAAACTTGTCCGGCACCGGACGGAGGAGTAGAGGTTTACCATTGATGAAGTATGGACCTCCTTTTAGCACCTTCTCATAAGCATCCTCCGATTCAAATTGGAAGACCATCCATCCGGCCTCCTCACGGTATCGGGACTTAACTCCCCAAGACTTCCGTAGTTCATTGATCGCAAAGTAGCCCGGAAAGAAGCCAACATATTGGCCTAGCAAGGACCACCCCCACACTTGTTGCTTAGGAAGAGCTTCCGAGCACTTGATTTGAACCTTTGTAGACGTAGGCTTGACATACTCAAGCCTCCCTCCAAGCCCTGAGTTCATGAACACCCTTTCCGACCTCCTAGCCCACACGTTGGTCTCACTCTTCCCACCCTCATTGTTGGGTGTAGTTCCGAGCCTCCCGTTAGCCTCCGGTTTGGACACCCTCGGCTTGAGAGGTGGGAACTCCACCTCTATCTCCTCATCCACATCCGACAAGGTAGCCCGAGAATGAACCCGCGCCACCTCTCCCCCTTCCTCCATCACGGCCTTACCCTTGAGCTTCTTCCTAGCATCATCACTTTCATTAGTGTGGCTTCCTTTCGATGGCTTCTTGTTCAATACCATCAAAGGTTCCACGGATGCTTTAGTGATATCCACCATCGGCACCAATGTCACCTCGCTCGAGTTTTTCTTCTTGCTTACAACCGTATTATCCTTAGCAACGTTCGGACCTTCTTCGGCGTTATCCTTGGCCACATTCATAGCCGCCGTCAGAACCGTGGCCTCCTCCCCGGGAGCCTTCTTGTTCTTCTTAGCCATCAATTCCGAGGAAGGAGAAGCCCCCTAGCCTCAAAACCGTCCAGGTTCAAGTAAGATCCCAAGGATCCTAACCAATCCCACAGAATCCGGAAAGAATCCACACCAAATCGGGAAAGAATTTTGAAATTCCTCCACCCAATCTTCAATCAAGCCGTCACCAATGGCGGAACCACCACACTCCGGCCAAGAGGATCAAGGAAAACAGCCACCTCTCACCTTCCACCACCGTCGACAAAGGGAATCCGACAATGGTGAAAAGAAAAACCGGCAAAAACACTTAAAACGAAACGAAAAAACAAGTTTAACTCCGATTCGATGGTGGCTTCGTGAGGATAACCACCATGAGACACAAGGGGTTCGAGAGGAATCACCCTTGCCGGAGAAAAACCAAGGAGGAGGAGGAGATTATTGAATCGCCGGAAATCGCCTCAAAGAGGAGAGAGAAGAGAGCACATAACATGGGGTTTTTTTCTATTTGGGGTTTACATGGGGTTTTTTTCTATTGCAAGTTTGCATGGGGTTTTTTTCTATTGCAAGATTAGAATGTTAGGAATCCCCCAAATTTTTTTATTTGAAACTTTTCTCACAAAAGTCCGAAAATTTCGACCAATGCCATAATTGACCCACCGTGGCCGGGCGCACCTAGTGACCGGGTGCCTAGGAGCCGGACACCATGGCTCCGGGGTGTCTTGGACATGCTCCAAGGTGCCAGGCATTGACCCACGAAGTGCCGAGCAAAAACGCCCGAAGGTGCTCGATCAATATGGAAACAGTGACAAGGCGCTCGGGCGCTGCGCTCAGGCGATCGGGCGCTGCGCTCGGGCGCTTGCGCTCGGGCGCTCGGGCGCTTGCGCTCGGGTGCTCGGACACTTGCGCTCGGGCGCTCGGACACTCCGCTCGAGCGCTCGGGCACTCGGACACTTGCGCTCGGGCGTCCGGACACTCCGCTCGGGCGCTCGGGCACTTGTGCTCGGGCGCTCGGGCACAGCGCTCGGGTGCTCAGGCAATGCGCTCGGGCGCTCAGCCACTTCGCTCGGGCGCTCGGGCACTTGCGCTCGGGCGCTCCGACACTGCGCTCGGGCGCTCGGACACTCCGCTCGGGCGCTCGGGCACTGCGCTCGGGCGCTCGGGCAATGCGCTCGGGCGCTCGGGCACTTGCGCTCGGGCGCTCGGACGCTGCGCTCGGGCACTCGGGCACATGCGCTCGGGCGCTCGGACACGGCGCTCGGGCACTTGCGCTCGGGCGCTCGGACACTGCGCTCGGGCGCTCGGGCACTGTGCTCGGGCGCTCAGACACTCCGCTCGGGCGCTCGGGCACTTTCGCTCGGGCGCTCCGGCACTGCGTGCGGGCGCTCTGGCAATGCGCTCGAGCGTTCCGCCACTGCGCTCGGGCGCTCGGGCACTTGCGCTCGGGCGCTCGGACACTGCTCTCAGGCGCTTGGGCACTGCGCTCGGGCGCTCGGGCACTTGCGCTCGGGCGCTCGGGCACTGCGCTCGGGCACTTGCGCTCGGGCGCTCGGACACCTGCGCTCGGGCGCTCGGGCACCTTCGCTCGGGCGCTCGGACACCTGCGCTCGAGCGCTCGGGCGCTCGGACACTTGTGCTCGGGCGCTCGGACACTCCGCTCGGGTGCTCGGGCACTTGCGCTCGGGCGCTCGGGCACCATGTCCGAGCATCTGTGTCCGAGGACACCATGTCCGAGCACCGTGCCCGAGCAACATGTCCAAGGACACGATGTCCGAGCAACATGCCCAAGGACACGGTGTCCGAGCACTATGTCCAAGGACCATGTCGAAGGACACCATGTCCGAGCACCATGTCGAAGGACACCTTGTCCGAGCACCATGTCCAAGGACACCTTGTCCGATCACCATGTCCAAGGACACCTTGTCCGAGCACCATGTCCAAGGACACCTTGTCCGAGCACCATGTCCAAGGACACCTTGTCCGAGCACCATATCCAAGGACACCTTGTCCGAGCACCATTTCCAAGGACACCATGTCCAAGGACACCTTGTCCGAGCACCACGTCCAAGGACACCTTGTCCGAGCACCATGTCCAAGGAGACCTTGTCCGAGCACCATGTCCAAGGAGACCTTGTCCGAGCACCATGTCCATGGACCATGTCAAAGGACACCATGTCCGAGCACCATGTCCAAGGACACGTCGTCCGAGCACCATGTCTGAGCCCCATGTCCAAGGACACCATGTACAAGCACCATGACCAAGGACACCTTGTCCAAGCACCATGTCAGAGCACTATGGCGCCTGGGAGGCAGATCACACAAAACGGCGCCTGCTTGGGAGGCGGATCATACAAAATGGCACCTGCTTGGGAGGCAGATCATACAAAATGGCGCTCGGGCGCTCAGGCGCTGCGCTCGGGCGATCGGGCATTGCGCTCGGGCGCTCGGGCGCTTCGCTCGGGCGCTCGGTCGCTCGCGCTCGGGCGCTCGGGCGCTCAGGCACTCGGACACTTGCGCTCGGGCGTCCGGACACTCCGCTCGGGCGCTCAGGCACTTGCGCTCGGGCGCTCGGGCACTGCGCTTGGGTGCTCGGGCAATGCGCTCGGGCGCTCAGCCAGTGCGCTCGGGCACTGCGCTCGGGCGCTCGGACAC
>OY998265.1:332500-337500 GCA_963922045.1 Persicaria maculosa | reverse complement strand
ACTTGGGTGCTTTGGTGGAGTAACCGTGGCTTGAAGCCATGGGCAAGAAGACCAAGTTCTTACTGCTGGAAGTTGGAGCTAAGGTGGGAGATGGAGATGCAAGCCAAAAAGCAAGGAAAACCATGGTGGATGAAGGGAGCTTTCGGAAGGGAGAGGTGTCCGTGAACCACCCTAAGACACCTTCAAGTTCCATGGAAAGCGCACACCTTGACTCACCAGACAGCCTGAGCAAGGGAGGAATGGCTCCAGAAAATT
This sequence comes from Persicaria maculosa, assembly GCA_963922045.1. Taxonomy (NCBI): domain Eukaryota; kingdom Viridiplantae; phylum Streptophyta; class Magnoliopsida; order Caryophyllales; family Polygonaceae; genus Persicaria; species Persicaria maculosa. The sequence goes on along the minus strand of OY998265.1, from coordinate 337,245 downwards.
CCAAGTTAAAAACTAAGAGAAGTGCTCGAGAAGCGCCTGCTACAGTGGCCGGCGCCGCCTTGGCGACTCCTGCTCCTGGCGCTCTGGCGCTCGGCAATGGTCAAAGGCGCCTGGCGCCTGTGAAAGTGACTGGTCCTCAAGCGCCTGCTGTTGCGCCTGCTGCGCCTGCTCCAACGCCTGCTGTAAAACATCCTGCCTTGGCGCCTGCGCCCGATGAAAGCGACGTCTACCAGGCGCCCGCGGTCAATGTGCCTGGAAAGGCGCTAGAAGACAAGAAGGATGACATGGGCACCCAAGCGCCCGAGGAAGCACGTGGTAGAGTCCTGGCACCCGAAGAAGCATGCGATAATGACCTGGCGCCTAGCCGTTATCCTTTGGCGCCAAGAGCTGTCTACCCAGTGCCCAAAGATGCCAACGTCCGTGCCCGGGCGCCCAGCGATGGATTCCTGGCGCCCAGCAATGGTGCTTTAGCGCCAATTCCTTCTCCCTCAGCGCCCTTAGGCGCCAGCGACAAGGCCCAGGCGCCCGATTGTGGGGTCTTGGCGCCAAGCGATAATTCCACTTGTCCTCCTCAGCGACTTGGGAAGCAAACCATGGACTCTCTTGAAGATAACCAAGCCTTTCCACCCCTCCAGACGTCAAACCTGTGCAATGGATAGAAATTTTGAAACTGACAAGACAGTTGGTGACCGTTGCTTGTGAGTAACGGCTAGTTACTTAGTACGGACGTCGACCAGGAGGAGGAAGTTGGGAGGGAAGAATAGGGGATCTCCGGCGTCAAGCGCTGCCGCCTGAGGCAGCCGGAACACTTGGTTGTACACCAGGGAGCAGGAAACACTGAAATTAGAGGGGGAAACCAGCTGGGATTGACACGAAAATGGAGGATGGTGAGGAGGAAGGTAAGGTAGTCAAGCTCCGGCGCTAAGCGCCGCCGCCTGAGGCGACAGAGCCACTTAGCAGGACACCAGGAACCCGAAAAAACAAAAAACAACTTGGAAGGATGTGGAATATGGCCGGAGGGAGGAAGAGAAACGAGCTGGACGTATGAATGTCAGGTGGTTGGCTGCTGTAAATGCAGTAGGATGGTAGGTGGGGAGGTATTAATGGAGCTGAAGCTTCATGAATGCACCATGGATGGGAGAGCTTTGACGTCGAGAGCACCAGTTGGAGCTGAGTACACTTCCGGTATAACAAGGTCTTGGTGTTGCCGAAGGAAGCTTGCTCGGAGGCAATGGTGTCGCCGGAGAGAAAGACCGGATGTGGAAGGAGCTTGCCAAGGCAAGGGGGAAGGCAAGGAGGGTTTTCCTCCTTTGAGAGTTTCTCTCTCTAACCGCCCCCTCTTAATGCAAGCCAAGGATGGTGAGCACGCGCCAGGCGCTTACGCTAAGGACAACGAAGAATCTGTGGCGCCTGGCGCCAAGGAAAACAAGTCGAGCGACGGCGCCAAGGATAACTCCGCTGGCGCTAAGGATGCCCGTGACGACGCCCGGTCTGCGCCTAAGAGCTCTGATGCGCCTGCGATTACTTTTGTGCCTGCGAATATTGTCTCCGTGCCTTTGAATGGGACTGGCTCCGGCTCTGGAGGGAGCACCTTTGCGCCTGATGGAACCATTATTGGAGGAAGTAACCTTGTCTCCTCGTCCAAGGCTAATGGGAAGTCACAAGGTGAAAATGGTAAGCATTCTAATGCTTGGGCTAAGAAATCTCCGAAAATCTTCTTGAATGCAGGCCTTGGAGGGAAGCTTGACTATGTGAAACCCGTGGAAAAGCTTGTGCTAAAGCGGGAGGAAGAACTCTCAAAACAGGAGGTGTGGGGTTGGTCACTCCTAGGCCAATACGTTTGCTTTTACCCGGGCAACTTCATGATCAACGAGCTTAAGAAGTCTTGGGGTGCCAAGTGTCGATTTAGGGTGGAGGCTGCCTGGATGATTTTTACCTTTGAGACCGAGCATGATTGTAATGAGGTCTTGAAAGGTGGACCATATTTCATCCACAACAGGCCGCTCATCCTCAAGCCTATCCCGGACAAGTTTGCTTTTAGTAGGCGTGATATTGCTACTATTCCTCTTTGGGTGAGGTTCTTTGGCTTGCCGAGGACCTATTGGACACATGATGTGCTTGGGCGCCTTGCGTCTTATGTTGGAAAGCCACTGTTTATGGACAAGGTCACGGAAGAGCGCATGAGAGGTACCTATGCCCGGGTTCTTGTTGAGTTTGACTTCTCTCAAGACATTATTAGGGAAGTTCCTATTTATTTTGATGATGGTGACTCTATTATGTGTAAGCTCATGATTGAAAATGAACCATTGTATTGCAAAGCTTGTTGTTCCTTTGGTCATGCAGAGGAGAAGTGCTCGTTCAATGAGAGGAGATCTCAAGTTGGTGTCAAAAATAGGCGGGAACCCAAGGCCCCAAGTAGCAATGCTAGGAGGGGTGAGAAGCCAGCCGGGGATGGTGGTGACTTGGGTAAGGAGGACGTAGGAGTGAAGCCAGCGCCGAATGATCTTAGTGGGAAGGACCCTATGTCCCGAACCTCGGATGACAATGACTCCAACGACGAGCCCCATGACAGTGCCGACCATGCCTTATGTGAGGATCTCAATGAGCCAAGGGTTAGGGAAACACAAAAGGATAAGGGCACCGTGAACCCTTCAAGTGGGAGTGAAACACAAGTGAGGAACCCATTAATTAATGGGGGAAATACTAATAACAAGAGAGGGGGAGGGAAACACATTGAGAGTGGCAATGATGGTCTCAATGGCCAGGATAATGAGAGTGGCATGGTTTTGGTGCCCATTGGGAACTCGTCGGAGGAGGCTGTCATTCAGGTTGAGGAGGATGGTGAAGCCTCAGACATCTCTGCCGAGACTAGGAGAGGCGCTGGTATGGATGCCCAGGAGGAGCCGTTTGTGCCCGTTGTGACCAAGTCCAGTAGGAAAAAGTCCAAAAAGGAGGAGCTTGTTCAGGCCCTTGAAGCTTCTGCCAAGTGGCCTACTAAGAAGGTGAAGACAAGCAAAAGTGCCCGGCAAAATCAGGAGGTGCCTGAGGATGCCCAACAGAAGGATGTGCGCCCATGTTAGTTCTTTCATGGAACGTTAGGGGGCTTAGCCATCCCCCGAAACAAAATGGTGTGAAGGAGATCATCCGTGACAATTTGGTTCAGATTTGTGGGTTGTATGAGACAAAACTCAAGCCTAGTTCTAACCTTGGCGCCATCGTCAATGGCTTGGCGCCATCGTCAATGGCTTGGCGCCTGGTTGGCACTTCACTTCCAATTTTCAACTTTGTGCCCGGGGGCGCATTCTTGTCATTTGGGATCCTGCTACTGTTGATATTACTATTATTGGCACTTCTGTCCAGCACGTTGCTTGTGTTGCCAGGTGCAAAACTTCGGGCATGAGCTATGGTATTTGCTTCATTTATGGCCTCCACACTGTGGTGCAAAGGAGAGGCATTTGGGAGGTTGTTTCCAATCTGTTGGGGACTAATCCTTTACCTTGGATCTTCACTGGTGACTTCAATAACGTTATGGCGCCTGAGGAAAGAATAAATGGTGAGCCGGTCACCATGTATGAGTGCAGAGACATGATTGAGGCTTGCATTAGCCTGGGTCTGTCGGATGTGCCTTCCATTAACTCCAATGGATTCACATGGACGGATGAGACTATATGGAGTAGGCTGGATAGGGTTATGACTAATGATGCCTGGTTGAATCTTGATGTGTCTTGTAGGGCTACTTACAAAGATCTTTGGCACCTATCTGATCACAAACCGGCCATCATTTCCATCCATAAGGATGCCGTGGGAGGGAGGAAAAGCTTCAAGTTTTTGAACATGTGGGTCGACCATACTCGGTTCCAAAGGGTTGTCAAGGACAACTGGACTACTAATGAGAAGGGCACGTATCAATTCAGGCTTTCCAGGCTCCTTTCCAAGTTGAAGGCGCCGCTTAGAGAGCTCAACAGGAAGGAGTTTAGTCACATATCCACTAGAGTGACCAGAGCCAATGAAGCTTATGCCCAGGCGCTTGAGGCCCTCAGAATCAATCCGGAGTCTCTTGACTGCAGAGACGCCGCTGCTCGTGCCAAGATTGAAGCCCAGAGGCACCAAGTACTTCCATTCTCTCATGCGTGCCAATGGTAAGCGCCAGATTATTACTTCCATTCAAAGGGCTGATGGGACTCAAACTACTTCTGAGGAGGAGGTGAGCCAGGAGTTTGTGGCTTACTATAAGTCTCTGTTTGGCGCCAATGTTGATGTCTCCGAGGATTACCACAACAAGTTTGCTTCGGGCACTTCTATTTCTCCCGAGGATGGCCTTATGCTGGAAAGGCCTGTATCCAATGCTGATATTAAGGAGGCGCTTTGGTCTATGGGCGACGACAAGGCCCCCGGGCCTGATGGCTTCACTGCCAAGTTCTTCAAGAGCGCCTGGAACACTATTGGCGCCGAGGTGTGTGCAGTTGTCAAAGAATTCTTTGCTAATGGTAAACTCCTGCGCCAATACAACCATACCGTGGTGGCGCTCATTCCTAAGGTTGATAGCCCTACTCATGTCGATCACTTCAGGCCCATTTCGTGCTGCAACATTATCTACAAGATAATCACCAAGATTATGACCTTGAGACTTGGAAGATGCCTCGGAGGGGTGGTGGATCAGGCCCAGAATGCTTTTGTCTCCGGGCGCCTCATGAGCGATAATATCTTCTTGGTGCAAGAGCTTCTTAGAAGATACAACGTCAAGA
>OY998265.1:325000-327500 GCA_963922045.1 Persicaria maculosa | reverse complement strand
GAGCCGAGGTGCTCGGGCGCCAAGGGGCCGGGTGCCGAGGTGCTCGGGCGCCAAGGGGACCGGGTGCCGAGGTGATCGGGCGTCAAGGGACCGGGTGCTCGAACGTCAGGCTTCCGGGGTGCTCGGGACATCGGACGTCGAGCACCAAGGCCACTGGGCGCCTAGGTGCTCGCTCACCCGGGCACCATGGTGCCCAGGCGCTCGGGACATTGCGGCAACGGACATCGGACATCGATCATTTTCATGGGGCATCGAGGGGGGCGCACGACCAAAAAGTGCTCTTGGTGTGTCGAAAGATGCCCCAGAAGCTTCCCCCAGGCGCCCAAGCTCATTCTAAAATTTTCGATCTTTTCGAGTGACCCACCCCCCCTATAGTGCACTTCTAGCAGTTTTGCCACCAACACCAACAGATACAGCGCTTGGGAGGCAGATCATACAAAATTCAAACTTTGATTTTTGGAGTTCTAGTGATCCAAATCGCATGGGGTTTTTTTCTATTGCAAGATTAGGATGTTAGGAATCCCCCAAATTTTTTTATTTGAAACTTTTTTCACAAAAGTCCGAAAATTTCGACCAATGCCATAATTGACCCACCGTGGCCGGGCGCACCTAGTGACCGGGTGCCTAGGAGCCGGACACCATGGCTCCGGGGTGTCTTGGACATGCTCCAAGGTGCCAGGCATTGAACCACGAAGTGCCGAGCAAAAACGCCCGAAGGTGCTCGATCAATATGGAAACAGTGCCAAGGCGCTCGGACGCTACGCTTGGGCGCTCGGGCGCTTGCGCTCGGGCGCTCGGACACTTGCGCTCGGGCGCTCGGACACTCCGCTCGAGCGCTCGGGCACTCAGACACTTGCGCTCGGGCGTCCGGACACTCCGCTCGGGCGCTCGGGCACTTGCGCTCGGGCGCTCGGGCACTGCACTCGGGCGCTCGGGCAATGCGCTTGGGCGCTCAGCCACTCCGCTCGGGCGCTCGGGCACTTGCGCTCGGGCGCTCCGACACTACGCTCGGGCGCTCGGGCACTTGCGCTCGGGGGCTCGGACACTCCGCTCGGGCGCTCGGGCACTGCACTCGGGCGCTCGGGCACTTGCGCTCGGGCGCTCGGACACTCCGCTCGGGCGCTCGGGCACTACGCTCGGGCGCTCGGGCAATCCGCTCGGGCGCTCGGGCACTTGCGCTTGGGCGCTCGGACGCTGCGCTCGGGCGCTCGGGCACTGCGCTCGGGCGCTCGGACACTCCGCTCGGGCGCTCGGGCACTTGCGCTCGGGCACTCCGGCACTGCGCACGGGCGCTCTGGCAATGCGCTCGGGCGCTCCGCCACTGCGCTCGGGCGCTCGGGCACTTGCGCTCGGGCGCTCGGACACCGCGCTCGGGCGCTCAGGCACTGCGCTCGGGCGCTCGGGCACTTGCGCTCGGGCGCTCGGGCACTTGCGCTCGGGCGCTCGGACACCTGCGCTCGAGCGCTCGGGCACTTTCGCTTGGGCGCTCGGACATCTGCGCTCGAGCGCTCGGGCGCTCGGACACTTGCGCTCGGGCGCTCGGACACTCCGCTCGGGCGCTCGGGCGCTCGGGCACTTGCACTCGGGCGCTCGGGCACCATGTCCGAGCATCTGTGTCCGAGGACACCATGTCCGAGCACCGTACCCGAGCAACATGTCCAAGGACACGATGTCCGAGCAACATGCCCAAGGACACGGTGTCCGAGCACCATGTCCAAGGACCATGTCAAAGGACATCATGTCCGAGCACCATGTCGAAGGACACCTTGTCCGAGCACCATGTCCAAGGACACCTTGTCCGATCACCATGTCCAAGGACACCTTGTCCGAGCACCATGTCCAAGGACACCTTGTCCGAGCACCATGTCCAAGGACACCTTGTTCGAGACCCATGTCCAAGGACACCATGTCCGAGCACCATGTCCAAGGACACGTCGTCCGAGCACCATGTCCGAGCCCCATGTCCAAGGACACCATGTACGAGCACCATGACCAAGGACACCTTGTCCAAGCACCATGTCCGAGCACTATGGCCCCTGGGAGGCAGATCATACAAAACGGCGCCTGCTTGGGAGGCGGATCATACAAAATGGCGCCTGCTTGGGAGGCAGATCATACAAAATGGCGCTCGGGCGCTCGGGCGCTCGGGCGCTGCGCTCGGGCGCTGCGCTCGGTCGCTTGCGCTCGGGCGCTCAGGCGCTTGCGCTCGGGTGCTTGCGCTCGGGCGCTCGGACACTTGCGCTCGGGCGCTCGGACACTTCGCTCGGGCGCTCGGGCACTCGGACACTTGCGCTCGGGCGCTTGCGCTCGGGCGCTTGCGCTCGGGCGCTTGCGCTCGGGCGCTTGCGCTCGGGCGCTTGCGCTCGGGCGCTTGCGCTCGGTTGCTTGCGCTCGGGCGCTCGGACACTTGCGCTCGGGCGCTCGGACACTCCGCTCGGGCACTCGGACACTTGCGCTCGGGCGTCCGGACACTCCGCTCGGGCGCTCGGGCACTTGCGCT
>OY998265.1:307500-317500 GCA_963922045.1 Persicaria maculosa | reverse complement strand
TCTCTAGAATATCATATCTTATGTCTTAGGATTAGTAGAATCTCCCACAGTGAGATCTTTTTGCATATGATCCTCTAGGAATTAGTTAATGGGATCTTTAGGTGTGCTAAGATTGTGTTCCTTTAAATCTCTTGATGGCCGCGCTGAAGGGAGATTTAAATGGACATTATCTTAGGGTGGGGGTCCGAGCTCTGATAGCCTTGGCTTGATGAAAATGGAGTCTCACCGAGCCTCGTGCTCAACACACCTTCATGGATTGGAACCACTCTAAGTGGTTTCATGATTTTGGTTTATGCCTACATAGCCCACGGGTAATAGGCTCCTTGTAATGGACCATTTTAATTACCCATTTTTGCTTCAATATATTAACCCTTAAAATCAAAAAAAAAAAGAGCTAGTTGAACAATTATGTCATTTCTGTCAGCTAGCTAATGAATCACATGATCATCTATACTTCTCATGCAATTTCTCCTCTTCTATTTGGTCACAGGTTAAATCATGGTTGGGTATATGGAGAGGGATGAACACCTTAAGGAGTGGACTCAAATGGCTAAAGAAGGAAGCAAAAGGAAAAGGTTGGCAAGCAAAGGCAAAAAGAGCCGCACTTGGAGCAACAGTCTATTACATCTAGAAGGCCCGCAATGAAAAACTTTTTGAGAGTACAACCAAATTAGTGGAGGAAATTATCCACTTGGTGAAGCTCCATGTCTACAAGATGCTACACCATGACTTCTCACTGCATTTCACCTCTTCTGCAGCACTCCATCCGAGCCATCTACACATGAATTAGCAAGGAAAATGATGCCCCTCTCTGCTACAGATTAGGTGTTTTTGATTTCTATGGCCATAATATGTTTAATATGGCCTTAGACTGTTTTATGTTCCTCTACTCTTTCTAGTATTTCAGTTTCCATGTCTTAGGTTGGTGGAATCTCACTTAGTGAGATGTTTTGAATATGATCCTCTAGGAACATAGTTAAGGGATCTTAGGTGTGCTAAGATGGTGTTCCTTTAAATCTCTTGATGGCCGAGCCGAAGGGAGATTTAAATGGACACTATCTTAGGGTGTGGGTCCGACCTCTGATAGCCTTGGCTTGATGAAAATGGAGTTGCACCGAGCCTCGAGCTCAACACACCTTGATGGATTGAAACTACTCCATGTGGTTTCATGATTTTGGTATATGCCTATATAACCCACGAGTAATAGGCTTCATGTAATGATCCATTGTAAAAACCCATTTTTGCTTTAATATATTTACCCTTAAAATCAAAAAAAAAAACGAGCTCTCAGTCATTTTTGCTTTAATATATTTACCCTTAAAATCAAAAAAAAAAAAAAGAAAGAGCTCTCAGTCATAGTCCCTCTAAGAAGCTAGTTGTGGAATGATAACTCCACATAGCTAGTTAGAAGGCTGAGGTCTCGTTCGTTAAGGGAATTAACCAGACAAATCGCTCCACCAACTAAGAACGGCCATGCACCACCACCCAGAAGAAGAAAGCATCCCCCCCTCCTCCTAGAGTTGTGAATTACCAAGAGACACAAGAGTTTTATAAAGAATGTACTGCAAGAGTGGAAAAAGAGATAGAGCAGAGAAGACAAGCTGAGATGGCCAGACAAAAGGAACTTAGAAGGGTCTCCTTTGTTGATCAAAACAGTTATCAAGTCCTTGAATATATGGATCAAATGGAGAATGATAATGAGGTGCAAATTGCTCTATGTGAAAGCTCTAATACTGCCATTATCTGCTACAACAAAGAGTCTCAACAAGAAAATGAGAACCAGGAGCTTACTGTTACAAATAAACAACAGGTTAAAGTAAGGAGAAGTTGTAGATTAAATAAACATGAGCAAAGGAATCACAAAGAGCAAGAACAACTTTCTGACTCAGATCTCAGTGAACAGGAAAATGAAGGAGTTATAAATGCCACAGATGGGAGAGATGTAGTACTTGGACTTAAATCCTGGCCAGCTACTAACTCAAATAGGGCATACCTTGAAGAAAAAGGGCCTAGCACCCTTACAAGGAAGTCTAAATGATAATTGCCTCATGGAATGTAAGGGGGTTCAACAGCTCCCCTAAACAAAAAGCTGTCAGGGAGTTCATGCAACAACACAGCATAAGTTTTTTAGGAATTTTGGAAACAAAGCTCACAGTGAACAAGCTTAATGTTATCATGAACAAAGGCTTCACACAGTGGAGATATATGCATAATTTTGATTATAGTGAAGCTGGAAGAATTGTAATCATTTGGGACCCTCAACGAGTTGAGTTCATACATGCAAGATCTACTGATCAAATGATCAGTGGGATGTTTAAATGCAAGGACTCAGGAAAAACTTTCAATTTGGCTCAAGTCTATGGATTACATACTATTGTAAAAAGGAGGGGTCTGTGGAATGACTTAAAGGATATATTTCATGACAGAAGTGGCCCTTGGCTTGTACAAGGTGACTTTAATGCAATTATGAGATCATGTGAGAGGAAAAATGGTGCCACGGTCACAGCATATGAAATAGCTGACTTATGGAATGTATGTGTAGAACTTGACCTTCATGATGCCATGTACCAAGGTTTAGATCATACTTGGTTCCAAGGTAATAAGTCCACTAAGATTGATAGAGTTATGATAAATGGGGTGTGGGATTCACTCAACATCCACTGCAAAGCCAATTTCCTTCTACCTAAAGCTTTCTGTGATCATGCCCAAGTCCTTGTGGAAGTTCTAGACTGTCAAGTTAGAAAAAAGCATCCTTTTAAGTATTTTAATATGTGGAATCAGTATGAGAATTTCCAGCAGCTTATTTCAAGCAATTGGGTGTTTAATGGCCATGGCTCTGCTCAATTCATCTTATGCAAGCTTCTTCAAGGACTAAAGAACCCTCTCAAAAACCTCAACAGATCCCATTTCTCCAACATTAAACAGAAAGCTATGAATGCAGAAAAGGAATATGAGCTAGCTTTTCAAGCTGTAAGAGCTGACCCTCACTCTACCTTGCTCCTACAAACACTTGACACAACAAAAAAGAAAGCTACACGGCTCAAAGATGCTGAACACAAATTCAACTCCCAGCTTGCTAAAGTTAAACATTCATTTGAAGGGGACAGGTGCACAGCATATTTTCATGGGATCATGAGAAAAAATATGAAGAGGAATCATGTCAGTTCTCTTATCAAAGAAGATGGCTCAGAAACACTGTCAGAACAAGAGGTTGCTATACAATTTGAAAACTTTTACAAAGACCTCCTAGGCCAAATGAGGATTACTGATGATGTTGACAAAAGGTTCATTGCTGATGGTGGAGCTAAACTCAAGATGGATTCTCATGAATTCTTGATTAGACCCATTTCTGATCAAGAAATAAAAGACACATTATGGAGTATAGGAGATGAAAAATCACCAGGGCTCGATGGCTTCACTGCTAAATTCTTCAAAGACACATGGTGTACCACTGGCCACCACCTTAGGCTAGCCATCAAAGAATTTTTCACTTCTGGGAAACTTCTGAAGCAAGTCAATCACACTTCCATTGCCCTCATTGCCAAAAATTCCAATCCTAGAAGTGTCAATGATTTTAGGCCCATTTCATGTTGTAATTTAAGCTACAAAATCATCACCAAAATCCTTGCAGCTAGACTTGCCTCTGTACTCAAAGACATAGTTTCCTCCTCCCAAATTAGTTTCATAGAAGGGAGAATCATGGGTGAAAATGTCATGCTGTTACAAGAGCTTATTAGGAAATACACCAGAAAAAGGATTAGCCCTAGATGTATTTTGAACATTGATCTCAGAAAAGAATATGACACTATATCCTGGAAGTTCATTGCTCAAATGCTTGATAACTTGAATTTTCCTAACACTTTTACTCACTGGATACTTGAATGTATTTGTTCTCCTTCCTTCTCTATAAATGTCAATGGAAATCTGCAGGTTTTTTCAATGGAAAAAGAGGACTTAGACAAGGTGACCCTATATCACCTCTTGTGTTTGTACTGTCTGTTGATTACCTCTCCCGTGTGCTTAGATGTAAAACTAGACACCCTGATTTTAAATTCCATCCTAAATGTGAGCACTTGCAATTATCTAACCTTGCTTATGCAGATGACATCATTCTCATGTCTAGGGGAGACAGAGCCTCAATGAGCATTCTACTTGACTCCCTTGAACATTTCTCTGTTGTCTCAGGATTGGAAATAAGCCCCACAAAATCTTCTTTTTTTACTGCAGGAGTTAAAAGAGAAGATATGGAGTACTTAATTCAGAGATCTAATTTCTCCCAGGGGACATTCCCATTTAGATATCTTGGAATCCCCATCTCCTCTGGGAAATTAACAGTTTCACAATTCACTCCTTTCCTTGATAAAATGCTCACTAACATTAGCTATTGGAATACTAAGAATCTGTCTTATGCAGGAAAAGTGGAGCTCATAAGATCTGTATTACAAGGAATTCAAGGGTTCTGGCTATCTATACTACCCTCCCCTTCAACCCTATTTGACAAAATTAACTCTCTATGTGCCAAGTTTTTATGGAAATCTCACAGAATTAAATGGAAGGATGTCTGTCTCCCGAAGGAGGAAGGTGGCCTGGGTCTAAAGGATCTAAAATCGTGGAACACTGCATTTATCTCTAGGATACTTTGGGATATAATTAACAAAAAGGATAGGCTGTGGATTAGATGGGTACATCATCAATATATACAGCAGGGTAATGTATGGTCGTGGCAAGTCCATCCAAAAAATGACTCCCCACTAATAAAGAAAATACTTGGCATTAGAGACTGTTTACTAACCTCTGCAGGTTCAGAAGAAGAGGCATACAATCAAATGAAGAGCTGGTGTATTGATGGAAAATTCAGTGTCAATAGGGCCTATAACTTCTTCAGAAGGAGTGCTGCAAAACCTCCTTGGACCAATGTTGTCTGGGACAGAAGCATCACACCCAAACATTCATTTATTCTGTGGCTTGCAGCAAAAAGGAGACTGGCTACAAATGATCTCATCAAAACTAGGGAAGTTGAACAACTATGTCATTTCTGTCAGCTAGCTAATGAATCACATGATCATCTATACTTCTCATGCAATTTCTCCTCTTCTTTTTGGTCACAGGTTAAATCATGGTTGGGTATATGGAGAGGGATGAGCACCTTAAGGAGTGGACTCAAATGGCTAAAGAAGGAAGCAAAAGGAAAAGGATGGCAAGCAAAGGCCAAAAGAGCTGCACTTGAAGCAACAGTCTATTACATTTGGAAGGCCCGCAATGAAAAACTTTTTCAGAGTACAACCAAATCAGTGGAGGAAATTATCCACCTGGTGAAGCTCCATGTCTACAAGATGCTACACCATGACTTCTCACTGCATTTCACCTCTTCTGCAGCACTCCATCAGAGCCATCTACACATGAATTAGCAAGGAAAATGATACTCTTTTCTGCTACAGATTAGGTGTTTTTGATTTCTATGGCCATAATATGTTTAATATGGCCTTAGACTGATTTATGTTCCTCTAATCTTTCTAGTATTTCAGTTTCCATGTCTTAGGTTGGTGAAATCTCACTTAGTGAGATGTTTTGAATCTGATCCTCTAGGAACATAGTTAAGGGATCTTAGGTGTGCTAAGATGGTGTTCCTTTAAATCTCTTGATGGCCGAGCCGAAGGGAGATTTAAATGGACACTATCTTAGGGTGTAGGTCCGACCTTTGATAGCCTTGGCTTGATGAAAATGGAGTTGCACCGAGCCTCGAGCTCAACACACCTTGATGGATTGGAACCACTCCAAGTGGTTTCATAATTTTGGTATATGCCTACATAACCCACGGGTAATAGGCTTCATGTAATGGTCCATTGTAATTACCCATTTTTTCTTTAATATATTTGCCCTTAAAATAAAAAAAAAAGAAAGAGCTCTCAGTCGAGCATCTAGTGAGCCTCAGCGTCGATTTGGTGTTGATATTGGTTCGTTGGGAACCTAAGTCTCTCAAACTTGGGTGCTTTGGTGGAGTAACCGTGGCTTGAAGCCATGGGCAAGAAGACCAAGTTCTTACCGCTGGAAGTTGGAGCTAAGGTGGGAGATGGAGATGCAAGCCAAAAAGCAAGGAAAACCATGGTGGATGAAGGGAGCTTTCGGAAGGGAGGGGTGTCCGTGAACCACCCTAAGACACCTTCAAGTTCCATGGAAAGCGCACACCTTGACTCACCAGACAGACTGAGCAAGGGAGGAATGGCTCCAGAAAATTCCAAGTTAAAAACTAAGAAAAGTGCTCGAGAAGCGCCTGCTACAGTGGCCGGCGCTGCCCTGGCGCCTCCTGCTCCTGGCGCTCTGGCGCTCGGCAATGGTCAAAGGCACCTGGCGCCTGTGAAAGTGACTGGTTCTCAAGCGCCTGCTGTTGCGCCTGCTGCGCCTGCTCCAGCGCCTGCTGTAAAGCATCCTGCCTTGGCGCCTGCCCCCGATGAAAGCGACGTCTACCAGGCGCCCACGGTCAATGTGCCTGGAAATGCGCTAGGAGACAAGAAGGATGACATGGGCATCCAAGCGCCCGAGGAAGCACGCGGTAGAGTCCTGGCGCCCGAAGAAGCATGCGATAATGACCTGGCGCCTAGCCGTTATCCTTTGGCGCCAAGAGTTGTCTACCCAGCGCCCAAAGATGCCAACGTCCGCGCCCGGGCGCCCAGCGATGGATTCCTGGCGCCCAGCGATCGTGCTTTAGCGCCAATTCCTGCTCCCTCAGCGCCCTTAGGCGCCAGCGACAAGGCCCAGGCGCCCGATTGTGGGGTCTTGGTGCCAAGCGATAATTCCACTTGTCCTCCTCAGCGACTTGGGAAGCAAACCATGGACTCTCTTGAAGATAACCAAGCCTTTCCACCCCTCTAGACGTCAAAACCGCCCCCTCCTAATGTGCTTGGGTCTTCTAAGTGACAAGGACCCCAAGGTGTTTGGGCTAACAGGGTGCCTTGGGTGTCCAAGAATTCGGGTGTTGGTGGAAAATTAGAATTTGTTGCGCCCATAGCTGATCATGTGAGCATCAAGTGCTCGGAGGCCCTTCCAAAGCAACAAGTTTGGGGATGGTCCCTCCTAGGGCAATTTGTGGGATTTCACCCGGGATTCCAAGCGATCAAAGAAGTCATGAGACAATGGGGAGTCAAGACAAGATATAGAGAAGAAGCGGGATGGATGATCTTCTCTTTTGAAACCGAGGATGCCATGAATGAGGTCTTGCGAGGAGGTCCATATCACATGTTTGGTAAGCCTTTGATCCTTAAACCTATTCCCGATAAATTTGCTTTCAATAGAAAAGATATTGCTACTATCCCTCTTTGGATCCGTTTATTTGGTCTCCCAACCGAGTATTGGGTAGCTGAAATTCTTGGGCGCATAGCTTCACATTGTGGAAAGCCATTGTTCATGGATAGAGTCACCGAGGAAAGAAAGAAGGGCTCGTATACAAGGGTCCTAGTAGAAGTGAATTTTGCTAAGGAGCTTTGTCGAGAGGTCATGCTGAAATTTGATGATGGAGTTAACCTTGAATGCAACTTTCTCTATGAAAATGAGCCTTTTTATTGCACATCATGTTGCTCATTCGGACATGGAACGGAGGTGTGCTCTTTCAAAGAGAAAAAACAAGGTGTGGGTACAAAAGCAAGGCCAACTAGGAAGATCATAGCAAAGGAAAGGAATGATGCGACTAGGGGCTCCAAGAAGGGCCCTAATACTCCCTTCATTGTGGTCAAGTCCTCCAACAACGATGCTTCTCAAGGTGATGATGCTTCCTCAAGGGGGGGTTTGGGCACAAATGCTAACCGGTTTCAAGTCCTAGAAGCTGAAACCGAAGAGAATGATCAACATATGAGTGAAACTCCTAACTTAGAGGAGAAGAGTGAAACACATGGTGAGATTGAGAGTAATACTCCACGTTCTAAGGAGTTGAGAGAAACACATGGTGAGAAAAGGGTTAAGGGACACAAAGGAGAGAAACACGGGGAGATCACAAAAATTGTGAGCATAGAGGAAGCACCTATTGATCACCAAGATTCATCGTCGGAGGAGGATGACTCGTGTGAAGAGGAGGAGGGCGAAAGCTCGGACTTCTCTTCCGAGAGTGGAGATAGTGCATATGTTTCCGGGGAGGAAGACTTAGAGGAGGGTCAAGTTGATAATTGGCAAAGTGAAGAGGAGGAGGAAGTTCCGACAGTTCAAGAGAAGTCAAGCAGGAAAGTGAGATCTAAACCGGGAGAAATGAAGCAAGGAGCGGCATCAATGAGAAACCAAAATAGTGGTGACTTTGAGGGTGTTGGCCGGAATGCAACACTAGCAACGGGTGACAAGATCTCAAAGCCGGATGTTCAAGCACCTTGTATGCCAACACTTTTACTTGTCAAAGGCAAGAACAAGATGCCAGGGTATGATAGTTGCAACAAGGAGAGCCGTGATTTTGTGATGGCACTCCCAACAGCTCGTAAAGCAACTAATAAGGTCAAGGGTACGAAGAAGGAAGGAGAGGGTGCCCATGGTGCCTCATGACAGTTTTGGCATGGAATGTCCAGGGGTTATCCCTTCCCCGGAAACAAAAAGGAGTGAAGGAAATGGTTGCTAAGCATGGAGTTTCGATTTGTGGCTTGTTTGAAACCAAGCTTGACCCGAACACGGATATTGAGAAGCTAGCTCAAAGGATTGGGGTGGGGTGGCAAGGATTATCTAACTTTCACCTCCATCCTAGATCAAGGATACTTGTGCTATGGGACTCCAACCTTGTGCAGATTACCGTTGAGGACATGACGTCTCAATTTGTGGCTTGCAAAGTAAGGTGTGGAATCACGAAGGAAACCTATGGGGTATGCTTTGTTTATGGGCTTCACAGTGTTGCAAGAAGGAGGGTCATATGGGAGCAGCTCCGAGTACTCTTTGAAGACACCAATTTGCCGAGACTTGTGCTTGGTGATTTCAATAATGTGATGAAAGAGGATGAGAGAATTAACGGGGCACCGGTTACCATGTATGAAATGGAGCACATGGTTGATGGTTGTTATGCTTTGGGTCTTGAAGATACTAGGGTGACCTTGAATGGTGAGTATACTTGGCACAAGGGAGCTGTTTGGAGCCGAATTGATAGGGTGCTCACCAATCAAGAATGGCTTGCTCGTAATATGGACTGCAAAACCAAGTATGTTGAGCTCTGGGACTTGTCTGATCATTTGTGTGCTATTGTCACTATTGAGGAAGAAAGGAAAAGGAGGGGTGCTCGCCAATTTCAGTTCCTTAACATGTGGACATCACACCCCCAATTCCAGCACCTTGTTAGACAAGGATGGATGCGAGAAGAAAGAGGAACAGCCCAGTTCAGATTGTGTCGACTTATGAAGGGTCTGAAAGCTCCTTTGCGAACGTTGAATCAGGTGCACTTTAGCCATATCTCCTCCCGAGTGACTAGAGCAAAGGAAGAGTATGCTAGTGTGCTCCATGTCTTAAGAGACAACCCCACATCCCCCGAGCTCTTGGAGCAAGCGTCGGCATCTAAGAAGGCAGTCATTTGGCTTTCAAAAGCTGAATTTAGCTTCTTAACCCAACAAGCAAAGGTTAAGTATGTCACCAACGCTGATCGATGCTCCAAGTTCTTTCATGGTATTATGAGACGAAATGCAAGGCGCTCGGCTATCCCAAGCATCCTCACTTCTAGTGGAGAGCCGACGGAGAACCTCCTAGATGTAGGGAATCAGTTTGTGGAACACTTCACCAAGCTCTTAGGCACTCACCATGATGTCTCCATTCCATCAAGTGATGCCTTTGTTCAAGGACCTAAGTTTAATGTGGAGCAACAGCTGTGCTTAGAAGCTGTGGTGAGCGACAATGAAATCAGAGAGGCGCTTTGGGACATTGGGGATGACAAGGCCCCGGGCCCGGATGGTTTCTCCGCTAAGTTCTTCAAAGACACTTGGAGCATCACGGGGCAACTATTGAAAGATGCAGTGAAAGAGTTCTTTAGAAATGGAAAACTCTTGAAGCAGAT
>OY998265.1:295000-302500 GCA_963922045.1 Persicaria maculosa | reverse complement strand
GGCCGGGTGCCGAGGTGCTAGGGCGCCAAGGGGACCGGGTGCCGAGGTGCTCGGGTGCCAAGGATCTGGGGAGCCGAGGTGCTCGGGCACCAAGGGGACCGGGTGCCGAGGTGCTCGGGTGCCAAGGCTCTGGGGAGCCGAGGTGCTCGGGCGCCAAGGGGCCGGGTGCGGAGGTTCTCGGGCGCCAAGGGGACCGGGTGCCGAGGTGATCGTGCGCCAAGGGACCGGGTGCCGAGGTGCTCGGGCGTCAGGCTTCCGGGGTGCTCGGGACATCGGACGTCGAGCACCAAGGCCACTGGGCGCCTAGGTGCTCGCTCACCCGGGGTGCACGACGAAAAAGTGCTCTTGGTGTGTCGAAAGATGCCCCAGAAGCTTCCCCAAGGCGCCCAAGCTCATTCTAAAATTTTCGATTTTTTCGAGTGACCCACCCCCCCTATAGTGCACTTCTAGCAGTTTTGCCACCAACACCAACAGATACGGCGCTTGGGAGGCAGATCATACAAAATTCAAACTTTGATTTTTGGAGTTCTAGTGATCCAAATCGCATGGGGTTTTTTTCTTTTTTTTTTGGATAAAAGTAAATTCGTATAAATAAGAAGGCACTAAAGGCCAGTACAATCATCTAAGGTCCAGAAGCACATTCAGGAATGTATGCAAACACCCCGAACTATGCCAATAATCAAAAATGCCACAGTCCACACTACAATTCCTCCACTACACGCGTGGGAAATCTATCATAAAGCACCCTATAAATGTGAGAAAGTACAAGACGGATCACACCATCAATAGGCATAAGCTCCTCATCAAAGATCGCGACATTCCTGGCACGCCAGATGTAGTAGACCGTCGTGGACAGCGCAACAACTCTAGCTCTGTCCAAGCAACCACTAGTCCTCGCCCGTCGACGGAGCCACCTCAAGGCCCTTGGTATAGAACTCGCAGAGTTGGGAATGCGGAAGTGAGCTCTAACCGCCGACCAGATGGCGCCAGCATAACTACACTGAAAGAACACATGCTCATGAGTCTCTATCTCCTCCACCGAGCACAGCGGACAAGCAGGATCCGCGTCAAGGAACCACATGCGGTCATACGTAGAAAGCCTACCCAAGACAGCCAGCCATAGGATAAACCCATGCTTAGGAGTACCTAAGCCCGACCAGACCTCCTTGTGCCAACGCACTCGGTCTCCATGCTCTCTCAAAGCCTCATAAGCAGCTGATACTCGAAACTTCCCCCCCGTGCACCAACCATCCAGCACCTCCCCCAACTCCACATTAGCCCCCTCAAGGACCACTATACGATCACGAGTCCGAAGGATAGCTTTCACCAAGAGGGAATCGGTTCGGTGAACTAACCAATCCTTCGGCTCCAAAACCTGGAGGTACTTGTGCCTGATCCACTTGATCCAAAGACTATCACGAGCAGCGACAATATGCCACAGATGCTTGGCCATAAAAGCCTGGTTCCAAGATCTCAACTCTATCAAACCAAGACCACCCTCTCTCCGTGGCTTACACACACTCGTCCATCTAACCTTCGGCCAGCGCCACAGAAATGAACGACACATCGTCTCAAGGTCCTTGAGGACCGTATCAGGCACCGGAAGAATGCCCAACCAGAATCCTGCTACCCCCTGCAGAACTGAAGCAATCAACTCCCTTCTTCCCGCAAAGGAGAGTGTGCGTCTCGACCAGGCATTCAGGAGCCCTCTCATCTTATCCAGAAGTGGTTGGTAATGCACAACTCGCAGCCCATGAGGACTAACAGGAATCCCCAGGTATCTAAAGGGAAAAGTCCCAGTTCCAAAGCCAGTCTCCGCTCTCAAGACCTCTGCCTCATGCTCAGGAACTGATGCCGTGTACACAGCAGACTTCTGCACACTCACCGCCAGGCCAGACATGCCCTCAAACTTCCTCAAGCAACCCATGAGAATCCTAACAGACCCAACATCACCCCGACAAAACAAAACCACATCATCCGCAAACATGAGATGAGTGATCCTCATCTGTTCACACTGCTGGTGGTAGTGGAACTCCGGCCTGTCCGTCTCCGCTCTAATCAAACGAGTAAGGAACTCCATGCAAATCACAAACAGGAGGGGAGACAAAGGATCACCTTGTCGAAGACCCCGCTTGCCGATGAAGTGACCATGTACAGTGTGGTTGACCTTGACCGAATAGGACGCTGATGTAACACACTCCATGACCCACTCAATGAATCTCTGTGGCAAGCCAATACTCCTCATAGCAAATCTCAAGAAGGGCCAAGTGATCGTATCATAAGCCTTCGCAAGATCAATGTTGAGGAAACATCTCTTCGTATCCCTCCGAACATTGTATCTCCGAAGTAGCTCCTGCACAAGGAAGATGTTATCCGTCATAGCCCTCCCCGCAACAAACGCGGCTTGGACCGGATCAATCACATAGCCTAGACATCCTCCGAGCCGCTTAGCCATGATCTTCGAGATAATCTTATAGACCACATTGCAGCAAGAAATGGGTCTATAGTGCTCCACTCGACTAGGGTTCTCACTCTTCGGAATAAGCGAGATCGTGGTATGGTTGAGCTGCCGAAGGAGTTTCCCATTAGCAAAGAACTCCTTCACCGCCGCACAAAGCTCTCCTCCAGTCACCTCCCAGGTGGCCTTAAAGAACTTCGAGGAGAAACCGTCCGGCCCTGGCGCTTTCGTGTCATCAATCGAGTGCAGAGCCTCTTTGATCTCCCTGTTAGACACACCTTGCACAAGGAGACCGCAATCCTCCTCCGTAACCGAAGGTCCCTCAGCAAACATCCCCTCCTGTGGTTCCGTGGTGGGAACTTCCGAACCAAACAGCCCCTGGAAGTACTCAATGAACTCACTCGCAACCTCACCCTCAGAAGTGGTAGGTGTACCATTCCGTCGGATGACGGAAGCAATGTGATCCCGCCGACCATTTGCCTTCATCAAGGCATGGAAGTATCTAGTGCACCTATCCCCCTGGAGCACATACGTCGCCTTCGCTTGTTGCCCAAGGAAGGTCCTCTCAGCCTTATTAAGCCGCTCCGATTCTTTCTTCGCACTCTCGAGGTGCCTCAAAGCAATCTCTGACTCCGGATTCAATCTCATGCTATTCATGGCCTCGGACAGGGCCTCATTAGCCGTCGCCGCCCTCGTAGAAATATGGCTAAAAGCAAGCCTATTCAACTCCCTCAACGGCGCCTTCATCCCACGGATCAAAGCACATAAACGAAATTGGTACGTACCTCGGAGCGGAGTCCTCCAATTAGCACTAACAATGTCCATAAACTCCTCATGCTCGGCCCACATATTATGGAACTTGAAGGCCCTACCCTTCTCCACCTCATTCCTACTCACCGAGACAAGAGCCAGCTTGTGGTCCGAAAGAAACCACTTGTCGACATAGTGAACATGACACCCAACCTCACTCCCATGCCACCCATCATTGATCAACACACGGTCGATTCTACTCCAAATCTTCCCATCGGACCAAGTGAAGATGTCGGAGTTGGTGGTGTGTGCATCCTCGAGCCCAAGCCTTTGGCACGCGGCCAACATGTCCCTACATTCCCTCATATCAACCGGCCTCCCATTGATTCTCTCCTCCGCCCTCATCACATTGTTGAAATCACCAAGGACGATCCAAGGAAGGGAGTGGCTCGACATAAGTTGCTCCACCCACTCCCAAATCCGACTCCTATGGCTAATAGTAAATAAACCATACACAAAGCAAGTGCCATACCTCTCTCCCGAAGTCCGATCCGTCACAATGCAACCGATGTGTTGAGACGAGGCACCAATCACTTCAAGATCAACATGACACGGATCCCACATAACAAGCACTCTCCCACGGTGATCTAGGTGGAAGTTAGAGGAATACCTCCACCCGGGGAAGTGAAGTCGCATCCAAACCTCCACGGCACACATATCATTCTTGAACTTGGTCTCAAAAAGACCGAACACCCTCGCACCACTCTTCACAAGCTCCTTCTTCACACCATTTTGTTTCCGGGGATGGTTCAACCCCATAACATTCCAAGCTAACATCTTCATAAAGACACCTCCGAATTCCCGGTGCTACCCCGGTTTTGTTTCATCGCTCTAGTTTCCCTAGCGATCCTTTCCGTCCCCTTAGCCTCACAAATCACGCCACCAACCATCGTAGTAGTTGCAGCCGGAGGTTCCAAGCTCTTCTCCCTCCGTTGCTTCCTTCTTCTACTCCTTGAAACCACCTCAACAAATGGTTTCTCCACAACCTCTTCCTCCACTCCCACGTCTTCGGCATGAGAGTCGTCCGATCCATCATCCTCCTCGGTGCTAGCATCATCCTCATCCGACGAAGACACATCGAGGCTTGAGTCATCCTCCTCACTACTCTCACAAGATTCCTCACCTTTGCTCTCATGTGTTTCACTCCCCTTGTTCTTATCCCTCTCGCTTTGTGTTTCACTCTTGTTAGTGCTTTTCTTGGTAGTAAGCACTTGTGTATGCACTCTAGAGGCCGAAGCATGACCCCCTTTTGATCCTTTCCCCCCACTCTCCAAGGATGCCAAGCCCTTAGGTGTTTCGGTGGATGAGGAAACGACGCCCGCTTTCCGGGAGTTTTGACCCTTCACGACGTGGGAGCTTCCTCCTTCCAATCTCGGGTTCACCTTCTCAAGGTCCTTCCCCTTAGGCGCAGCCGACCCTTTAGCATAGGTGGACCTCGCATTCACACCCACGGCCACCCTCTTCTCCTTGAACGAGCACTCCTCCATCTTGTGACCAAATGTGCAACACTCGGCACAATAGAGCGGCTCATTCTCAATCAAGAAAGTGCAAGCTAATGTGTCCCCATCATCAAATTCAAGTTCAAGAGCACGAGTAATGGGATTAGCAAAGTTTACCTCAACAAGCACTCTTGCATAGGAGCCCCTCTTGCGGTCCTCCGTGACCTTGTCCGTGTACAACGGCTTGCCCACATGCGATGCCACCCGTCCCAACACTTCTTTCGTCCAATACACCACCGGTAGCCCAAAGATACGAACCCACAAAGGAATCGTTGCGATCTCCTTTCTATTGAAAGCAAACTTGTCCGGCACCGGGCGGAGGAGTAGAGGTTTACCATTGATGAAGTATGGACCTCCTTTTAGCACCTTCTCATAAGCATCCTCCGATTCAAATTGGAAGACCATCCATCCGGCCTCCTCACGGTATCGGGACTTAACTCCCCAAGACTTCCGTAGTTCATTGATCGCAAAGTAGCCCGGAAAGAAGCCAACATATTGGCCTAGCAAGGACCACCCCCACACTTGTTGCTTAGGAAGAGCTTCCGAGCACTTGATTTGAACCTTTGTAGACGTAGGCTTGACATACTCAAGCCTCCCTCCAAGCCCTGAGTTCATGAACACCCTTTCCGACCTCCTAGCCCACACGTTGGTCTCACTCTTCCCACCCTCATTGTTGGGTGTAGTTCCGAGCCTCCCGTTAGCCTCCGGTTTGGACACCCTCGGCTTGAGAGGTGGGAACTCCACCTCTATCTCCTCATCCACATCCGACAAGGTAGCCCGAGAATGAACCCGCGCCACCTCTCCCCCTTCCTCCATCACGGCCTTACCCTTGAGCTTCTTCCTAGCATCCTCACTTTCATTAGTGTGGCTTCCTTTCGATGGCTTCTTGTTCAATACCATCAAAGGTTCCACGGATGCTTTAGTGATATCCACCATCGGCACCAATGTCACCTCGCTCGAGTTTTTCTTCTTGCTTACAACCGTATTATCCTTAGCAACGTTCGGACCTTCTTCGGCGTTATCCTTGGCCACATTCATAGCCGCCGTCAGAACCGTGGCCTCCTCCCCGGGAGCCTTCTTGTTCTTCTTAGCCATCAATTCCGAGGAAGGAGAAGCCCCCTAGCCTCAAAACCGTCCAGGTTCAAGTAAGATCCCAAGGATCCTAACCAATCCCACAGAATCCGGAAAGAATCCACACCAAATCGGGAAAGAATTTTGAAATTCCTCCACCCAATCTTCAATCAAGCCGTCACCAATGGCGGAACCACCACACTCCGGCCAAGAGGATCAAGGAAAACAGCCACCTCTCACCTTCCACCACCGTCGACAAAGGGAATCCGACAATGGTGAAAAGAAAAACCGGCAAAAACACTTAAAACGAAACGAAAAAACAAGTTTAACTCCGATTCGATGGTGGCTTCGTGAGGATAACCACCATGAGACACAAGGGGTTCGAGAGGAATCACCCTTGCCGGAGAAAAACCAAGGAGGAGGAGGAGATTATTGAATCGCCGGAAATCGCCTCAAAGAGGAGAGAGAAGAGAGCACACATGCATAAATGGGGTTTTACATTCATGGGGTTTTTTTCTATTGCATGGGGTTTTTTTCTATTGCAAGATTAGGATGTTAGGAATCCCCCAAATTTTTTTATTTGAAACTTTTCTCACAAAAGTCCGAAAATTTCGACCAATGCCATAATTGACCCACCGTGGCCGGGCGCACCTAGTGAACGGGTGCCTAGGAGCCGGACACCATGGCTCCGGGGTGTCTTGGACATGCTCCAAGGTGCCAGGCATTTACCCACGAAGTGCCGAGCAAAAACGCCCGAAGGTGCTAGATCAATATGGAAACAGTGCCAAGGCGCTCGGGCGATCGGGCGCTCGGGCGCTTGCGCTCGGGCTCTCGGACACTTGCGCTCGGGCGCTCGGACACTCCGCTCGAGCGCTTGGGCACTCGGACACTTGCGCTCGGGCGTCCGAACACTTCGCTCTGGCGCTCAGGCACTTGCGCTCGGGCGCTCGGGCAATGCGCTCGGGCGCTCAGCCACTGCGCTCAGGCGGTCGGGCACTTGCACTCGGGCACTCCGACACTACGCTCGGGCGCTCGGGCACTGCGCTCGGGCACTTGTGCTCGGGCGCTCGGACGCTACGCTCGGGCGCTCGGGCACTTGCGCTTGGGCGCTCGGACACGGCGCTCGGGCGCTCGGGCACTTGCGCTCGGGCGCTCGGACACTCCGCTCGGGCGCTCGGGCACTGCGCTCGGGCGCTCAAGCAATGCGGTCGGGCGCTCGGGCACTTGCGCTCGGGCGCTCGGACGCTGCGTTCCGGCGCTCGGGCACTTGCGCTCGGGCGCTCGGACACTGCGCTCGGGCGCTCGGGCACTGCGCTCGGGCGCTCGGACACTCCGCTCGGGCGCTCGGGCACTTGCGCTCGGGCGCTCCGGCACTGTGCACGGGCGATCTGGCAATGCGCTCGGGCGCTCCGCCACTGCGCTCGGGCGCTCGGGCACTTGCGCTCGGACACTGCGCTTGGACACTGCGCTCGGGCGCTCGGGCACTGCGCTCGGGCGCTCGGGCACTGCGCTCGGGGGCTCGAACACCTGCGCTCGGGCACTCGGGCACTTTCACTCGGGCGCTCGGACACCTGCGCTCGAGCGATCGGGCGCTCGGACACTTGCGCTTGGGCGCTCGGACACTCCGCTCAGGCGCTCGGGCGCTCGGGCACTTGCGCTCGG
>OY998265.1:250000-287500 GCA_963922045.1 Persicaria maculosa | reverse complement strand
AGACAGGTTTGACTCGGGTTTGACCAAAAACTCCAAATCCGGTTCACATCTGTGAGGTTGCCTTCCGGTGGCCGGAAACACCTCCTCCCTCCGGTTCTGATATCCCGCCTCCCTGACGACCCCACTACCTTGAAATCTCTTACATCCAAGCTGTTTCTGAAGTTTCCCCAATTTTTGTACTACTACTGTCGCCTTACAAAGACGATGAACAGTGCCTGAAACAAATTTCGATTGTGGGGTTGCCATCTGAGAAGATATCACCAAATTGATCCTTCCCCTCTCCTTCTCTCAACTTTGCGCTTCTGTAGCCTTACCAATTTCATAATTGGTTAGGCTTTGAAGAAATCCCTCTTTTCTAGGGTTCCTACTGCGCATACAGTGCATGACTGAACTCTCGATTGTGGGGTTGGCATCTCAGGAGTTATCACAAAATTGATCTCTCCCTCCTCTTCTCCACTTTATTGCGCTGCTGTAGCCTTAACAATTTCATCATCTGATAAGCATTGAAGAAATCCCTCTTTTCTAGGGTTCCTGCTAACGTAATCCCCTAAAGCTATCGAGGGATCGCCTGCTCTGCAGCTCCTACTAAATTGGCCACTCCTTCAGCTTCCCTACCCTTCCCCGAACCTCCCTTCTTACCAATTTGGTTGTTGGTGGCCCAGAGTCGATTCCCCCAAATTCTAGGGTTCATACAGCTTTGCAACTACGCTGTCAATCCTAATTTGATCGGGGGGTGGCCTTTGATCCTCCTATCCCGAAATTGAGCTTACCCAGGTCACCCAAACCTTCCTCCGACCTCCCAGCCTTACCAATTTGGGCGTTAGAGGTTCCACGAACAAACCCCCAATTCTTAGGGTTCCTGCAGTCTTACGACTATACGGAACAACCCTAACTCGATTGTGGGGTTTTTTCTGCACCTCCTACACCAAAATTGATCATAACTTCAACCTCCTTACCCCCCCCCCGAACCTCTAGCCTTAACAATTTTGGTGTTGGTAGCTCAGACAAGAAAACCCCAAATCTTAGGGCTCCTGTAACCCGACGTTTACACAGGTGAACCCTAATTCGATCGGGGGTTTTCTTCTGCTCTCCCTCCACCAAAATTGACCTCTCCCACTTCTTTCTTTACTTCTTCCGACCCCCCAGCCTTACCAATTTGATCTTTGATGACCCAGACAAAATTCCCCCAATTTCTAGGGTTCCTGTAGGCTACCAACTACACGGGTAAACCCTAATTTGATTGGGGGGTTACTTCTGGTCTTCCTCTACCAAAATTGATCACACCCTCTGCTGCTAAACCTTCTTCTGCCCTCCCAGCCTTACCAATTTCTCATTTTACGCTGTATTGATAATTCCCCCAAATTCTAGGGTTTATTGCTGTCGAAGTACCCTGTTTTTGACAGAAGCTCTCTCTGTCTCGGCAAGAAGAAATTGACCTCCAAGACATACTCGCCTACACTACCACTGAGCTTCCCCCACAACAATTGATGTACTGAGACCGTGAAAAGGAAAACCCTCTTCTGAGGGTTCACAATGACAGACAAACCCCGCTCCCCTGCTCAGGGGAGGAAAGCAATCTCCCTCACACCAAGTCCGATTATGGAGGCTTCTAAGGCAGTGACGCCGTCGAAGATGACTGTCCTTGGAACTCTACCTAAAGCACCAGCAGCTGCTCAACCTCAGCAACAGCAGCTCAACATCCAACCTCTGACTGCACCATTGATGTCCAAACCAGGTGACCCTCCTCTAGCTGCTCCCTCCATTGCTTCTAGCAATGCTCAGGTATGCCTCTCTTCCCCCCTTCCCCTGGATAATGCCAGGTCCTCTAGGATAGAACCTGTTATACAGAAGATCCCTAAGGAGGGACATGACCTGTTATGTGCTGTTCAAAAGACCCCAAAGAAGGGGCAAGCTACTTTTCCTGCTCAGAAGACCCCAATGGAGGGGCAAGCTAATTCTCTTACAGAAAAGACCCCAAAGGAGGGGCAAAATTTGGTTTCTACATGCTCTCCTCCCCTTGATCATCCTGTCATCTGTAACTCCATCCCAATCAATGATAACCCCTTAACTGAAATTGCTGTGAGTGGCTCTATCACTGTGGCTAACTCTAATGTGCCTAACACCACCCTCCCCTCTCCTATCACCAATCTCCCCCCCTCCCCCCCCCCCTTGACCTCGACTGAACATGCTCCTACCCCAGCTGAAGCCTACAAACAGAACTCCAACCTTCCTAACCAGCAGCCTGCTCCCTCACTAAATCAAGCCCCTGCCTCTTCCTTGCAACGTGCTTGGGCTCTGAACCATAATCTAGCTCGAAGGCCAAGGAAGGTTAGAGGTTTTAAATTGGAATATGAAGCCTCTGGAACAGGAGATACTATCAAGGCTTCCAAAAAAGACTGCCTTTCTTTAGAAGAAGCCTGGGGTTTCTCTTTAGTAAGCTATGTGGTTGGTAGATTCCCAGGACTACAAGCCATAGGAAAAATAAAGGATAATTGGCCTAAACACACTTTCAACAACCAAGGTGGCTGGCTTATGTTCAAGTTTTTCTCAGAAGAGGATAGAGACTCAGTGCTTCTCAAAGGGCCCTTCACAGGACCAGGCTATACACTATTACTCAAATGTGTGCCAGAAAGATTCACTTTTGACAAGGCTTTATTTTCAAAACTCCCTATCTGGATAAGAATTCATAAACTGCCTACAGAATTTTGGACACCTACCATGCTTCAAAGAATTGCTACAAAAATAGGTGACCCACTAATGACTGACTCCTACACTGAGCAAAGAACTAAACAACTATATGCCAGAGTCCTAGTGGAAATGGATTGCTCAGTTGAGCTAAAAAGAACCATCCACATTGAGTTTGATGATGCCCCTGACCACACTTGCTTTATTGAGTATGAAAATCTCCCACCTAGATGCAATAACTGTTCTACCTATGGACATGAGACTATCAAGTGCCCTGCAACTAGAAACACTGTCAACACAAGAGGCAAAGAGTTTGATCAAAATGCTCCCTCCTCTTCTGATGCTCATAATCTCTCTGTTGGTCCACAACTATCAAGACCACCTATCCTCCCTACCCCTGTTGCCTCTGTCAACACTCCAGCCATGACCTCAACCATTTCTCAACCTACCTCTCAACCTCCTCTGGTGAGCTCCTCTGTACAGGTGGAGGGCCAAAGGAACCAAGCCCCTCCTCCCTCTTCTACTATTACCAACTCTACTCTTCCATCCTCTGTCAACAACCCTCTCCCCCCCAATCCTCCCCCTCTCTCACTGACTCATGCTCCTGCACACTCCTCAGCCAACTCACCTCAAGCTCCCCTCCTTCCCAACCCTCCTAACTGTCATACTACACAGTTGTAACCCACCTCTCCCTCCACTTTGTCTAAAACCTGCCCTCCCTCCTCTTCTAATCCTCCCCACCTATCCCACTCTACAAGATCTCGTGCTAAATCCTCCCTTTTCGCCTCTATTGAAAGGATAAACAAAGCATACCAAAAGAAGAAAGCCTCCCCCCCTCCTCCCCCTAGGGTTGTGGACTACCAAGAGACACAGGAATTTTATAAGGAATGCACTGCTAGAGTGGAAAAAGAGATTGAGCAAAGAAGGCAAACTGAAATGGCTAGGAGGGTCTCCTTTGCTGATCAAAACAGCTACCAAGTCCTAGAATATATGGATCAAATGGAAAATAACAATGAGGTACAAACTGCTCTCTGTGAAGGATTTAGCACTGCCATCATCTGCTACAGCAAAGAGAATCAGCAAGAGAATGAAACCCAGGAGCTTACTATTACAAATAAACAACAAGTTGAAGTGAGGAGGAGCTACAGATTAAATAAAAATGAGCAAAGGATTCTCAGAGAACAAGAACAACTGTCTGACTCAGATCATAGTGAACAAGAAATTGAAAAAGTTATAAACATTACAGATGGGAGAGAAGTAGTACTCGGGCTTAAATCCTGGCCAGCTATCAACTCAGAGAGGGTCTATCCTGAAGATAAAGGGCCTAGCACCCTTGCAAGGAGGTCTAAATGATAATTGCTTCATGGAATATAAGGGGGTTCAGCAGCACCCCTAAACAAAGAGCTGTCAGAGAGTTTCTAACAAGCAATAATATTGGCTGTCTAGGAATTTTGGAAACAAAGCTCACTGTAACCAAACTTACAGCCATTATGAATAAAGGGTTCACACAATGGAGATACATGCACAACTTTGATTACAGTGAGGATGGTAGGATAGTAATCCTTTGGGACCCTCAGAGAGTGGAATTCATACATTCTAGAACCACTGACCAAATGATAAGTGGGGTAATCAAGTGTAAAGTCACAGGGAAAAGTTTCTATTTGGCACAAGTGTGTGGCCTACACACCATTGTGAAAAGAAGGGGCCTGTGGAATGAACTAAGGATTGAATTTAATAATAAAAATGGCCCATGGCTTGTGCAAGGTGATTTCAATGCAATTATGAGATCCTGTGAAAGGAAGAATGGATCTACTGTCACAGCATATGAAATTGCTGATCTTTGGAACATCTGTGCAGAACTTGACCTTCATGATGCTGTGTACCAAGGGCTTGATCACACTTGGTTTCAAGGCAACAAATCCACAAAAATTGACAGAGTTATGATAAATGGTAGATGGGACTCCCTCAATTTCCACTGCAAAGCCACTTTTCTTATGCCCAAATCTTTCTGTGATCATGCACAAGTGCTTGTGGAAGTATTAGACTGCCATGCTAAGAAAAAGCCACCTTTCAAATACTTTAATATGTGGAATCAATATGAAAACTTCCAGCAACTTATCTCTGAAAATTGGGTGTTTAATGGGACTGGCACTAATCAGTTTAGATTATGTAAGCTTCTGCAAGGCTTGAAAACCCCCCTTAAGCACCTCAACATAACCCATTTCTCAAACATTAAACAGAAGGCACTGTCTGCTGAGAGGGAATATGAACTGGCTTTCCAAGCTGTTAGAAATGATCCTCAATCTTCTGTGCTGCTGCACAATCTTGAAATAGCCAAAAAGAAAGCCACTCGATTCAAAGAAGCTGAGCACAGATTTAATTCACAACTTGCAAAAGTTAAGCACTCCTTTGAAGGAGATAGATGCACTGCTTACTTCCATGGAATCATGAGGAAAAACATGAAGAGAAATCATATCAGCTCCCTCATCAAAGAAGATGGTACAGAAACAGTTTCTGAACAGGAAGTTGCTAGCCAATTTGAAAATTTTTATAAAGACTTGCTAGGACAAGAGAGAACCACTAGTGATGTTGACAGGAGACTTATAACTGATGGTGGACCAACCTTGAAGGATGAAGCTCATTTGCAACTAACATGTCCCATTACAGATGAAGAAATAAAAAACACCCTATGGGATATAGGTGATGAGAAATCCCCGGGTCCTGATGGCTACACCTCCAAATTTTTTAAAGACACGTGGGGAACTACTGGACCTCACCTCACTTCAGCTATTAAAGAGTTCTTCACAACTGGGAAGCTCTTAAAGCAATCTAACCATACTTTTATTTCCCTCATTGCAAAAAATTCTAATCCTAAAAGTGTGAATGATTTCAGGCCCATTTCATGTTGTAATGTAAGTTACAAAATCATCACAAAAATACTTGCTGCTAGACTTGCTTCTGTTCTTAAGGATATTGTATCTCCCTCCCAAATTGGTTTTATTGAAGGTAGATTAATGGGTGAAAACATCATGCTTCTGCAAGAACTCATTAGAAATTACACTCGTAAAAGAATCAGTCCCAGATGCATCTTAAATATTGACCTCAGAAAGGCCTATGATACCATCTCCTGGAAATTCATTGCTCAAATGTTTGAAAAGCTAAATTTCCCACACACTTTTACTCTCTGGATCCTTGAATGCATTTGCTCCCCCTCCTTTTCTATAAATGTCAATGGAAACCTACAAGGTTTTTTCCATGGTAAAAGGGGGTTAAGACAGGGTGATCCTATCTCCCCTCTTGTGTTTGTCTTATCTGTTGATTATTTGTCTCGAGTGCTTAGATGTAAAACCAGGCATCCTGATTTTAAGTTCCATCCAAAATGTATTCACTTACAACTGTCACACCTAGCTTATGCAGATGATATAATACTAATGTCTAGGGGTGACAGAGCCTCCATGGGCATCCTACTTGACACTTTGGAACACTTCACTGTTGTCTCTGGCCTGGATATAAGCCCCACAAAATCCTCTTTCTTTACTGCAGGTGTTAAAAGTGAGGATATGGAGTACCTAATCCAAATATCTGGTTTCTCCCAAGGGAGCTTTCCTTTTAGATACTTAGGAATTCCCATCTCTTCTAGAAAGCTAACAATCTCTCAATTTACTCCTTTCTTAGATAAAATGCTTACCAACATTAGCTATTGGAATCCAAAAAATCTATCCTATGCAGGAAAAGTGGAGCTTATCAGATCTGTCCTCCAAGGAATACAAGGCTTCTAGCTTTCAATTCTCCCCTCTCCTTCTACCCTCTTTGATAAAATAAACTCTCTGTGTGCCAAATTCCTGTGGAAGTCTCATAT
Organism: Persicaria maculosa; assembly: GCA_963922045.1. NCBI lineage: Eukaryota > Viridiplantae > Streptophyta > Magnoliopsida > Caryophyllales > Polygonaceae > Persicaria > Persicaria maculosa. The sequence goes on along the minus strand of OY998265.1, from coordinate 280,956 downwards.
AATTAAATGGAAAGATGTGTGTCTTCCAAAGGAAGAGGGAGGGCTAGGTCTAAAAGATTTAAAAACATGGAATACAGCCTTTATCTCAAGGATCCTTTGGGACATAATCAACAAAAAGGATAGCCTATGGATTAGATGGATTCATCATCATTACATGCAACAGAGTAGTATGTGGTCTTGGACTGTTCACCCAAAAAATGACTCCCCACTCATTAAGAAAATACTTGGCATTCGAGATTTTTTACTAACCTCTGCAGGTTCAAGTGAAGATGCATAAAACCTAATGCAGAACTGGTGTGTGAATGGGAACTTCTGTGTGGGGAGAGCTTACAACTTCTTCAGAAGAACTGCTGCTAAACCCTCTTGGACCAATGTTGTTTGGGACAGAAGCATCACCCCCAAGCATTCATTCATCTTATGGCTTGCTGCAAAGAGGAGATTGGCCACTAATGATCTCATTAAAACAAGGGAAGTTGAACAACTATGCCACTTCTGTCAACTAGAAAATGAATCTCATGATCACTTATACTTCACATGTAACTTCTCCTCTTCTGTGTGGTCATAGGTTAAATCATGGCTGAACATATGGAGAGGAATGAGCACACTCAGGAGTGGACTCAAATGGTTAAAGAAGGAAGCACGTGGAAAGGGATGGCAATCAAAAGCTAAAAGAGCTGCATTTGGAGCAACTGTGTACTACATTTGGAAGGCTCGTAATGAGAAGCTGTTTGAGAGTTCAACCAAATCAGTGGAAGAAATTGTCCACCTTGTGAAGATACATGTCTACAAGCTGCTACATCATGATTTCTCACTACTCTTCACATCCTCTGCAGTACTACATCAGAACCTCCTGCATATGAATCAAGAATGACAGAGTGATGCTCTCTAATGCTGTCAGCTTGGGTGCTGTTTTGCCTACTATGGCTGTAACTGTTTGAATATGGCCTTAGACTGTTTTATGTCTTTTCTTAACTTTCTAGTATTTCAAGTTGTATGTTTTAGGTTGATGGAATCTCCCTTAGTGAGATCTTTTGGATATGATCCTCTAGGAACATAGTATTGGGATCTTAGGTGTGCTAAGATTGTGTTCCTTTAAATCTCTTGATGGCCGAGCCGAAGGGAGATTTAAATGAATACTATCTTAGGGTGTGGGTCCGATCTCTGATAGCCTTGGCTTGATGAAAATGGAGTTGCACCGAGCCTCGAGCTCAACACACCATGATGGATTGAAACCACCTTATGTGATTTCATGATTTTGGTCATGCCTACAAAGCCTACGGGCTATAGGCCTCTTGTACTACACCATTGTAACTATCCATTTTTGTTTCAATATATTAACCCTTAAAATCAAAAAAAAAGAAAAGAAAGAGCTCTATACAAAAAATGATTCCCCTCTCATAAAGAAAATACTTTGCATTAGAGATTTTTTACTAACTTCTGCAGGCTCAAGTGAAGAAGCATACAACTTAATGCAGAGCTGGTGTGTGGGAGGAAAGTTTAATGTAGGAAGAGCCTACAACTTTTTCAGGAGAAGTGTTGATAAACCACCTTGGACCACTGTTGTATGGGACAGGAGCATCACCCCTAAGCACTCCTTTATTCTATGGCTTGCAGCAAGAAGGAGATTGGCTACAAATGACCTCATCAAAACAAGGGAAGTTGACCAACTTTGCCACTTCTGTCAACTAACAAATGAGTCCCATGATCATTTATACTTCACATGTAATTTCTCCTCGTCTATATGGTTGCAGATTAAATCATGGTTGGGCATTTGGAGAGGAATGAGCACCCTAAAGAGTGGACTCAAATGGTTAAAAAAGGAGGCACGTGGAAAAGGATGGCAAGCAAAGGCTAGAAGAGCTGCATTTGGAGCAACTGTTTACTACATTTGGAAAACCAGGAATGAGAAGCTCTTTGAGAATACAACCAAATCAATTGAGGAAGTGGTCCATCTTGTGAAACTGCATGTCTACAAGATGTTGCACCATGATTTCTCCATGATCTTCACCACTTCTGCTGCACTACATCAAGACCATCAGCATGTGAATCAACATTGAAGAAGAGATGCCCCCTGCTGCAGTCAATTTGAATGTTTTTTGAATACCATGGTTGTAATCTGTTGTAACAGCTTTAGACTGATTTCCTACCCTCTAAACTCTCTACAATATCATGTCTTATGTCTTAGGATTAGTATAATCTCCCACAGTGAGATCTTTTTGTATATGATCCTCTAGGAATTAGCTAATGGGATCTTTAGGTGTGCTAAGTTTGTGTTCCTTTAAATCTCTTGATGGCCGAGCCGAAGGGAGATTTAAATGGACATTATCTTAGGGTGGGGGTCCGAGCTCTGATAGACTTGGCTTGATGAAAATGGAGACTCACCGAGCCTCGTGCTCAACACACCTTCATGGATTGGAACCACTCTAAGTGGTTTCATGATTTTGGTTTATGCCTACATAGCCCACGGGCAATAGGCTTCTTGTAATGGACCATTGTAATTACCCATTTTTGCTTCAATATATTAACCCTTAAAATCAAAAAAAAAAGAGCTCTATACAAGAAAGAGCTCTCAGTCAGAGCTCTCAGGAAGAAAGCGGGTGGTTAGAGAGAGAAACTCTCAAAGGAGGAAAACCCTCCTTGCCTTCGCCCTTGCCAAGGCAAGCTCTACCCTTCACCGGCCTTGCTCTCCGGCGACTCCTCCGCCCCCGAGCAAGCTACCTTCGGCCTCACCGAGTCATTGTCTCCCCGGAAGTGTACTCAGCTCTACCTTGTCCCCTTCGACGTCTCACCTCCTGTTTCTCATGGTGCATTAATGAAGCTCAAAATGCATTAACTCTCTTCTACCTACCACCAGCTGCAATTACAGCCATCAACCACCCCTCCACCTGATTTCCAGCTGATTTCCTCCCTCCAACCACCTTTATTCTGTCTCCCCGACAGTTTATAGTTTCCTGGTGTCTCCCCAGGTAGCTTAGCCGCCTCAGGCGGCGGCGTTTTACACGCCGGAGCCCAACACGAATCCCTTTCAGCTCTCAAACACCCTCGGCTCACCTCTCCCAACTGAGCGACATCATCTCTTCAAACTCATTCAGCTCCCCTCGTTTATTTCTCTGTTATCTGTTTGTCTATAGCCCCTCCTAGTGGTTCAGACACCTCAGACGGTGGTGCTCGGCGCCAGAGACCGCCTACACACCCCCCCTTCCCTCACCAAGCTCCGTTTTCAACGTCCGTACCAAGTCAGAACTAGCCGTTACACACAAACAACGGTCAATAACTGTCACATCTGTTTCAAAATTCCCGACCGTTATACAGAGTTGACTCGGGTTTGACCAAAAAATCCAAATCCGGTTCACGGTTGTGGGGTTGCCTTCCGGTGGCCGGAAACCCCTGCCCTCTCCGGTTTTGACCTCCCACCCTCCTGACGACCTAACTCCCTTGAAATCGATTACTTCCAAGCTGGTTCTGAGTTTTCCCCAAATTGGTACTGCTACTGTCATCGTTACAAAGACGATGAACAGTGCATGAAAGGAAAATTGATTGTGGGGTTACCATTTGATATAATTTCTTCAAATTGATCCCCCCCTCTCCTTATCACATCTTTGCGCTTCTGTAGCCTTACCAATTTCAGATTTCGTTAAGATTTGCAGAAAGCCCTCTTTTCTAGGGTTCCCACTACACAATCTGCTTACAGTCTTCGGGGGGCTGCCATCCCCTTTGATTCTTCCAAATTGAACACTCCGTTCTCTTCCATACCTTCTTCCGACCCTCCCACCTTACCAATTTGGTTGTTGGTAGCTCAGAGACAAATCCCCCAAATTCTAGGGTTCATACAGCCCGACAACAGTGCTGTCAACTTGAACTCGATCAGGGGGTTGCTTCTGATCTTCCTCCTCCAAAATTGACCTTACCCACTTTCTCTTATCCTCCCTCCGACCCTCCAGCCTTATCAATTTTGGTGTTAGTGGCCCAAGGAATAATCCACCAAATCCTAGGGTTCCTGTAGTCTTACGACAACACTGGACAACCCTAAAACTGATCGGGGGTTGCTTCTACTTCACCTACACCAAAATTGAGCTTAGCCTTTGCTTTCTCACCTCCTTCCGACCCTCCTGCCTTACCAATTTGATTGTTAGAGGCTCAGATTTTTTTCCCCCAATTTGTAGGGTTCTTACAGCTTCGCGACAGAGCTGGCCAACCTGTTTCAATCGGGGGGTTCCCTCTGATCTTCCTTCTTCAAAATTGACCCCAACCCCTTCCTCCTAACCCCCCTTCGACCTTACAGCCTTATCAATCTGGTTGTTGGTAGCTCTAATAGATTTCCCCCAAATCTTAGGGTTCCTACAGGTCGACGACTGTGCTAGGCTACCCTAATTTGATCGGGGGTCTCTCCTGGATCTCCTACACCAAAATTGATCTCATATATTGCTTCATATACCTCTTCCAACCCTACTGCCTTACCAATTCCTTCTTCTTCACTGTATTCAAAATTCCCCCAATTTCTAGGGCTCCTAATTGTCGGGGCTGACTGAATTTGCTACGAGCTCTTCTAGCTCTTTCCAGTTCAAATTGACTCTCTCCAATCACACGCCTGCAATACCATTACACTCTCCTACCATCAATTGCTACATTGGAGCTGGAATAAGGAAAGCCCTCCTTCTGAGGGTTCACAATGACAGACAAAGGCCGATCCCCAGCTCAGGGGAGGAGAGCGATCTCACTTACGCCTAATCCAATCATGGAAGCTTCAAAGACAGCGACGCCGACGAAGATGACTGTCCTAGGCACACTGCCAAGAGCTCCAGCAACTGTACAATCCCAGCTACAGCAGCTCGATGACAGCACTGAGAACACAGCACCAGTGACTATATCAGGTGAACCTCCTCTTACAACTATTCCCATTGCTTCTAGCAATGCTCAGGTATGTCCCTCTTCCACCCTCCCCCTGGATAATGCCAGGTCCTCTAGGATAGAACCTGTTGTGCAAAAGATCCCTAAGGAGGGACATGACTTGTTATGTGACGCACAAAAGACCCCAAAGGAGGGGCAAACTTTTTTATCTGTTCAAAGGACCCCAATGGAGGGGCAATCTACTTCTGTTACAATGTCTTCTATAGTTTCTCTTCCTCTTGATCTCTCTGTTCAATGCAACTCTCCTCAAACCAGTGATAATCACCTAACTGAAAATACTGTGAGTGGCTCTAACACAGTAGCTGACTCTAATGTACCCCCTCCTGCTATCCCTATCTTAAATACCCCCCTCCTCCCCCCACCTCAATTGAACATGCTCCCACCCCAGCTGAAGCCTACAAGCAAAACCCCATCCCTCCCAACCAATTACCTTCTGTCTCACAAAAACAACCTCCTACCTCCTCATTAAAAGGAGCCTGGGCTCTGAATCACAATCTAGTTGGAAGGCCAAGAAAGGTTCGAGGTTTTAAGTTAGAATATGAAGCTTCTGGTTCAGGAGATACTGTCAAAGCCTCTAAAAAAGACTGCCTATCATTAGAAGAAGCTTGGGGTTTCTCACTAGTAGGTTATGTGGTTGGGAGATTTCCTGGTTTACAGGCTATAGGGAAAATAAAAGATAACTGGCCAAAGCATACCTTCAACAACCAAGGAGGATGGCTAATGTTCAAATTCTACTCAGAAGAAGATAGAGACTCAGTACTCCTAAAAGGACCTTTCACTGGGCCAGGCTACACCCTGCTACTAAAATGTGTCCCTGAGAGGTTTACCTTTGATAAAGCATTATTCTCAAAGCTCCCTATATGGATAAGGATTCACAAGCTACCTACAGAGTTTTGGACACCTACTATGCTTCAAAAAATTGCAACCAAAATAGGTGACCCACTAATGACAGATTCCTATACTGAATAGAGAACCAAACAACTATATGCTAGAGTTCTAGTGGAGATGGATTGCTCAGTTGAACTTAAAAGAGCCATTCATATTGAGTTTGATGATGCTCCTGATCACACCTGTTTCATTGAGTATGAGAATCTCCCCCCTAGATGTAACAACTGCTCCACATATGGACATGAGACCAATAAGTGCCCTGCAGCAAGGAACACTGTCAACACAAAAGGAAAAGATGTTGCTCAGGATGCTCCCTCCACCTCTGTCACCCAAACTCACCTTGATGGTCCAAACACTTCTAGGGCACCTATCCTTCCCACCCCCCCTCCACCTCCTGACCCCCCTCACCACACCCCACCTGTGATCCCAAACTCTACCCAACCTTCAATGGCTGGCCTCCCTCCTCAAATGAATACTCCTAGAATGCAGAGATACCCTCCTATGCCTTCTGATACCCCCTCTTCCTCCATTCCCCCTTTGATGCACCCTCCTACCTCTTCCAATCCTCCCCCTCCATCTCTTACCAGTAACCTTCCCTTCCCCCCATCTGGGTCCCCTCTCCCCATAACACAAAGGGTAGATCCCTCTACCTCCTCCACCTCCCCTGCTCCCCTCCTTCCCACCCCTCCCCCAACCTTTTCTTCTCAAGCTCAACCTTCATCTCCCTCCTCTTCTTCCCACACCTGCCCCCCATCTACTCCCAAACCCTCTTCTTTATCTCAGTCTACACGATCCCATGTTAAGTCCTCTCTCTTCTCATCAATTGAGAGGATTAACAAAGCTTATCAAAAGAAAAAAGCCTCCCCTCCCCCCCCTAGAGTTGTGGACTATCAAGGTACACAGAGCTTTTACAAAGAATGTACTAAAAGAGTGGAAAAGGAGATAGAAAAGAGAAGGCTAGCTGAAATAACTAAAGAAAAAGAGCAAAGAAGAGTCACATTTGCTGACCATAACAGCTACCAGGTCTTAGAATATTTAGATCAAGCAGAGGAGGATAGAGTACAGCAAGGTGATATAAGTGAGAGCTCTAACACTGCCCTTATCTGTTACAGTAAGGACACACAGACAGAACAGGACCACCTTGAGCATAATATTACAAATAAACATCAGGTGGAAGTAAGAAGGAGCTGCAGATTAAACAAAAATGAACAAAGAACTCATAAAGAACAAGGCCAACTGTCTGACTCTGATCACAGTGAACAGGAGTTTGAAGACATTATAGGAAATCTAGAGGGAAGAGAAATTGTACTTGGTCTCAAATCCTGGCCTTCTACCAGCTCAGAAAGAGGCAATCAAGAAGAAAAAGGGCCTAGCACCCTTACAAAGAAGTTTAAATGATAATTGCCTCTTGGAACATAAGGGGGTTCAACAGCACCTCAAAGCAAAAAGCTGTCAGGGAGTTTATACAAAACAAAAGCATAGGTTTCCTGGGAATTCTAGAGACAAAGCTCAATTTGAATAAGCTCAAGGCTATTACGAACAAAGGGTTCACCTCATGGAAATATATGCATAATTTCAATTATAGTGAGGCTGGTAGAATTGTCATTCTATGGGACCCTCAGAGGATAGAGTTCTCCCACTGCAGAACAACTGATCAAATGATATGTGGTGTAATTAAATGCATGATCACTGGCAAGACTTTTAACTTGGCACAAGTGTATGGTCTGCATACAATCATCAAAAGGAGGGGACTATGGAATGACTTAAGGGCTGAATTTCACAATAGACAAGGCCCTTGGCTTGTACAAGATGACTTCAATGCAATTATGAGATCGTGTGAAAGGAAAAATGGAGCTACTGTTACAGCTTATGAAATTGCAGATCTCTGGAATATCTGTGCAGAACTAGATCTTCATGATGCTAGATGTCAAGGTCTTGACCACACTTGGTTTCAGGGGAGCAAATCTACAAAAATAGATAGGGTGATGATCAATGGAACATGGGACTCCCTAAACCTCCACTGTAAAGCCTCCTTCCTCTTGCCCAAAGCCTTTTGTGACCATGCTCAAGTTCTTGTGGAAGTACTGGACTGTCATGCTAAAAAAAGGCCACCTTTCAAATACTTTAATATGTGGAACCAATATGAGAACTTTAATCAATTGATCTCTCATAATTGGGTGTTTAATGGACATGGCTCTCATCAGCTTAAATTATGTAAGCTTCTACAAGGCTTAAAGAAACCCCTTAAACACCTTAACAGTTCCCACTTCTCCAATATCAAATAGAAAGCCTAAACTGCTGAAATGGAGTATGAATTGGCCTTCCAAGCTGTTATAACTGACACACACTCTCCAGTACTTCTACAGAGCCTAGAACTAGCCAAGAAAAAAGCCACAAGGCTCAAAGAAGCTGAGCACAAGTTTAATTCTCAGCTTGCAAAGGTAAAACATTCCTTTGAGGGGGATAGATGTACTGCTTACTTCCATGGAATCATGAGAAAAAATATGAAAAGGAACCACATCAGCTCCCTTTTCAAAGAAGATGGCACAGAAACAGTCTCTGAACTAGAAGTTGCTAGCCAATTTGAGAACTTCTATAAGGATCTGCTAGGACAAATGAGGGATACAAATGATGTTGATAGAAGATTTATTGACAATGGTGGACCTACCTTAAAAGAAGAATATCAACAACAGTTAATCTACCCCATTACAGATGCAAAGATTAAAAGCACCCTATGGGACATAGGTGATGAGAAATCCCCAGGACCTGATGGTTACACATCCAAATTTTTCAAAGATACTTGGGGAACTACTGGACCTCAGCTTGTTTTGGCTATTAAGGAATTCTTTAGTACTGGAAAGCTCTTGAAGCAATCTAATCATACTTCAATCTCACTCATTGCAAAAAATACTAATCCTAAAAGTGTGAATGATTTCAGGCCCATATCATGCTGTAATGTAAGTTATAAAATCATCACAAAAATTCTAGCTTCAAGACTGGCCTCAGTGCTTAAAGATATTGTCTCCCCTTCCCAAATTTGTTTCATTGAAGGTAGATTAATGGGAGAAAACATCATGCTGCTACAGGAAATTATAAGGAAGTACACCCGGAAAAGAATAAGCCCTAGATGCATTTTAAATATTGATCTCAGAAAGGCCTATGACACCATCTCCTGGAAATTCATTGCTCAAATGTTTCAAAACCTCAATTTCCCACAAACCTTTATTCTCTGGATTCTTGAATGTATTTGCTCTCCTTCTTTCTCTATAAATGTTAAATGGGAATTTACAAGGTTTCTTCAATGGTAAAAGGGGCTTAAGACAGGGGGATCCTATCTCACCCCTTGTGTTTGTGCTTTCTGTGGATTATCTATCTCGTGTGCTTAGATGTAAAACCAGACATCCTGATTTTAAATTTCATCCTAAATGTGCCCAGCTACAACTGTCTCACCTAGCCTATGCAGATGACATCATTTTAATGTCTAGGGGAGACAAAGCATCTATGGGCATTCTACTTGATGCTCTGGAACATTTTACTAATGTTTCTGGTTTGGATATTAGTCCTATGAAATCTTCCTTCTTTACTGCAGGTGTTAAAAATGAGGACAGGGAGTACTTAATTCAAAGATCTGGTTTCTCCCAAGGGAGCTTCCCTTTTAGATATCTAGGAATTCCCATCTCCTCTGGGAAGCTAACCATCTCTCAATTTACTCCCTTTCTAGATAAGATGCTTACAAACATCAGTTATTGGAATGCAAAAAACTTGTCTTATACAGGAAAAGTTGAGCTCATTAGGTCTGTGCTACAAGGAATCCAAGGGTTCTGGCTATCCATACTCCCTTCCCCTTCTACTCTTTTTGACAAAGTTAACTCTCTTTGTGCTAAATTTTTATGGAAGTCACACAGGATCAAATGGAAGGATGTTTGTCTCCCAAAGGAAGAAGGTGGCCTGGGCTTAAAAGATTTAAAAACATGGAACACAGCCTTCATATCAAGGATCCTGTGGGATATAATCAACAAGAAGGACAGGCTATGGATTAGATGGGTTCACCACCAATACATACAGCAGGATGATGTCTGGTCATGGCTTGTCCATCCAAAAAATGATTCCCCACTCATAAAGAAAATACTTGGAATTAGAGATTTTTTACTAACCTCTGCAGGCTCAAGAGAAGAGGCATACAACTTGATGCAGGACTGGTGTGTGAGTGGGAAATTCAGTGTGGGAAGAGCCTACAATTTCTTCAGGAGGAGAGTTGATAAACCCCCGTGGACCACTGTTGTATGGGACAGAAGTATCACCCCTAAGCACTCCTTTATTCTATGGCTTGCAGCAAGAAGGAGACTGGCTACTAATGATCTTATTAAAACAAGGGAAGTTGATCAATTATGCCACTTCTGTCAACTAACAAATGAATCTCATGATCACCTATACTTCTCATGCAATTTCTCCTCTTCTGTGTGGTCACAGGTTAAATCATGGCTGGGCATTTGGAGAAGGATGAGCACCCTAAGGAGTGGACTTAAATGGCTAAAAAAGGAGGCTCGGGGAAAAGGATGGCAAGCAAAGGCCAAAAGAGCAGCATTTGGAGCAACTGTTTACTACATTTGGAAGACCAGAAATGAGAAACTTTTTGAGAATACAACCAAATCAATTGAGGAGGTTGTCCACCTTGTGAAGCTACATGTCTACAAGATGCTACTTCATGACTTCTCCATGCTTTTCACCTCCTCTGCTGCATTACATCAGAACCATCTACATGTGAACCAACAATGAATGATTGATACTCTCAGCTGCAATCAGTCTAGCACAACACCAGTATCTCCTACACATGAACCAAGAATGACAAAGTGATGCCCTCTAGTGCTTGCAGCTTGAGTGTTTTTGCCCCTATGGTTGTACCATGTTTGTGTATGGCCTTAGACTGTTTTATTTCTGTTTAAACTTTCTAGTACTTCATGTTTGCTGTGTTAGATTGGTGGAATCTCCCTTAGTGAGATCTTTTGGATATGATCCTCTAGGAACATAGGTAATGGGATCTTAGGTGTGCTAAGATTGTGTTCCTTTAAATCTCTTGATGGCCGAGCCGAAGGGAGATTTAAATGAATACTATCTTAGGGTGTGGATCCGACCTCTGATAGCCTTGGCTTGATGAAAATGGAGTTACACCGAGCCTCGAGCTCAACACACCTTGATGGATTGAAACCATCTTATGTGGTTTCATGATTTTGGTTATGCCTATAAAAGCCTACTGGCTATAGGCCTCTTGTACTAAACCATTGTAATTATCCTTTTTTGTTTCAATATATTAACCCTTAAAATCAAAAAAAAAAGAGCTCTCAGTACGGCCATGCACCACCACCCATAGAATCAAGAAAGAGCTATTGTGGGTGGTTAGAGAGAGAAACTCTCAAAGGAGGAAAACCCTCCTTGCCTTCCCCCTTGACTTGGCAAGCTCGATCCACCTCCGGCCTTGCTCTCCGGCGACTCCTTCGTCTCCGAGCAAGCTACCATCGGCCTCACCAAGTCTTTGTCTCCACGGAAGTGTACTCAACTCTAGCTGCTCCCTCCGACGACACTGCTTCCTCCTCCTACGATGCATTCATGAAGCTCCAGCTGCATTAACAGCTTCCCACCCACCAACCTACTGCATTTACTTCGCAACAACCTCCATCTCATTGATTTCAGCTGTCCTGTCCTCCCAAACTTTTCCTGCTAGCTTCCAGCCACGTCTTTCGGGGTCTTGGTGTCCACCCAAGTGGTTCTGTCGCCTCAGGCAGCGGCGCTTAGCGCCTGGAGCTTGACCACCCATCCTTCCTCCCCACCTTCCTCCATTTTCGTATCTGTCCCAGCTGGTTTCCCTCTCCAATTTCAGTGTTTCCAGCTCCCAGGTGTACAACCAAGTGTTCCGGCTGCCTCAGGCGGCGGCGCTTGACGCCGGAGATCCCCTGTTCTTCCCATCCAACTGCCTCCCCCTGGTCGACGTCCGTACCAAGTAACTAGCCGTTACTCACAAGCAACGGTCAATAACTGTCTTGTCAATTTCAAAAAATCTATCCGTTACACAGGTTTGACTCGGGTTTGACCAAACCCCAAATCCGGTTCACATCTGTGGGGTTGCCTTCCGGTGGTCGGAGACCTCTGCCTTCTCCGGTTCCGATCTCCTAACCCCCTGACGACCTCTCCTTCTTAAAATCTTGTCTCCTCCTGCCTTATCTAAATTTTCCCCAATTTCTCCTGCTTACTGTCGTCTGCGCAAGACGATGAACAGTACCTGACTGAGATTTTGAATGTGGGGTTGCCTTTGAAAGACGTACCACAAAACTGATCCCTCTCCCCTCTTTCTCACATCATTGCGCTGCTGTAGGCTTACCAATTGCAGGATCTGATCAGCTACGAAGGAATCCCTCTTTTCTAGGGTTTCTGCTATACAACTGCAAGTAAAGTGTTCGGGGGATTGCCTCCTCCTTCCCTCCTCTCAAATTGACCTCTCCACCAGCTTCCCTACCCCCTTCCGAACCTCCCACCTTATCAATTTGGTTGCTAGTGGCCCAGAGACATTTCCCCCAAATTCTAGGGTTCATACAGCTTGACAACTGCGCTGTCAACCCTAATTTGATCGAGGGGTTACCTTTGTTCCTCTTCTAACAAAATTGACCATACCTACTGTCTCTAAACCTCCCTTCGACACTCCTACCTTACCAATTTGGGTGTTGGTGGTTCAACGAAAAAAACCCCCAAATCTTAGTGTTCCTGCAGTCTCACGACTATACTGGGCAACCCTAAACTGATCGGGGGGCTTCTTCTGCTCCACCTACATCAAAATTGACCACTCCGCCAACCTCCTTACCCACCTCCGACCCCCCTGCCTTACCAATTTGGTTGTTGGTAGCTTAGATAAAATTCCCCCAAATTTTAGGGTTCCTGCTGACCGACGACTGCGCAGGTGAACCATAAATTGATCGAGGGGTCCCTTCTATGCTATCTACACCAAAATTGCTCACTCCCACTGCTTCTGAACCTTCTTCCGCACCCACTACTTTACCAATTTGGCTGTTGGTGGATCAGGGAAAAAACCCCCAAATCTTAGGGTTCCTGCTAGTTGAAGACTACACAGCTAACCTATTTTGATCGGGGGGTAACCTCTGCTCCTCCTAAACCAAAATTTACTCCCTCCTTCTCTTCCTTAACCTTGATCCGTGTCCCAGCCTTACCAATTTCTGGAATTACATTGTCTCAAGAAAACCCCCAAATTCTAGGGTTCTTCACTGTCGGGGCAACTGATTATGAACAAGGCCCATCTGGCTCTGTAAGAAGAAATTGATCCGCAACAGCTACACAACCACATTACCACTGAACGTCTCCACCAACAATTGCTGCATAGAGACCTTACAACGGGCAAGCCCTCCCTTGAGGGTTCACAATGACAAACAAACCCCGATCCCCAGTTCAGGGGAGGAGAGGGATTGCCCTTGCTCCAAGCCCGATCATAGATGCTTCAAAGACTCCGACGCCAACGAAGATGACTGTCCTAGGGACACTACCAAAGACACCAGTAACTGCCCAGCAACAACAACAGCAATCCAACAATCAAGTTACCAACACAACAGTAACAACTACCCCAGGTGACCCCCTCCCTGCAGCTCCCTCCATTGCTTCTAGCAATGCTCAGGTATGTCTCTCTTCCCCCCTCCCCATGGATAAAGCCAGGTCCTCTAGGATAGAACCTGTTGTGCAGAAGATCCCTAAAGAGGGACATGACATGATATGTGATGCTCAAAAGACCTCCAAGAAGGGGCAAACTTCTTTATCTGTTCAGAGGACCCCAATGGAGGGGCAATCTACTTCTGTTGCAAGAAAGACCCCAATGAAGGGGCACAATCTGTCTTCTACATTCTCCTTTCCTCTTGATCTCTCTGCTCAATGCAACCCTCCTCAAACCAGTGATAATCCCCTAACTGAAAATAATGTGAATGTTTCTAACACAGTAGCCGACCCTAATGTGTCCTCTACCACTCCCCCTCCCTCTAACTCTGATTCAACTCCCCCCCCCCCCCACTCCCTGACCTCAACTGAACATGCTCCCACCCCAGCTGAAGCCTATAAAACCAACCCCATCCCTCCTAACCAGCAGCCTGCTGCCTCACTGAACCAACCTCCTACCTCCTCATTACAAGGTGCTTGGGCTCTAAACCACAATCTAGCTGGGAGGCCAAGAAAGATTAGAGGTTTCAAGTTGGAATATGAAGCTTCTGGTTCAGGAGATACTATCAAAGCTTCCAAAAAAGACTGCCTATCCTTAGAAGAAGCTTGGGGTTTCTCTTTAGTAGGATATGTGATTGGGAGATTTCCAGGCCTACAAGCTATAGAAAAAATAAAGGACAACTGGCCAAAACATACTTTCAACAATCAAGGTGGCTAGCTTATGTTCAAATTTTACTCTGAAGAAGACAGAGACTCAGTGCTTATAAAAGGACCTTTCACTGGGCCAGGCTATACACTACTACTAAAATGTGTCCCTGAGAGGTTTACCTTTGATAAGGCTTTATTTTCAAAACTACCTATTTGGATAAGGATCCATAAACTACCTACAGAGTTTTGGACACCTACTATGCTTCAAAGAATAGCAACAAAAATAGGTGACCCACTAATGATTGACTCCTACACTGAGCAAAGAACTAAACAACTATATGCCAGAGTCCTAGTGGAAATGGATTGCTTTGTTGAGTTAAAAAGAACCATCCACATTGAGTTTGATGATGCCCCTGACCACACTTGTTTTATTGAGTATGAAAATCTCCCACCTAGATGCAACAACTGTTCTACATATGGACATGAGACTATCAAGTGCCCTGCAACTAAGAACACTGTCAACACAAGAGGCAAAGATGTTGATCAAAATGCTCCCTCCTCTTCTGATGCTCATAACTTCTCTGTTGGTCCACAACTATCAAGACCACCTATCCTCCCTACTCCTGATGTATCTGTCAACAACCCAGCCATAACCTCAACCTTTTCTCAACCTACCTCTCAACCTCTTCTAGTGAGCTCCTCTGTACAGATGGAGAACCAAAGGAACCAAGCCCCTCCTCCCTCTTCTACCATTACCAACTCTACTTTTCCACCCTCTGTCAACAACCCTCTCCCCCCCACTCCTCCCCCTCTCCCACTGACTCATGCTCCTGCACACTCCTCAGCCAACTCACCTCAAGCTCCCCTCCTTTCCAACCCTCCTAACTGTCATACTACACAGAGACAACCCACCTCCCCCTCCTCTTTATCAAAAATCTGCCCTCCCTCTTCTTCTAACCCTCCCCATCTATCCCACTCTACAAGATCTCGTGTTAAATCCTCCCTTTTCTCCTCCATTGAAAGAATAAACAAAGCACACCAGAAGAAGAAAGCCTCTCCCCCCCTCCTCCTAGGGTTGTGGACTACCAAGAGACACAGGAATTTTATAAGGAATGTACTGCAAGAGTGGAAAAAGAGATTGAGCAAAGAAGGCAAACTGAAATGGCTAGGAGGGTCTCCTTTGCTGATCAAAATAGCTACCAAGTCCTAGAATATATGGACCAAATGGAAAATAACAATGAGGTACAAACTACTCTCTGTGAAGACTCTAACACTGCCATCATCTGCTACAGCAAAGAGAATCAGCAAGAGAATGAAACCCAGGAGCTTACTGTTACAAATAAACAACAAGTTGAAGTGAGGAGGAGCTGCAGATTAAATAAAAATGAGCAAAGGATTCTCAGAGAACAAGAACAACTGTCTGACTCAGATCATAGTGAACAGGAAATTGAAGGAGTTACAAACATTACAGATGGGAGAGAAGTAGTACTCGGGCTTAAATCCTGGCCAGCTATCAACTCAGAGAGGGTCTATCCTGAAGATAAAGGGCCTAGCACCCTTGCAAGAAGGTCTAAATGATAATTGCTTCATGGAATGTAAGGGGGTTCAACAGCACCCCTAAACAAAGAGCTGTCAGAGAGTTTATAACAAGCAATAATATTGGCTTTCTAGGAATTTTGGAAACAAAGCTCACTTTACCCAAACTTACAGCCATTATGAACAAAGGGTTCACACAATGGAGATACATGCACAACTTTGATTACAGTGAGGCTGGTAGGATAGTAATCCTTTGGGACCCTCGGAGAGTGGAATTCATACATTCTAGATCCACTGACCAAATGATAAGTGGGGTAATCAAGTGTAAAGTCACAGGGAAAAGTTTCTTTTTAGCACAAGTGTATGGCCTACACACCATTGTGAAAAGAAGGGGCCTATGGAATGAACTAAGGATTGAATTTAATAATAAAAATGGCTCATGGCTTGTGCAAGGTGATTTCAATGCAATTATGAGATCTTGTGAAAGGAAGAATGGATCTACTGTCACAGCATATGAAATTGCTGATCTTTGGAACATCTGTGCAGAACTTGACCTTCATGATGCTGTGTACCAAGGGCTTGATCACACTTGGTTTCAAGGCAACAAATCCACAAAAATTGACAGAGTTATGATAAATGGTAAATGGGACTCCCTCAATTTCCATTGCAAAGCCACTTTTCTTATGCCCAAATCTTTCTGTGATCATGCCCAAGTGCTTGTGGAAGTACTAGACTGCCATGCTAAGAAAAAGCCACCCTTCAAATACTTTAATATGTGGAATCAATATGAAAACTTCCAGCAACTTATTTCTGAAAATTGGGTGTTTAATGGGACTGGCTCTAATCAGTTTAGATTATGTAAGCTTCTGCAAGGCTTGAAAACCCCCCTTAAGCACCTCAACAGAACCCATTTCTCAAACATCAAACAGAAGACACTGTTTGCTGAGAGGGAATATGAACTGGCTTTCCAAGCTGTTAGAAATGATCCTCAATCTTCTGTGCTGCTGCACAATCTTGAAATAGCCAAAAAGAAAGCCACTCGACTCAAAGATGCTGAGCACAAATTTAATTCACAACTTGCAAAAGTTAAGCACTCCTTTGAAGGAGATAGATGCACTGCTTACTTCCATGGAATCATGAGGAAAAACATGAAGAGAAATCATATTAGTTCCCTCATCAAAGAAGATGGTACAGAAACAGTTTCTGAACAGGAAGTTGCTAGCCAATTTGAAAATTTTTATAAAGACTTGCTAGGACAAGAGAGAACCACTAGTGATGTTGACAGGAGACTTATAACTGATGGTGGACCAACCTTGAAGGATGAAGCTCATTTGCAACTAACATGTCCCATTACAGATGAAGAAATAAAAAACACCCTATGGGATATAGGTGATGAGAAATCCCCAGGTCCTGATGGCTACACCTCCAAATTTTTTAAAGACACGTGGGGAACTACTGGACCTCACCTCACTTCAGCCATTAAAGAGTTCTTCACAACTGGGAAGCTCCTAAAGCAATCTAACCATACTTCTATTTCCCTCATTGCAAAAAATTCTAATCCTAAAAGTGTGAATGATTTCAGGCCCATTTCATGTTGTAATGTAAGTTACAAAATCATCACAAAAATACTTGTTGCTAGACTTGCTTCTGTTCTTCAGGATATAGTCTCTCCCTCCCAAATTGGCTTTATTGAAGGTAGATTAATGGGTGAAAACATCATGCTTCTGCAAGAACTCATTAGAAATTACACTCGTAAAAGAATCAGTCCAAGATGCATCTTAAATATTGACCTCAGAAAGGCCTATGATACCATCTCCTGGAAATTCATTGCTCAAATGTTTGAAAAGTTAAATTTCCCACACACTTTTACTCTCTGGATCCTTGAATGCATTTGCTCCCCCTCCTTTTCTATAAATGTCAATGGAAACCTACAAGGTTTTTTCCATGGTAAAAGGGGTTTAAGACAGGGAGATCCTATCTCCCCTCTTGTGTTTGTCTTATCTGTTGATTATTTGTCTCAAATGCTTAGATGTAAAACCAGGCATCCTGATTTTAAATTCCATCCAAAATGTATTCACTTACAACTGTCACACCTAGCCTATGCAGATGATATAATACTAATGTCTAGGGGTGACAGAGCCTCCATGGGAATCCTACTTGACACTTTGGAACACTTCACTGCTGTCTCTGGCCTAGATATAAGCCCCACAAAATCTTCTTTCTTTACTGCAGGTGTTAAAAGTGAGGATATGGAGTACCTAATCCAAAGATCTGGTTTCTCCCAAGGGAGCTTTCCTTTTAGATATTTAGGAATTCCCATCTCTTCTGGAAACCTAACAATCTCTCAATTTAGTCCTTTCTTAGATAAAATGCTTACCAACATTAGCTATTGGAATACAAAACATTTATCCTATGCAGGGAAAGTGGAGCTTATCAGATCTGTCCTCCAAGGAATACAAGGCTTCTGGCTTTCAATTCTCCCCTCTCCCTCTACCCTCTTTGATAAAATAAACTCTCTGTGTGCCAAATTCCTGTGGAAGTCTCATAAAATTAAATGGAAAGATGTGTGTCTTCCAAAGGAAGAGGGAGGGCTAGGTCTAAAAGATTGAAAAACATGGAATACAGCCTTTATCTCAAGGATCCTTTGGGACATAATCAACAAAAAGGATAGCCTTTGGATTAGATGGATTCATCATCATTATATGCAACAGAGTAGTGTGTGGTCTTGGTCTGTTCACCCAAAAAATGACTCCCCAATCATTAAGAAAATACTTGGCATTCGAGATTTTTTACTAACCTCTGCAGGTTCAAGAGAAGATGCATACAACCTAATGCAGAACTGGTGTGTGAATGGGAACTTTTGTGTGGGGAGAGCTTACAACTTCTTCAGAAGAACTGCTGTGAAACCCTCCTGGACCAATGTTGTATGGGACAGAAGCATCACCCCCAAGCATTCATTCATCTTATGGCTTGCTGCAAAGAGGAGATTGGCCACTAATGATCTCATTAAAACAAGGGAAGTTGAACAACTATGCCACTTCTGTCAACTAGAAAATGAATCACATGATCACTTATACTTCACATGTAACTTCTCCTCTTCTGTGTGGTCACAGGTTAAATCATGGCTGAATATATGGAGAGGAATGAGCACACTCAGGAGTGGATTCAAATGGTTAAAGAAGGAAGCTCGTGGAAAGGGATGGCAATCAAAAGCTAAAAGAGCTGCATTTGGAGCAACTGTGTACTACATTTGGAAGGCTCGTAATGAGAAGCTGTTTGAGAGTTCAACCAAATCAGTGGAAGAAATTGTCCACCTTGTGAAGATACATGTCTACAAGCTGCTACATCATGATTTCTCACTATTCTTCACATCCTCTGCAGTACTACATCAGAACCTCCTGCACATGAATCAACTAGGACAGAGTGATGCTCTATAATGCTGTCAGCTGGGGTGCTGTTTTTGCCTACTATGGTTGTAATTGTTTGAATATGGCCTTAGACTGTTTTTATGTCTTTTCTTAACTTTCTAGTATCTCAAGTTTTATGTTTTAGGTTGATGGAATCTCCCTTAGTGAGATCTTTTGGATATGATCCTCTAGGAACATAGTATTGGGATCTTAGGTGTGCTAAGATTGTGTTCCTTTAAATCTCTTGATGGCCGAGCCAAAGGGAGATTTAAATGAATACTATCTTAGGGTGTGGGTCCGATCTCTGATAGCCTTGGCTTGATGAAAATGGAGTTGCACCGAGCCTCGAGCTCAACACACCTTGATGGATTGAAACCACCTTATGTGGCTTCATGATTTTGGTCATGCCTACAAAGCCTACGGGCTATAGGCCTCTTGTATTACACCATTGTAACTATCCATTTTTGTTTCAATATATTAACCCTTAAAATCAAAAAAAAAAAAGAGCTATACTCAAGAAAGAGCTCTCAGTCAAGCGGGTGGTTAGAGAGAGAAACTCTCAATGGAGGAAAACCCTCCTTGCCTTCCCCCTTGCCTTGGCAAGCTCCTTCCACAACCGGCCTTGCTCTCCGGCGACTCCATAGCCTCCGAGCAAGCTACCTTTGGCTACACCAAGACTTTGTCTCCCCGGAAGTGTACTCAGCTCGAACTTGCCCCCGACGTCAAGCTCTCTCTCTTCCATGGTGCATTCATGAAGCTTTAGCTCCATTAACACCTTCTCACCTA
The DNA here is from genome assembly GCA_963922045.1 of Persicaria maculosa. Taxonomy (NCBI): domain Eukaryota; kingdom Viridiplantae; phylum Streptophyta; class Magnoliopsida; order Caryophyllales; family Polygonaceae; genus Persicaria; species Persicaria maculosa. The sequence continues at coordinate 261,079 of OY998265.1, read as the reverse complement.
CCAACTTGCTGCATTTACAGCACTCAACCACCCCGCATTCATACGCCCAGCTAGTGTCCTCCTTCCCTTTAACTCCCCATGACAAACATCTGTTTCCTGGTGTCCCTCCAGATAGTTCAGCCGCCTCAGGCGGCGGCGTTTTGACGCCGGAGCTCGACTGTACACCCATATAGCCTACCCTTCCTGTCCTCCTCCACAACAACCCCATTCAGCTGATTACCTCCTCCAATCTCAGATTTTCTGTTTCCTGGTGCACAACCAAGTGCCTTGGCTGCCTCAGGCGGCGGCGTTTGATGCCGGAGCTCCCCCGTTTTTCCCCCTCAACTCCCTCCTCCTGGTCGACGTCCGTACCAAGTAACTAGCCGTTACTCACAAGCAACGGTCGCCAACTGTCTTGTCATATTCAAAATTATATCTGTTACACAGGTTTGACTCGGGTTTGACCAAACTCCAAATCCGGTTCGCATCTGTGGGGGTGCCTTTCGGTGGCCGGTAACCGCTAACCTCTCCGGTTCCGATCTCCTACACCCTTGACGACCTCTCCCTCTTAGAATCTTTCCTTTACTTGCCTTTTCTGGGATTTCCCCAATTCTTCCATTTTCACTGTCATCTGTGCAAAACGAAGAACAGTGTTCATCTGAAATTTCGATTGTGGGGTGGCTGTCGAAGGACGTATCATAAAATTGATTCTTCCTTCCCCTTCCTTACCTCTTTGCACTTCTGTAGCCTTACCAATTTCATAATTGGGTAAGTTTTGAGGAAATCCCTCTTTTCTAGGGTTTCTGCTACGCATACTGGTTAAAGTCTTCGGGGGGTTGCCCTCCCCTTTGATTCTTCCAAATTGACACCTCCATCCTCTTCCTTACCCGCTTCCGACCCTCCCACCTTACCAATTTGGTCGCTAGTGGCTCAGAGAGTAATCCCCCAAATTCTAGGGTTCATACAGTCCGTCAAACTGCGCTGTCAACCCTAATTTGATCGGGGGGTTGCCTTTGATCCTCTTCCATCAAAATTGACCTTACCAACTGCCTCTAAACCTCCCGCCGACGCTCCAGCCTTACCAATTTGGGTGTTGGTGGATCAACGGAAAAACCCCCAAATTCTAGGGTTCCTGTAGTCCTACGACAACACAGGATAACCCTAAAACTGATCGGGGGGTTGCTTCTACTTCACCTACACCAAAATTGAGCTTAGACCTTGCTTCCTTACCTCCCTCCGACCCTCCAGCCTTACCAATTTGATTGTTAGCGGCTCAGACAAAAATCCCCCATTTCATAGGGTCCATACAGCTTCACGACATAGCTGGTCAATCCCTTTTCAATTGGGGGGTCCCCTCTGATCTGCCTACGCCAAAATTGACCCTTCCTCCTTTCTCCTCACCCTACTCCGACCCTCCAGCCTTACCAATTTGGTTGTTGGTGGATCGTACATATTTCCCCCAAATTCTAGGGTTCCTGCAAGTCGTCGACCCCGTGGGTAAACCCTAATTTGATCAAGGGATTATCTCTGCTCCTCCTCCTCCAAAATTGACTTTGTCCTTGGCTCCCTTAACCCTGTCCGGTGTCCCAGGCTTACCAATTCTTTCATCTACACAGTATTAAGCTTTCCCCCAATTTCTAGGGCTCATTACTGTCGGGTTGATTGAATCTCCTACGAGCTTTGCTTGCACTTGTCAGAACAAATTGTTTCCCCTCAGCTGCACGCCCACAATACCACTGCAATCTCCCACCAACAATTGCTGCATTGGAGCTGGAATAAGGAAGCCCTCTCATTGAGGGTTCAATGACAGACAAGGCTAGATCCCCAGCTCAGGGGACGAAAGCGATCACCTTGGCTCCTAGCCCTATTAAGGATGCTTCAAAGGCTGCAGCAACTTAAAAAATGACGGTGCTAGGTGATTCTTCCTGTACTGCTGCTCCCATTGCTTTAAGCAATGCTCAGGTATGTCCCTCTTCCTCCCTCCCCCTGGATAAAACCAGGTCCTCTAGGATAGATATTGTAATGCAGAAGATCCCTAAGGAGGGACATGACTTGTTAGTTGATGTCCAAAAGACCTCAAAGAAGGGGCAATCTATGTTACTTGATCAAAGGACCCCAATGGAGGGGCATTCTAACTCTAACTCTCTTGCTGAAAAGACCCCAAAGGAGGGGCAAAATCTCTCTTCTGCTAATTCACTGTCTATTGATCTCATGGCTAGCTGCAACTCACACCAAGCTAATGATACTCCCTCAAATGAAAATGCTTTGAATGTTTCAAATACAGCAATTAACTCCAATGTACCTCTCTCCACTCCCCCCTCTACCACCCTTAACTCTTCTCCCTCCCCTCCCCTCGTGCACTCAACTGAACAAGCCCCTACCCCAGCTGAAGCCTATAAACAGAACCCCAACCCTCCTAACCAGCAGTCTACTGTCACACAAAACCAAACTACTGCTCCTACCCCACAAGGTGCCTGGGCTTTAAATCACAATCTAGCAGGAAGGGCAAAAAAAGTAAGAGGCTTTAAATTGGAATATGAAGCCTCTGGATCTGGAGACACTATAAAAGCTTCCAAGAAAGATTGCTTATCCTTAGAGGAAGCCTGGGGTTTCTCTTTAGTAGGATATGTGGTAAGCCGTTTCCCAGGACTCCAAGCCATTGGAAAAATTAAGGATACTTGGCCTAAACACACATTTAATAACCAAGGAGGATGGCTTATGTTCAAATTTTTCTCTGAAGAAGATAGAGACTCTGTGTTACTCAAAGGGCCTTTCACAGGACTAGGCTACACATTGCTACTCAAATGTGTCCTAGAAAGGTTCACCTTTGACAAGGCATTATTTTCAAAGTTACCTATCTGGATAAGGATCCACAAACTACCCACAGAATTCTGGACACCTACAATGCTTCAAAGAATTGCTACAAAGATAGGAGATCCACTAATGACTGACTCTTACACTGAGCAAAGAACTAAACAACTATATGTTAGAGTTCTAGTGGAAATGGACTGCTCAGTGGAACTCAAAAGAACAATACACATTGAGTTTGAGGATGCCCCTGATCACACTTGCTTTATTGAATATGAAAACCTACCTCCTAGATGCAATAACTGTTCTACCTATGGACATGAGACCAACAAGTGCCCTGCAACTAGGAACACAGTCAACACAAGAGGCAAAGATGTTGATCAAAATGCTCCCTCCTCTTCTACTGCTCATAATCTCTCTGTTGGTCCACAACCTTCAAGACCACCTATCATCCTTTCTCCTGTGGTCCCTACTAATATCCCTGCCAGAACCTCAACAAACTCTCATTCTACCTCTCAACCTCCTCTGGTGGACTCCTCTGTACAGATGGAGGTCCAAAGGAACCTAAACCCCCCTCCCTCTTCTACCACTTCCATCTCTACCCACCCACCCTCTGTCAACAACCATCTCCCTCCCACTACTCCCCCTCCCCCTCTGGCTCATGCTCAAGCACTTTCTTCAGCCAACTCCCCTCAAGCTCCCCTCCTCCCCAACCCTCCTAACTGTCCTTCTCCCCAGGTACAACCCTCCTAAACCCCCCCCTCCCATCTCTCAAAACTGTCCTTCTTCCTCTTCTAATCCTCCCCCACTATCCCATACTACTAGATCTTGTGTCAAATCCTCTCTTTTCTCTTCCATTGAAAGGATAAACAAAGCCTACCAAAAGAAGAAAGCCTCCCCCCCTCCTCCTAGGGTTGTGAATTACCAAGAGACACAGGAATTTTATAAAGAATGTACTGCAAGAGTGGAAAAAGAGATAGAGCAGAGAAGACAAGCTGAAATGGCTAGACAAAAGGAACTTAGAAGGGTCTCCTTTGCTGATCAAAACAGCTACCAAGTGCTAGAATATGTGGACCAAATGGAAGATGGTAATCTGCAACAAACTGAGCTCTGTGACAGTTCCAACACTGCCCTTATCTGCTATAACAAAGACACACAGCAAGAATTTGCCCACCAAGAACATCCTATCCCAAATCAGCATCAGGTGGAAGTGAGGAGGAGCTGTAGACTAAATAAGAATGAACAAAGACCTCAGATAGAGCAAGGACAGCTGTCTGATTCTGAGCACAATGAACAGGAAACTGAAGAAGTTATAAGCACCTCAGATGGGAGAGAAGTGGTACTGGGGCTTAAATCTTGGCCAGCAATCAATACAGAGAGAGTCACTTCTGAAGATAAAGGGCCTAACACCCTCATAAAGAGGTCTAAATGATTATTGCATCATGGAATGTCAGGGGGTTCAACAGCACCCCTAAACAAAGAGCTGTTAGGGAATTTCTGCAACAGAAAAACATAGGTTTTCTGGGAATTTTAGAAACAAAGCTCACAGTGAATAAGCTTAATGCTATCATGAACAAAGGATTCACTCAGTGGAAGTATATGCATAATTTTGACTACAGTGAGGCTGGAAGAATTGTAATTATTTGGGACCCCCAAAGAGTTGAGTTTACACATGTAAGATCCACTGATCAAATGATCAGTGGTTTGATTAAATGTAGGGTCTCAGGGAAGACTTTCAATTTGGCCCAAGTTTATGGATTACATACTATTGTCAAAAGAAGAGGTCTGTGGAATGATTTAAAAGATGTATTTCATGACAGAAATGGCCCTTGGCTTGTACAGGGTGATTTTAATGCAATCATGAGATCATGTGAAAGGAAAAATGGAGCTACTGTCACGGCATATGAGATAGATGACTTATGGAATGTGTGTGTGGAACTAGATCTTCATGATGCCTTGTACCAAGGACTAGATCATACTTGGTTCCAAGGCAATAAGTCCACCAAGATTGACAGAGTCATGATTAATGGAATATGGGATTCTCTTAATATCCATTGTAAAGCCAATTTCTTAATGCCTAAAGCCTTCTGTGACCATGCCCAAGTCCTAGTGGAAGTTCTACACTGTCAAAGAAATAAAAAACCTCCCTTCAAATATTTCAATATGTGGAGCCAGTATGATGATTTCCAACAGTTCATTGCAAACAATTGGGTATTCAATGGCTATGGCTCTGCACAATTCATCCTGTGCAAACTCCTTCAAGGCCTAAAGAATCCTCTCAAAAACCTTAACAAATCCCACTTCTCAAACATAAAACAGAAAGCTATGGATGCTGAAGTGGAATATGAGTCAGCTTTCCAAGCTGTAAGAGCTGACCCTCACTCTCCTACTCTCCTTCAAACACTTGAGATAGCCAAGAAGAAAGCAACAAGACTCAAAGAAGCAGAACACAAATTCTACTCCCAGCTTGCTAAAGTTAACCATTCCTTTGAAGGAGATAGATGTACAGCTTATTTTCATGGGATCAAGAGAAAAAATATGAAAAGGAATCATGTCAGTTCCCTTGTCAAAGAAGATGGTACTGAAACTCTGTCAGAACAGGAGGTTGCTGCACAATTTGAAAACTTTTATAAGAACCTCTTAGGCCAAATGAGAGATACTGAAGATGTTAATAGGAGATATATTGCTGAAGGTGGACCAAAACTAAAGATAGACTCACATGAACACCTAACAAGGCCTATATTTGATGATGAAATAAAAAAATACACTATGGAGTATAGGTGATGATAAATCACCAGGACCAGACGGTTTCACTGCTAAGTTCTTCAAAGACACATGGTGTACTACTGGGAACCACCTAAGGCAAGCCATCAAAGAGTTTTTTACAACTGGGAAGCTTTTGAAACAAATCAATCACACTTCCATTGCCCTTATTGCTAAAACCTCCAATCCCAGAAGTGTCAATGATTTTAGACCCATCTCCTGCTGCAATGTAAGCTATAAAATCATCACAAAAATTCTTGCAGCAAGGCTAGCTTCTGTTCTCAAATACATTGTTTCCCCCTCTCAAATTGGCTTCATAGAAGGGAGAATTATGGGTGAAAACATTATGCTACTACAAGAGCTTATTAGGAAATACACCAGGAAAAGAATTAGTCCTAGATGCATCTTGAATATAGATCTCAGAAAGGCATATGACACTATCTCCTGGAAGTTCATTGCTCAAATGCTTGATAACCTGAATTTTCCTCACATCTTTATTATCTGGATACTTGAATGCATTTGTTCTCCCTCTTTCTCTATAAATGTCAATGGAAACTTGCAGGGTTTTTTCAATGGAAAAAGAGGCTTAAGGCAAGGGGATCCTATCTCTCCTTTGGTTTTTGTACTTTCTGTTGACTACCTCTCTCGTGTGCTTAGATGTAAAACTAGACACCCTGATTTTAAATTCCATCCTAAATGTGATCACTTGCAATTATCTAACTTAGCTTATGCAGATGATATCATTCTTATGTCTAGGGGTGACAGAGCCTCCATGAGCATCCTACTTGACTCCCTAGAACATTTCTCTGCTGTATCAGGTTTGGAAATAAGCCCCACAAAATCCTCTTTCTTTACTACAGGAACTAAAAGAGAAGACTTGGAGTACCTAATGCAGAGATCCAACTTCTCCCAAGGGACTTTCCCTTTTAGATACCTTGGAATTCCCATCTCATCTGGGAAATTAACTATATCACAATTCACTCCCTTCCTGGATAAAATGCTCACAAACATTAGCTACTGGAATACTAAAAATTTATCTTATGCAGGGAAAGTGGAACTTATAAGATCTGTTCTACAAGGAATACAAGGATTCTGGCTCTCTATTCTACCCTCCCCCTCTACTCTTTTTGACAAAATTAACTCTCTATGTGCCAAGTTTTTGTGGAAATCTCACAGGATCAAATGGAAGGATGTCTGTCTCCCAAAGGAGGAGGGTGGCCTGGGTTTAAAGGATTTAAAATCGTGGAACACAGCTTTTATTTCTAGAATACTTTGGGATGTTATTAATAAAAAAGATAGGTTGTGGATCAGATGGGTGCATCATCAATATATACAACAGGGTAGTGTATGGACATGGCAGGTTCATCCAAAAAATGATTCACCTCTCATAAAGAAAATTCTTGGCATTAGAGATTGGTTACTAACCTCTGCAGGTTCAAGTGAAGAGGCTTACAATCAAATGAAAAGCTGGTGTGTCAATGAACAATTCAGTGTTAACAGAGCCTACAATTTCTTCAGAAGGAGTGCAGAAAAACCTCATTGGACCAGTGTTGTATGGGACAGAAGCATCACCCCCAAACACTCCTTCATTTTGTGGCTTGCAGCAAGGAGGAGACTGGCTACAAATGATCTCATCAAAACCAGGGAAGTGGAACAACTATGTCATTTCTGTCAGTTAACAAATGAATCACATGACCACCTATACTTCTCATGTAATTTCTCTTCTTCTGTTTGGTCACAGGTTAAATCATGGCTGGGCATTTGGAGAGGAATGAGCACCTTAAGAAGTGGACTCAAATGGCTAAAGAAGGAAGCAAAAGGAAAGGGATGGCAAGCAAAGGCCAAAAGAGCAGCTTTTGGAGCAACAATTTACTACATTTGAAAGGCTCGGAATGAGAAGCTCTTTGAAAGCACAACTAAGTCTGCTGAGGAAGTTGTCCACCTTGTGAAGATACACGTCTATAAGATGCTACAGCATGACTTCTCCCTCCTCTTCACAACCTCTACTGCACTGCATCAAAGCTATCTACACATAAACCAACAATGATTAAGGGGTGCTACCTGCAGGAGCTAGCACCACAGCTTTAACCCCTTGAAAATGAATCAACAAGGACAGAGAGATGCTCACTAGTGCTATCAGTTTGGGTATTTTTGTTTCCTATGGCTGTAACTTGTTTGAATACAGCCTTAGAATGTCTTACTTCTGTTTAAACTCTCTAGCTTCTCATATTTTATGTTTTAGGTTGGTGGAATCTCCCTTAGTGAGATCTTTTGGATATGATCCTTTAGGAAGCATAGTTAAAGGGATCTTAGGTGTGCTAAGATTGTGTTCCTTTAAATCTCTTGATGGCCGAGCCGAAGGGAGACTTAAATGGACACTATCTTAGGGTGTGAGTCCGACTTCTGATAGCCTTGGCTTGATGAGAATGGAGTTGCACCGAGCCTCGAGCTCAACACACCTTGATGGATTGAAGCCACTATATGTGGTTTCATGATTTTGGTTTATGCCTAAAAGCCTACGGGCAATAGGCCTCATGTATGGAACTATTGTAATTACCCCTTTTTTGCTTTAATATATTTACCCTTAAAATCAAAAAAAAAAGAGTTATACTCTCCTTTGTTCTATGCTGTGCTCCATCGGTTTTCTTCTCCCCCTCTCTTTGTTAGCTTCTTGTGTTCCATGGCCTGAGTTCCTGTTCCTGGGTGTTTCCTTTGGCTGCCGGTGAGACCAAAGCTCAGATCCAGCCTATACCTCTCCAGATCTGACGGGTCATAGCTCGGATGTGAAGGTTCTGCTCGTGTTTAGGTTGGTTTCACCTTGTTCAAGTTTGTCGCCCCTAACCGACGTCTCTTTGGACTGTCGGAGCTGCCTGTGGTGGTGGGAGGTTCCCTCCTCCGCCCTAAACCTCCGTCACCCCCCCCCCCCCGTTTCTGTGTTTGTACTTTCCTCCGTTTGAGTTTGTGGTTTACATCTCCGGTTTGTTGCTCTGTCCGTACACATTCCGGCGTCTCATTCCCAGTTTCCGGCGACTACCTTTCTTCTGTCCTCGGCCTACTCTTTCTGCAACAGCTGGGGCCCACCTGCTTGGTCCACTTCCCCTTGTTTGCTCTGCCTCTGACCTGCGTGACCTGTCACTCACCAAGCTGCAGGCGGTCCCCACCCGTCAGTTCTCTTCCTTGGCCACCCGTGACTTGCTCCCATCTCTTTTTGCTTTGACTTGTCAACGGCTCACTTGTGTGTGCTAATTCACCCCTCCACGTCAGATGGGTTGACTGACGTCTCCCTCTTGCTTCTTTGACTTTCGGGTCCCACTGCCAACTCACTTGCTCCTGTCCCTCAGCTTTCCCCTTCCTCTCCGTGACTCCCTTGCCAGCTCAGCTGCTTGCCTCTTACAACCCACCTTCTCTGCTCTCGGCCTGTGGCCTCCACTGACTTCATCTTCCCTTTTCTTTTCTAGCTACCCGTGACTCCTTTGCCTCTCTCTTTCCTGATCTCCTGTTTCCGTTTTTTAGCTTTTACTTTTTGCTGTTGGGTGGTGCCTCATGACTCATCCATCTCTCCCTTTGCCTTTGACTTCCGTGGTCCCCACTCCTTTCTTTTTCCCAGCCTCCCGTGTCTTCTTTTTCTTTTTGTCTTTGTTTTGTGTTGTTCTTTTTCAGTTTGGGCCCACCTTTCTACCTCAGCCACGTTTCTTCTTTTTCCCTTGACACCCGGACCCCACCTTGTGATCTGATCAAGCCTTGTCCTCCATACCAACTCAGTTCCGTCCCTAGCCACCCTTGCCTTTGGTCGTGGTCTGATTGCCCTTTATTTGCTCTTGCTTGACGAGGAGTTAGCAATCCCTTATGGCTCCCCGTCAGGCCCACGTTTTTCATGCTCCATGCTGCCGCTGCACATGCGGCCCTCGCTTCACGCCCGCGGATCACGCCCCTTGCTTGGGATATTCACATCCCTTGTCTTGGGGCTGCGGTCCACGCCCGTGGTGCTCCCCCGCTGCCTCCCCGTGCAGCTTCTATGGTGATGTTGTTTAAGGAGGTCTCTCCCTAGGCTATTGTTTTATGCCTTGGTTTGGGAGCTCTTTATTTTGGCTCGAAAGGGTCGCCCTTGTGGAAGCCCTTGGTGTTTTGTTCTAGCTCTCATATGGCAGTTCGTATGGTTGATGTAACGCCTGATCAATTCAAGCTCCCAAAGCAAGCAGTTCGTGGGAAACGTTTTCCGCCTGATCATCCCTGTCTTGGAAGCTAGCAGTTCGTGTAGCCGATGTTGTGCCTGCTCAATCTAGCTCCGCCTAGCAGTTCGTGTGACTGGAGTTACGCCTGATCCATTCTAGCTCCCCGACAGGCTGTTCATGGGATCATTGTTTACGCCTGATCAATTCTTGCTCTTGGGACTTGCAGTTCGTGGGACAGTGACCGTGCCTGATCAATTCCGTTCGAGTTGCTTGACTTGCCACTTGAGGGCTTGCTCGTGTGCCCCCTTTCTTGTCAAAATGAGGAGTTCTTGATTTCGAGTCATGACCGATAGCTTTGGTAGGGACTTATAGTATGGATGTTGTCTTGTAGGTTGACCTCTCAGGAGCTTGCATGCTCCTTAGGATTTGGCTTGTATGGATTGGTAAGGGTGCTTGTATGACCCTGTTTATGGCTTTATCCTTCTCTTTGGGGTTCTACCCCAGGAGTTGGACCCATGGTATGGTCCTCCCCTAACGAAGTCCCTGGACCTAGCTAGGGGGACCATTCGACTTTTATTTTCCGCACCTTATTTGTAAAAACTTTTATTACATTAATACAATTTACCCTTAAAATCAAAAAAAAGAGCTCTCAGTCGTCAAAGGCGAGTGGTAAGAAAGAGAAACTCTCAAATCCCTTTGATCGGCCTTTAAGTTCCCACTCCTGACGGGGAGCTTTTGGTGCATTCGTGGCTCCCCGTCGGGCCATTGTTGTACGTGATGTTCAGCTTAATGATGTGCCCACTTTGCTTGATTGGCTGCGGCCACCCGTACCTCGCCCTTGGCCCCTGCTCCTTGGTTAGGGTGCTTAGCCCTTGGCCTTGGAGTTTTGGTCTGAGCCCGTGGTGCTACCCCGCTGCCTTCCCGCGCAGCTTCTTTGGATTGTGCTTTGCTCTATGAGCTCTCCCTAGGCTAGAGCTTATGCCTTGAGATGGGATCTCTTTCGACTTGGTTTAAGTTCGGTGCCCTGCTTGGATCCCCTTGGTGTCCTGATCAAGTCATTTTGAAGGCAGTTCGTATGGTAGTTGTGACGCCTGGTAAATTCTAGCTTTCGAGACTAGCAGTTCGTGTGACTCACATCCCGCCTGATCAACCCGACTTCAGAGACTACGTCTACCTGAGGGCAGTTCGTGAGATTGGAGTTGCGCCTGGTCAATCCTAGATCCTTGCTAGCAGTTCGTGTGGCAGCCACCGTGCCTGATCAATTCCTTTGTCATACTTGATTAGCCGCTTGAGGGCTTGCTTGTGGTGTTCCCTCTCTTGCCGATGAAGATGAATTCTTGTCTTTTAGACATGATCG
>OY998265.1:237500-245000 GCA_963922045.1 Persicaria maculosa | reverse complement strand
GGTGCTCGAGCGCCTAGGCACAAGGGAGGCAAGGTGCTCGGGCGCCAAGGAACAGGGGAGCCCAAGCGCTCGGGCGCAAAGGCACCGGGGAGCCGAGGTGCTCGGGCGCCAAGGCTCCGGAGAGCCAAGGTGCTCGGGCGCAGGGGATCCAGGGTGCCGAGGTGCTCGGGCGCAGGGGCTCCAGTATGCCGGCGTGCTCGGGCGCACGGGCTCCGGGGTGCCTTGGTGCTATGGCGCCTGGGCTCCGGGGTGGCTTGTGCTCGGGTGCCAAGGCGCCGGGGAGCCGAGGTGCTCGGGCGCCAAGGGGCCGGGTGCCGAGGTGCTCGTACGCCAAGGGGACCGGGTGCCGAGGTGCTCGGGCGCCAAGGTGCCGGGTGGCCGAGGTGCTCGGGCGCCAAGGTGCCGGGTGCCGAGGTGCTCGGGCGCCAAGGGGACCGGGTGCCGAGGTGCTCGGGTGCCAAGGCTCCGGGGAGCCGAGGTGCTCGGGCGCCAAGGGGCCGGGTGCCGAGGTGCTCGGGCGCCAAGGGGACCGGGTGCCGAGGTGCTCGGGCGCCAAGGTGCCGGGTGGCCGAGGTGCTCCGGCGCCAAGGTGCCGGGTGCCGAGGTGCTCGGGCGCCAAGGGGACCGGGTGCCGAGGTGCTCGGGTGCCAAGGCTCCGGGGAGCCAAGGTGCTTGGGTGCCAAGGGGCCGGATGCCGAGGTGCTCGGGCGCCAAGGGGACCGGGTGCCGAGGTGCTCGGGTGCCAAGGATCCGGGGAGCCGATGTGCTCGGGCGCCAAGGGGACCGGGTGCCGAGGTGCTCGGGTGCCAAGGCTCCAGGGAGCCGAGGTGCTCGGGCGCCAAGGGGCCGGGTGCTGAGGTGCTCGGGCGCCAAGGGGACCGGGTGCCGAGGTGCTCGGGTGCCAAGGCTCCAGGGAGCCGAGGTGCTCGGGCGCCAAGGGGTCAGGTGCCGAGGTGCTCGGGCGCCAAGGGGACCGGGTGCCGAGGTGCTCGGGCGTCAGGCTTCCGGGGTGCTCGGGACATCGGACGTCGAGCACCAAGGCCACAGGGCGCCTAGGTGCTCGCTCACCCGGGCACCATGGTGCCCAGGCGCTCGGGACATTGCGGCAACGGACATCGGACATCGATCATTTTCATGGGGCATCGAGGGGGGTGCACGACCAAAAAGTGCTCTTGGTGTGTCGAAAGATTCCCCAGAAGCTTCCCCAAGGCGCCCAAGATCATACAAAATTCAAACTTTGATTTTTGGAGTTCTAGTGATCCAAATCGCATGGGGTTTTTTTCTATTGCAAGATTAGGATGTTAGGAATCCCCCAAATTTTTTTATTTGAAACTTTTCTCACAAAAGTCCGAAAATTTCGACCAATTCCATAATTGACCCACCGTGGCCGGGCGCACCTAGTGACCGGGTGCCTAGGAGCCGGACACCATGGCTCCGGGGTGTCTTGGACATGCTCCAAGGTGCCAGGCATTGACCCACGAAGTGCCGAGCAAAAACGCCCGAAGGTGCTCGATCAATATGGAAACAGTGCCAAGGCGCTCGGGCGCTCGGGCGCTGTGCTCGGGCGCTGCGCTCGGGCGATCGGGCGCTCGGGCGCTTGCGCTCGGGCGCTCGGACACTTGCGCTCGGGCGCTCGGACACTCCGCTCGAGCGCTCGGGCACTCGGACACTTGCGCTCGGGCGTCCGGACACTCCGCTCGGGCGCTCGGGCACTTGCGCTCGGGCGCTCGGGCACTGCGCTCGGGCGCTCAGCCACTGAGCTCGGGCGCTCCGACACTGCGCTCGGGCACTTGCGCTCGTGCGCTCGGAAACTCCGCTCGGGCGCTCGGGCACTGCGCTCGGGCGCTAGGGCAATGCGCTCGGCCGCTCGGGCACTTGCGCTCGGGCGCTCGGACGCTGCCCTCGGGCGCTCGGACGCTGCCCTCGGGCGCTCGGGCACTTGTGCTCGGGCGCTCGGACACGGCGCTCGGGCACTTGCGCTCGGGCGCTCGGACACTCCGCTCAGGCGCTCGGGCACTTGCGCTCGGGCGCTCGGACGCTGCGCTCGGGCGCTCGGGCACTTGCGCTCGGGCGCTCGGACACTGAGCTCGGGCGCTCGGGCACTGCGCTCGGGCGCTCGGACACTCCGCTCAGGCGCTCGGGCACTTGCGCTCGGGCGATCCGGAACTGCGCGCGGGCGCTCTGGCAATGCGCTCGGGCGCTCCGCCACTGCGCTCGGGCGCTCGGGCACTTGCGCTCGGGCGCTCGGACACTACGCTCGGGCGGTCGGGCACTGCGCTCGGGCGCTCTGGCACTTGCGCTCGGGCGCTCGGGCACTGCGCTCGGGCACTGCGCTCGGGCACTTGCGCTCGGGCGCTCGGACACCTGCGTTCGGGCGCTCGGGCACTTTCGCTTGGGCGCTCGGACACCTGCGCTCGGGCACTTTCGCTTCGGCGCTCGGACACCTGCGCTCGAGCGCTCGGGCGCTCGGACACTTGCGCTCAGGCGCTCGGACACTCCGCTCGGGCGCTCGGGCGCTCAGGCACTTGCGCTCGGGCGCTCGGGCACCATGTCCGAGCATCTGTGTCCGAGGACACCATGTCTGAGCACCGTACCCGAGTAACATGTCCAAGGACACGATGTCCGAGCAACATGCCCAAGGACACGGTGTTCGAGCACCATGTCCAAGGACCATGTCGAAGGACACCATGTCCGAGCACCATGTCGAAGGACACCTTGTCCGAGCACCATGTCCAAGGACACCTTGTCCGATCACCATGTCCAAGGACACCTTGTCCGAGCACCATTTCCAAGGACACCTTGTCCGAGCACCATGTCCAAGGACACCTTGTCCGAGCACCATGTCCAAGGACACCTTGTCCGAGCACCATGTCCAAGGACACCATGTCCAAGGACACCTTGTCCGAGCACCACGTCCAAGGACACCTTGTCCGAGCACCATGTCCAAGGAGACCCTGTCCGAGCACCATGTCCAAGGAAACCTTGTCCGAGCACCATGTCCATGGACCATGTCGAAGGACACCATGTCCGAACACCATGTCCAAGGACACGTCGTCCGAGCACCATGTCCGAACCCCATGTCCAAGGACACCATGTACGAGCACAATGACCAAGGACACCTTGTCCAAGCACCATGTCCGAGCACTATGGCGCCTGGGAGGCAGATCATACAAAACGGCACCTGCTTGGGAGGCGGATCATACAAAATGGCGCCTGCTTGGGAGGCAGATCATACAAAATGGCGCTCGGGCGCTCGGGCGCTCGGGCGCTGCGCTCGGGCGATCGGGCATTGCGCTCGGGCGCTCGGGCGCTGCGCTCGGGCGCTCGGGCGCTGCGCTCGGGCGCTGCGCTCGGGCGCTGCGCTCGGGCGCTCGGGCGCTGTGCTCGGTCGCTCGCGCTCGGGCGCTCAGGCACTTGCGCTCGGGCGCTCGGACACTTGCGCTCGGGCGCTCGGACACTCCGCTCGGGCGCTCGGGCATTCGGACACTTGCGCTCGGGCGTCCGGACACTCCGCTCGGGCACTGCGCTCGGGCGCTCGGGCAATGCGCTCGGGTGCTCAGCCACTGCGCTCGGGCGCTCGGGCACTTGCGCTCGGGCGCTCGGACACCTGCGCTCGGGCGCTCGGGCACTTTTGCTTGGGCGCTCGGACACCTGCGCTCGGGCACTTTCGCTTCGGCGCTCGGACACCTGCGCTCGAGCGCTCAGGCGCTCGGACACTTGCGCTCAGGCGCTCGGACACTCCGCTCGGGTGCCCAGGCGCTCGGGCACTTGCGCTCGGGCGCTCGGGCACCATGTCCGAGCATCTGTGTCCGAGGACACCATGTCTGAGCACCGTACCCGAGCAACATGTCCAAGGACACGATGTCCGAGCAACATGCCCAAGGACACGGTGTTCGAGCACCATGTCCAAGGACCATGTTGAAGGACACCATGTCCGAGCACCATGTCGAAGGACACCTTGTCCGAGCACCATGTCCAAGGACACCTTGTCCGATCACCATGTCCAAGGACACCTTGTCCGAGCACCATGTCCAAGGACACCTTGTCCGAGCACCATGTCCAAGGACACCTTGTCCGAGCACCATGTCCAAGGACACCTTGTCCGAGCACCATGTCCAAGGACACCATGTCCAAGGACACCTTGTCCGAGCACCACGTCCAAGGACACCTTGTCCGAGCACCATGTCCAAGGAGACCCTGTCCGAGCACCATGTCCAAGGAGACCTTGTCCGAGCACCATGTCCATGGACCATGTCGAAGGACACCATGTCCGAACACCATGTCCAAGGACACGTCGTCCGAGCACCATGTCCGAACCCCATGTCCAAGGACACCATGTACGAGCACCATGACCAAGGACACCTTGTCCAAGCACCATGTCCGAGCACTATGGCGCCTGGGAGGCAGATCATACAAAACGGCGCCTGCTTGGGAGGCGGATCATACAAAATGGCGCCTGCTTGGGAGGCAGATCATACAAAATGGCGCTCGGGCGCTCGGGCGCTCGGGCGCTGCGCTCGGGCGATCGGGCATTGCGCTCGGGCGCTCGGGCGCTGCGCTCGGGCGCTCGGGCGCTGTGCTCGGTCGCTCGCGCTCGGGCGCTCAGGCGCTTGCGCTCGGGCGCTCGGACACTTGCGCTCGGGCGCTCGGACACTCCGCTCGGGCGCTCGGGCATTCGGACACTTGCGCTCGGGCGTCCGGACACTCCGCTTGGGCACTGCGCTCGGGCGCTCGGGCAATGCGCTCGGGTGCTCAGCCACTGCGCTCGGGCGCTCGGGCACTGCGCTTGGGCGCTCGGACACTCCGCTCTGGCGCTCGGGCACTTGCGCTCGGGCGCTCCGGCACTGCGCGCGGGCACTCTGGCAATGCGCTCGGGCGATCCGCCACTGTGCTCGGGCACTTGCGCTCGGGCGCTCGAACACTGCGCTCGGGCGCTCGGTCACTGCGCTCGGGCGCTCGGGCACTTGCGCTCGGGCGCTCGGGCACTGCGCTCGGGCACTTGCACTCGGGCGCTCGGACACCTGCGCTCGGGCACTTGCGCTCTAGCGCTCGGACACCTGCGCTCGAGCGTTCGGGCACTCAGACACTTGCGCTCGGGCGCTCGGACACTCCGCTCGGGCACTCGGGCGCTCGGGCACTTGCGCTCGGGCGCTCGGGCACCATGTCCGAGCATCTGTGTCCGAGGACACCATGTCCGAGCACCGTACCCGAGCAACATGTCCAAGGACACGATGTCCGAGCAACATGCCCAAGGACACGGTGTCCGAGCACCATGTCCAAGGACCATGTCGAAGGACACCATGTCCGAGCACCATGTCGAAGGACACCTTGTCCGAGCACCATGTCCAAGGACACCTTGTCCGATCACCATGTCCAAGGACACCTTGTCCGAGCACCATGTCCAAGGACACCTTGTCCGAGCACCATGTCCAAGGACACCTTGTCCGAGCACCATGTCCAAGGACACCTTGTCCGAGCACCATGTCCAAGGACACCATGTCCAAGGACACCTTGTCCGAGCACCACGTCCAAGGACACCTTGTCCGAGCACTATGTCCAAGGAGACCTTGTCCGAGCACCATGTCCAAGGAGACCTTGTCCGAGCACCATGTCCATGGACCATGTCGAAGGACACCATGTCCGAACACCATGTCCAAGGACACGTCGTCCGAGCACCATGTCCGAGCCCCATGTCCAAGGACACCATGTACGAGCACCATGACCAAGGACACCTTGTCCAAGCACCATGTCCGAGCACTATGGCGCCTTGGAGGCAGATCATACAAAACGGCGCCTGCTTGGGAGGCGGATCATACAAAATGGCGCCTGCTTGGGAGGCAGATCATACAAAATGGCGCTCGGGCGCTCGGGCGCTCGGGCGCTGCGCTCGGGCGATCGGGCATTGTGCTCGGGCGCTCGGGCGCTCGGGCGCTGCGCTCGGGCGCTCGGGCGCTGCACTCAGGCGCTCGGGCGCTGTGCTCGGTCGCTCGCGCTCGGGCGCTCAGGCGCTTGCGCTCGGGCGCTTGCGCTCGGACACTTGCGCTCGGGCGCTCGGGCGCTCGGGCATTCGGACACTTGCGCTCGGGCGTCCGGACACTCCGCTCGGGCACTGCGCTCGGGCGCTCGGGCAATGCGCTCGGGTGCTCAGCCACTGCGCTCGGGCGCTCGGGCACTGCGCTCGGGCGCTCGGACACTCCGCTCGGGCGCTCGGGCACTTGCGCTCGGGCGCTCCGGCACTGCGCGCGGGCACTCTGGCAATGCGCTCGGGCGCTCCGCCACTGCGCTCGGGCACTTGCGCTCGGGCGCTCGGACACTGCGCTCGGGCGCTCGGTCACTGCGCTCGGGCGCTCGGGCACTTGCGCTCGGGCGCTCAAGCACTGCGCTCGGGCACTTGCGCTCGGGCGCTCGGACACCTGCGCTCGGGCACTTGCGCTCTGGCGCTCGGACACCTGCGCTCGAGCGTTCGGGCGCTCGGACACTTGCGCTCGGGCGCTCGGACACTCCGCTCGGGCACTCGGGCGCTCGGGCACTTGCGCTCGGGCGCTCGGGCACCATGTCCGAGCATCTGTGTCCGAGGACACCATGTCCGAGCACCGTACCCGAGCTACATGTCCAAGGACACGATGTCCGAGCAACATGCCCAAGGACACGGTGTCCGAGCACCATGTCCAAAGACCATGTCGAAGGACACCATGTCCGAGCACCATGTCGAAGGTCACCTTGTCCGAGCACCATGTCCAAGGACACCTTGTCCGATCACTATGTCCAAGGACACCTTGTCCGAGCACCATGTCCAAGGACACCTTGTCCGAGCACCATGTCCAAGGACACCTTGTCCGAGCACCATGTCCAAGGACACCTTGTCCGAGCACCATGTCCATGGACACCTTGTCCGAGCACCACGTCCAAGGACACCTTGTCCGAGCACCATGTCCAAGGAGACCTTGTCCGAGCACCATGTCCAAGGAGACCTTGTCCGAGCACCATGTCCATGGACCATGTCGAAGGACACCATGTCCGAGCACCATGTCCATGGACACGTCGTCCGAGCACCATGTCCGAGCCCCATGTCCAAGGACACCATGTACGAGCACCATGACCAAGGACACCTTGTCCAAGCACCATGTCCGAGCACTATGGCGCCTGGGAGGCAGATCATACAAAACGGCGCCTGCTTGGGAGGTGGATCATACAAAATGGCGCCTGCTTGGGAGGCAGATCATACAAAATGGCGCTCGGGCGCTGCGCGCGGGCGATCAGGCATTGCGCTCGGGCGCTCGGGCGCTGCACTCGGTCGCTCGCGCTCGGGCGCTCAGGCGCTTGCGCTCGGGCGCTCGGACACTTGCGCTCGGGCGCTCGGACACACCGCTCGGGCGCTCGGGCACTCGGACACTTGCGCTCGGGCGTCCGGACACTCCGCTCGGGCGCTCGGGCACTTGCGCTCGGGCGCTCGGGCACTGCGCTCGGGCGCTCGGGCAATGCGGTCGGGCGCTCAGCCAC
>OY998265.1:222500-230000 GCA_963922045.1 Persicaria maculosa | reverse complement strand
TCTGAGGGTCGACGATGACAAATAAGGCTCGATCCCCTGCTCAGGGGAGGAAAGCAATCTCCCTCGCGCCAAGTCCAATTAGGGAAGCTTCAAGCACTCAGACAACATCAAAAATGACTGTCTTAGGAACACTACCAAAGATGCCAACAGCTACTCAACCACAGCAACAGCAGCTCAACAACCAAGCTCTGAATGCATCATTGCTGAACAAACCAGGTGACCCTCCCCTCCCTGCTCCTTCCATTGCTATTAGCAATGCTCAGGTATGTCTCTCCCCCCCCCCCCCCCTCCCCCTGGTTAAAGCCAGGTCCTCTAGGACAGAAATTGATATGCAAAAGATCCCTAAGAAGGGACATGATATGGCAAATGATGTGCAAAAGACCCCAAAGGAGGGGCAATCTACTTTACTTGATCAAAGGACCCCAATGGAGGGGCACTCTATTACTGTTTCTGAAAAGACCCCAAAGTAGGGGCAAAATGTGTCTTCTGCTTGCTCCCCTCACACTGATCTCCCTACTAGCAGTATCCCCCCTCTACTAATGTCAACCCACTAATTGGAAGTACCTTGGAGGTTTCTAACACAGTGGCTGAACCAGCAATACCTCCTATCACTCTCCCCTCTTCTTTCCCCAATTCTTCCTCCTCCAACCCCCCCTTGCATTCAACTGACCAAGCCCCTACCCCAGCTGAAGCATATAAGCAGAACCAAAACACCCCTAACCTCCAACATGCTGCACCAGCAAACCAAACTGCTACTTCATCTATACAAGGTGCATGGGCATTAAATCATACTCTAACTGGAAGGGAAAAAAGAGTTAGAGGCTATAAATTAGAATATAAAGCTTCTGGAGCTGGAGATACTGTCAAAGCCTCAACAAAAGACTGCTTATCACTAGAAGAAGCTTGGGGTTTTTCTCTTGTAGGCTATGTGGTTGGTCGCTTTCCAGGATTACAAGCCATAGGAAAAATTAAGGATAATTGGCCAAAGCATACATTCAATAATCAAGGGGGATGGTTTATGTTTAAGTTTTTCTCTGAAGAGGACAGAGACTCTGTACTTCTTAAAGGCCCTTACACAGGACCAGGTTACACCCTCCCACTGAAATGTGTTCCTGAGAGATTTACCTTTGACAAGGCGTTGTTCTCTAAACTTCCTATTTGGATAAGGATTCATAAGCTACCTACAGAGTTTTGGACACCTACCATGCTTCAAAGAATTGCTACAAAAATAGGTGATCCACTTATGACTGACTCATACACTGAACAGAGGACAAAACAACTATATGCTAGAGTCCTAGTAGAAATGGATTGTTCCATGGAGCTAAAAAGAACAATTCACATAGAGTTTGATGATGCCCCAGACCACACTTGCTTTATTGAATATGAAAACCTCCCTCCTAGATGCAACAATTGTTCCACATATGGACATGAGACCATGAAATGTCCTGCAACTAGGAATAGTACCAACAAAAATGGATCATCTGCTGATAAAAATGCCCCCCTCTCTTCTGGTGTTCAAAATCTGTATGATGGTCCCAACTCTTCCATGCCACCTATCCTTCCTACCCCCCCACCCCTTCTGGTCCCCCTCCTTACACTTCTCCAGAAACCTCTTCCACTACTCTACCAAATTTGGCCTCCCCCCCTGCACCTCTCACCTCTAACTCTCTCCCTTCTCCCTCTACCACTGATCTCCCCCCCCCCCCCCCTTCTTCACCCCTCCTTCCCCCTATACACTTGAATGCCCCCTCTTCCTCCTCCTCCATCCCTGTCCCTCTGCTCCCCAACCCATCCACTTGCTCTAAATCACAACCACAAACTGTCCTCCCTTCTCCTACCTCCCTCTCCTGCCCTCCATCTTCTTCCCACTCCTCTTCTTTATCCAAATCTACTCGATCTTATGTTAAATCCTCTCTCTTCTCTTCTATTGAAAGGATCAACAAAGCTTACCAAAAGAAAAAAGCCTCCCCTCCTCCTCCTCCTAGAGTTGTGGACTATCAAGATACACAGCAATTCTACAAAGAATGCACTGAAAGAGTGGACATGGAAATACAGCAAAGAAGAATGGCTAAAATGGAACAGAAAAAAAGACAAAAAAGAGTGTCTTTTGCTGATCAGAATAGCTTCCATGTCCTTGAATACATAAAGCATATGGAGGATGACACTACCCCTCAAACTAACAGCTGTGAGAACCTTGAGACAGCACTCATTTGCTACAGTAAGGAGTCACATAAGGAAACTGACCACCCACAGCATAATGAATTAGGTAAACAGGTGGAAGTTAGAAGAAGTTGTAGATTGAATAAGAATGAACAACAACACACTCAAGAACAGGAGCAGCTATCTGACTCAGATGACAATAATGAGGATGGTGTGGTGATCACTGATACTAGAGATTGCAGAGAGGTTGTTATGGGGCTCAAATCATGGCCTTCTGTTAATCCAGAGAGAGTACAACAGGAAGATAAAGGGCCTAGCACCCTTACAAAAAAGTCTAAATGATTATTGCCTCGTGGAATGTAAGGGGGTTAGGCAGCACCACAAAACAAAAGGCTGTCAGAGAGTTTTTACAAAATCAAAATATAGGATTTTTGGGAATCTTAGAAACAAAGCTTACTATAACCAAGCTTAAGGCTATCATGAACAAAGGTTTCACTCAATGGAAATTCATGCATAATTTTGAACATAGTGAGGCTGGCAGAATAGTTATACTATGGAATCCTCAGAAAATAGAGTTCACCCACTGCACTACAACTGATCAAATGATAAGTGGTGTGATCAAGTGCATGTCGTCTGGCAAGACCTTCAATTTAGCACAAGTATATGGATTACATACTATTGTAAAAAGGAGGGGCCTATGGAATGATCTAAGGAATGCTGTTGGCAACAGAAATGGCCCTTGGCTTGTACAAGGTGACTTTAATGCAATCATGAGATCTTGTGAAAGAAAAAATGGAGCTACAGTCACTGCTTATGAAATTGCTGATTTGTGGAATATCTGTGCAGAACTTGACTTACATGATGCTAGGTCCCAAGGCCTTGACCACACTTGGTTTAAAGGCAACAAATCCATAAAAATTGATAGAGTCATGATAAATGGTACATGGGACTCCCTGAATCTTCATTGCAAAGCCTCTTTTCTTGTCCCCAAGGAAAATTGTGATCATGCTCAAGTACTTGTGGAAGTACTGGATTGTCAAGCTAAGAAAAAACCACCATTTAAGTACTTCAATATGTGGAGTCAATATGAGAATTTCCAGCAATATATCTCGGATAATTGGGTGTTTAATGGGAATGGTTCTGATCGGTTTAAATTGTGTAAGCTCCTCCAAGGTTTAAAGAACCCTCTTAAACACCTTAACAAGACTCACTTCTCTAATATCAAACAGAAGGCACTGAATGCTGAAAAAGAATATGAACTGGCTTTTCATGCAGCTAGAACTGACCCTCACTCTCCTATGCTCATACAAAACTTGGATTCAGCCAAAAAGAAAGCTATAAGACTCAAGGAAGTTGAACACAGATTTTACTCCCAACTTGCTAAAGTAAAACACTCCTTTGAAGGAGATAGGTGTACTGCTTACTTTCATGGAATTATGAGGAAGAATATGAAAAGAAACCATATTAGTTCCCTCATCAAAGAAGATGGTTCTGCAACATTGTCTGAACAGGAAGTGGCTAGCCAATTTGAAGATTTCTTTAAAGACCTCCTAGGAAAAATGAGAGACACTAGTAATGTAGACAAAAGATTTATAACAGAGGGTGGACCAATCTTAAAGGATGAAGCTCATCAACAACTGATTTCTCCAATCACAGATGAAGAAATTAAAAACACCCTATGGGAAATAGGTGATGAAAAATCCCCAGGTCCCGATGGTTACACCTCCAAATTTTTTAAAGACACTTGGGGAATCACTGGATTTCATTTCACCTTAGCTATTAAAGAGTTCTTCAGAACTGGGAAGCTCTTAAAGCAATCTAATCACACTTCAATTGCTCTTATAGCCAAGAACTCAAACCCTAAAAGTGTGAATGATTATAGACCCATCTCTTGCTGTAATGTAAGCTATAAAGTCATCACCAAAATTCTTGCTTCTAGACTTGCTGTTGTACTTAAGGACATTGTCTCCCCCTCTCAAATTGGTTTCTTGGAAGGTAGACTGATGGGTGAAAACATTATGCTTCTACAAGAACTTATTAGAAGATACCCACGCAAAAGAATCAGCCCTAGATGTATCCTCAACATTGACCTCAGAAAGGCTTATGACACCATTTCTTGGAATTTCATTGCTCAAATGTTAGAAAATCTAAATTTCCCTCACACTTTTATTCTCTGGATCCTTGAATGTATTTGCTCTCCCTCCTTTTCTAAAAACATCAATGGGAATCTCCAAGGCTTCTTCAATGGCAAAAGAGGACTAAGGCAAGGAGACCCTATATCCCCCCTTGTGTTTGTCCTATCTGTTGACTACCTTTCCCGTGTGCTTAGATGTAAGACCAGGAATCCTGCTTTTAAATTTCATCCAAAATGTGTTCACCTACAAATATCCCATCTAGCCTATGCAGATGATATAATATTAATGTCTAGAGGTGATAGATCATCTATAGGTATCTTGCTTGACTCCCTTGAGCATTTCTCTGCAGTCTCTAGCTTGGACATAAGCCCTGTGAAATCTTCTTTCTTCTCTGCAGGTGTTACAAATGAGGATATGGAATATTTAATACAGAGATCTGGGTTCTCCCAAGGGAGTTTCCCATTTAGATATCTAGGAATCCCTATCTCATCAGGGAAACTCACAATCTCTCAATTTACTCCTTTCCTTGACAAAATGCTCACAAACATCAGTTATTGGAATGCAAAAAATCTGTTTTATGCATGAAAAGTTGAACTCATTAGATCTGTTCTACAAGGAATCCAAGGTTTCTGGCTGTCAATCCTTCCTTCTCCCTCTACTCTTATTGAAAAAATAAACTCTCTCTGTGCCAAATTTCTGTGGAAATCTCATCGAATTAAATGGAAGGATGTGTGCCTTCCAAAGGAGGAAGGTGGATTAGGACTAAAAGACTTAAAGACCTGGAACAATGCTTTTATTTCTAGAATTTTATGGAATATCATTAACAAAAAGGATAGCCTTTGGATTAGATGGATTCATCACCAGTACATACAGCAAGGAAATGTGTGGTCCTGGCTAATTCATACAAAAAATGACTCACCACTCATAAAGAAAATTCTTGCAGTTAGAGATGTTATACTAACCTCTGCAGGTACACCTGAAGAAGGCTACAATCTCATGAAATCCTGGTGTGTTGGTGGACACTTCAGTGTTGCTAGAGCCTACAACTTCTTCAGAAATAGAGTTTTAAAACCACCTTGGAGCTCTGTGGTATGGGACAGAAGTATCACACCAAAACACTCCTTCATTTTATGGCTGGCTGCAAGGAGAAGATTAGCCACGAATGACCTCATTAAAACAAGGGAAGTTGATTTATTATGCCACTTCTGTCATTTGACAAATGAATCCCATGATCACCTGTACTTCTCATGTCATTTTACCTCTTCTGTATGGACACAGGTCAAGGCATGGCTAGGAATATGGAGGGAGATGAGTACCCTCAGAAGTGGTCTCAAATGGTTAAAGAAAGAAGCACGAGGAAAGGGATGGAATGCCAAGGCAAAGAGGGCTGCTTTTGGAGCAACAGTGTACTACATTTGGAAGGCCCGCAATGAGAAACTCTTTGAGAATATAACTAAATCAGCTGAGGAAATTGTCCACCTTGTGAAGATACATGTCTACAAGATGCTACATCATGACTTCTCACTACTCTTTACCTCTTCTGGAACACTGCATCAGAACCTCCTGCACATGGACCAACAATGACATAATGATGCTCTCTACTGCTGTCGGCTTAAGTGATTTTCTTTTTTATATCTATGGTTGTACCCTGTATTGTATATGGCCTTAGACTATTTTATTTCTGTCTGAACCTCCTAATATTTCATGCTTCATAGCTTAGGTTGGTGGAATCTCCCTTAGTGAGATCTTTTGGATATGATCCTTTAGGTTCATAGGTAATGGGATCTTAGGTGTGCTAAGATTGTGTCCCTTTAAATCTCTTGATGGCCGAGCCGAAGGGAGATTTAAATGGATACTATCTTAGGGTGTGGGTCCGACCTCTGATAGCTTTGGCTTGATGAAAATGGAGTTGCACCGAGCCTCGAGCTCAACACACCTTGATGGATTGGAATCACCTTATGTGGTTTCATGATTTTGGTTATGCCTACAAAAGCCTACGGGCTATAGGCTTCTTGTACTAGATCATTGTAAGTATCCATTTTTGCTTTAATATATTAACCCTTAAAATCAAAAAAAAAAGCTTATTAGGAATACACCAGAAAAAGGATTAGCCCTAGATGTATTTTGAACATTGATCTCAGAAAAGCATATGACACTATATCCTGGAAGTTCATTGCTCAAATGCTTGATAACTTGAATTTTCCTAACACTTTTACTCACTGGATACTTGAATGTATTTGTTCTCCTTCCTTCTCTATAAATGTCAATGGAAGTCTGCAGGGTTTTTTCAATGGAAAAAGAGGACTTAGACAAGGTGACCCTATATCACCTCTTGTGTTTGTATTGTCTGTTGATTACCTCTCCCGTGTGCTTAGATGTAAAACTAGACACCCTAATTTTAAATTTCATCCCAAATGTGAACACTTGCAACTATCTAACCTTGCTTATGCAAATGACATCATTCTCATGTCTAGGGGAGACAGAGCCTCAATGAGCATTCTACTTGACTCCCTTGAACATTTCTCTGCTGTCTCAGGATTGGAAATAAGCCCCACAAAATCTTCTTTTTTTACTGCAGGAGTTAAAAGAGAAGATATGGAGTATTTAATTCAGAGATCTAACTTCTCCCAGGGATCATTCCCATTTAGATATCTTGGAATTCCCATCTCCTCTGGGAAATTAACAGTTTCACAATTTACTCCTTTCCTTGATAAAATGCTCACTAACATTAGCTATTGGAACACTAAGAATCTGTCTTATGCAGGAAAAGTGGAGCTCATAAGATCTGTAATACAAGGAATTCAAGGGTTCTGGCTATCTATACTACCCTCCCCTTCAACCCTATTTGACAAAATTAACTCTCTATGTGCCAAGTTTTTATGGAAATCTCACAGAATTAAATGGAAGGATGTATGTCTCCCAAAGGAGGAAGGTGGCCTGGGTTTAAAGGATCTAAAATCGTGGAACACTGCATTTATCTCTAGGATACTTTGGGATATAATTAACAAAAAGGATAGGATGTGGATTAGATGGGTACATCATCAATATATACAGCAGGGTAATGTATGGTTGTGGCAAGTCCATCCAAAAAATGACTCCCCACTAATAAAGAAAATACTTGGCATTAGAGACTGTTTACTAACCTCTGCAGGTTCAGAAGAAGAGGCATACAATCAAATGAAGAGCTGGTGCATTGATGGAAAAT
>OY998265.1:62500-217500 GCA_963922045.1 Persicaria maculosa | reverse complement strand
CGCTCGGGCGCTGCGCTCGGGCGATCGGGCGCTGCGCTCGGGCGCTCGGGCGATCCCCGACTTAAATACTCAGTTTGATGTCTTTCTTAATTTTTTACATATTATTTTATTTTTTACCCATTATTTTATTTTTCTTAATTTTTCTATTATTTTTACCTATTATTTTATTTTATTTTTCGATGCAATAAGAAGCTAGTGAAATCTACCATTGCTTAATTAGTTAAATTTTTAGACTTTGTGAAAAAAGGTAAATTGTAGATTTCACATGGAGTAATGGCATGCATCAACATGGATATTTTATCTATGGTTTGTCTATTGTGTGATCGACATAATTAATGAAATATATAGGATACTCTATCGGAAAAGAAAATTTTAAAAGTAGAAAATTAGTGAACCCTAAAATATAAATTTAAAAAATGGTTACATCAATAAATCAAGTGGAATGTTGTCAAATTCGACATATTTATCATACACCTTTGAGCATAGGTTTGAAAATTCGTGTTATCTATGAATGCTTAAAAATTGAAATTTTATATGTAACGAACTAAAGTATTTATATATAAGATTGTTAGGGTAATTAATAACATAGTGGTTTATCTAACTTATGTCTGATATAATTTAACTAAGTATTTTCAATTAGAAAAGAATTGAAACTCTTTTTTTTTTGTCATAAAGGAGAGCTATTAAGACCATCTCCAACCGCTTCCCTAAAATTTCCCCAAAATGGAGAAACAAAATACATATTCTACAAATTATTTTTACTTTAAATCCAACAACTTCCCCATTTCGAAGAGAATTATTTAGTTTGGAGAATGCTGCAGATTTAGGGAATCCACTCCATTTTTTCTGCTGTTTTTCCATTTTGGAGAATGTAATGGAGAACCTGTTGGACCAAAAAAAACTCTTAAAAGTCCCCCAAACTCCAAAATCCCCAAAATGGGAAAATTGTTGGAGATGCTCTAAGGAATTGAAGTTCGGGTACATAAACAGAATTAGCATGGAATAATTTAAAATAGGTAAAATCTATTTTTTAATGTATAAATTAATTAATAAATTAAGTAAATTTTTTATAAAATTGAAAGGATTATACAAAGTATACTTTGTATTTTATATATATAAAAATAAAATATATAAAAGGAAAGAAAGCTAAAACCTTGCAAAATCCAATTAACGCAAACACAAAAGAGAAAATGACAGACTAAACCGTTATTTTTTTATTTGTTATTTTTACATTTTTTTTTTGGTGAAATTGTTATTTTTACATTAGGCAAACAGTAAAGCATCTCTGGTTACAGATCGAGAACACTCTTGATCATCCTTACAGACAAGGCCGGTTCATGGCCTGTACAAAACGAGGCCTCATATATATATAGGCGAATTTGCGGATATACCCTACCCAGAAAAAAGGGTTACAAAAGTACCCCTAGTTCTACCAAATTGCAAAGGATGCCTATTTAGGCATATTTGCAATAAAAGTATTGTGTGTTTAAGCATTTTTTAAATTAAAATAAATATATAAAATTAGTATTTTCTGAAATTAAAAATTAAGAAATATGATTTTCGGATATTAAAATTGGAAAAAAAAACAGAATTTCGGAATTATTTATGGAAATATGAAAAAAACAGATTTTCTGGAAAAAAAAGATTGAGTTTAGGGATCAATTTAATTAAAATAAATATATAAAATTAGTATTTTATGAAATTTAAAATTAAGACATATGATTTTCGGATATTAAAAATGGAAAAAAAAAACAGAATTTCCAAATTATATATGGAAAATGGAAAATACAGATTTTCTGGAGGCATATTTTTAATTAAAATAAATACATAAGATTAGTATTTTATGAAATATAAAATTAAGAAATATGATTTTCGGATATTAAAAAAGAAAAAAAACAGATTTTGGAATTATTTATGGAAATGGAAAAAACAGTTTTTCTGTAAAGAAAAAAAATTTCGGAAAAAAAAAGAAATAATTAAGAATTATTTTGTAAAGATAAATATTATATAAAGATATAATCTCCTTCCAAAGATACCTTCCAAGAAAAAAAAAAAGAAATAATCTTTTAAAGATATGATTTGCAACCGTTTAACCTAGTAAAAGAGAGTTTGGAGAAATTGACGTGTGAATTTGCAACGTTTATCATCTTCTTCTACAATTGACGGGTAATATCTGAGAAATTCATGTCATCCGTGCGTCCGCTCCTTGCATCTTCAACAAAGTGATCGCATAAATCATGGGTAATTATGTGCAACCCTACTTCAAATCCTGTCTCCCTTTTATTTCAGTGCAATGTTGTGATTGAACATATCCTGTCATGTTTGCTTATTTGTTAGGTCGAAGCAACTATGTAATTACATTGATTACCAATGGGGAGTGGAAGTTGCAAGGACAAAAGTATGTTTACACCGGTGATCGAAAGTCTAAAGCATTGGTTGTGTCGGAAAATATAAAGTTTGATGCATTGAAGGTGAAAATTGTGGAGAAGATTGCCTTTGATGATAAAAGGTACGAGTTAGAGATGAAATATGTGTCGCCCCATGCTCCAAATTTTCCTCCTTATGATGTTAATGATGACGATGATTTTGAAGCTTTTAAGTTTTTGAATATGAAATCATCAAAAGATGGAGTATGGCCAATCGAGTTGTACTCAAGTGTTAAAAGTAGAGGGAAAGGTGTGGAGGATTTGGTTGATATTAAAGAAGGTGATCAAGAGGTTAGAGTGTTGTCAAGTGCGCCGCCGTTGACACAAACGCAGACTCAAGAGAGAGTGAAGCGAACTGACAGGATAAGTTTGGCGGATGACAGGACTATTGACGAAATCCTCAGTGAGGATGATGAGGCATTCGTAGAGAAGCCTGACAGGAATTTAGGTTCAGCTGACAGGATGAAAAACAAAAAGTCGAGTTATAGTCCTACCCCTGTCTTGTCTGTGAGCAGTGATGAAGATGACAGGGATAATGTGACAGAAAGAAAAAAAGGAAAAGATTTCATCGATTTGACTATCGGCGAAGAAGAAGTCAGTACACATGAAGATGTAAACATGGATGGTGGATGGGATGAGCTAGAAAGGGCCGGTTTGATATGCACTGACAAAGAAATTGAACAATATATGGGGTTTGAAGAAACATTGAATGATGGTGATATGGATATTTTGAAACAAGTGGAAGAGATTGATGAGGTTTATCGTCGCAATGAAGGGACGAGTGACAAATGGGCTATATTTGAGGCAAAAGAAGAGAAGGTTGGGGATCATAGGTCTCACGACATTAAAGTTGGGGATTACTTCAACACAAAGAAGGAGTTACAAGATGCGTTAGTTGCGATGGCATTGCGAGATTGTTTTGAGTTGGGTGTGAGGAAGTCTGACAAAAGCACTTATGTAGTGGGGTGTAAGGACAAGTCATCCATATTCATGTGTCGTGGTTCAATATACCGCAACACTAATATGTTTCTTGTGCGCAAGTTTATTGGAGTGCATAGTTGTGGCTTAAAATCAAGGCAAAACCATCACAAGAATGCATCTTCGAGCATGATTGCAGAAAAAATGATTCCAAAGTAAGCAGCAATATCTTGTTACATACATATTATGAATGAATGTTAGCAATTGCGCACGAGTTGATTGTTTTGAATCATGTTTATTTTGTGAACTAGGTTTGCGAATTGTGGAAGAGGCATCAATGCGAAGGACATAATGAGAGAGATGAAAGAAATGGGAGTGAATGCAAGCTACCATAAGGCAAATCGAGCACGGTTGAAAGCCCAAGACATTGTTAGAGGTTCAGCGGAGGAAAGTTACAGTCGGTTGTATTCATGGATGTTTATGCTTGAGAAGTCGAATCCAGGCTCACATACAGCGGTTGTTAGAGATGACAATGAACGCTTCAAATATGCTTTTTGGAGCTTAGGTGCATGGATCAGAGCAATGCCCCATTTGAGAAAGGTATGTTATACTCTTAGAACTCTCTTATTCTGTATGACAGGATATGTTATAAGTATGACAGGATTCACTATGAGCGGATAACATAAAGTTTAGTATAAGTCAAGTCACTGAAAATGTTGTTAATGTATGTGATAATTATAGGTGATATCAGTGGACGCTGCTCACTTGAGTGCCAAGTATAGAGGTGTTCTATTTCTAGCAACAGCGAAAGATGGAAACAAGCATATTTACCCTCTTGCATATGGTGTGGCGGATAGCGAGAATGATGCTTCTTGGTCCTTTTTCTTCAAAGAGTTAAAGGTTGTTGTGGACGATGATCCGGAAGTTGTGTTTGTCTCTGACCGTCATGGAAGCATTGGTAATGGGTTGAGAAACAATTATGTGTTTGCAAAGCATGGATATTGCATCTTCCACATCTATCAAAATTTCAAGGGAAGATGTCGTAGAGGAGACTTGTTAGATCTTTGGAATAAGGTCGCGAAGGCATACACCAAGCAAGAGTTCAATCATTTGTATCAACAACTATGCAAGGAGTCTCCAGAAGTTGGTAAATACGTCGAAAAGGCAGGGGTTGAAAAGTGGTCAAGGGCACACTTCACCTACAATAGATATGATATAATGACCACCAACAATGCAGAAACGATGAATTCTAGGTTTAAGGAGGAACGTGGCTGGCCAATTGTTGCAATGTTTGATGCAATATTGGAGATTATGTGCAAGTGGTTCTGTGATAGGAGGGAGAAGTTTGCAAAATGGAATGAAGTAGTTCCAGAGGAAGTTAAGAAAATACTTGATGCTAGATACATGAGTTCTGTTAGAATGAGCGTACAGAGGCTGAGTCAATTTGAGGCGGAAGTAACGGATGGTACATCAAGGTTCGAGGTCAATCTGCATGCGAGAACATGCGATTGTAAAGTATTCCAGGTTGATCAAATTCCTTGCGCTCATGCCATAGCTACAGCAAAAGATAGGGGGGTGGACGTTGCTGATTTGGTTGATCCCATGTTGAAGATGGACCGATTACAAGAAGTGTACAAGGAAACTTTGCATCTTGTTCCTCCTATGGAGCGCTGGGAAATTCCTGCAACGGTTGCCACTATCACCTGTCACCCACCACAAGTGAGAAGGCCTGCTGGAAGACCAAAGACGAATAGGTTCCGATCACATTGGGAGAAGAACTGGTCGAAGGCTCGAAAGTGTGGCCGGTGTGGAAAGCGAGGACATTATCAAACTAGATGTACAACGCCTTTGCCATGATCACAAAACCCCCTTCACAATTTATATGCAAACTTTTTAGTTAGGGATTAATTGGCTTTGTTATTTGTCACTTATTCATTTTACGTTGTTTGGATCTTACTTCACATTGATTGCCTTTATTGCCTATTTATCAATTGCAAAAAAACTTATTTTGGTTGATGACTGCATCCTCCCATTCTCTAATTTATTTCGTGACCCATGTATAAGTATGTCCCCGACGAATATGAAAACTTAGGTTATGTATCCTGACATGTTTATAAAGATTTCCTGTCAGTAATGAAATAACATCCTGGCAATACTAGTTTTTTCATCCTGACATGTTTAAAACATTTCCTGTCAGTAAAGAAGTAACATCCTGGCAATACTAGTTTTTTCATCCTGACATGTTTAAAAATTTCCTGTCAGTAAAGAAGTAACATCCTGGCAATACTAGTTTTTTCATCCTGACATGTTTAAAACATTTCCTGTCAGTAAAGAAGTAACATCCTGGCAATACTAGTTTTTTCATCCTGACATGTTTATAAACATTTCCTGTCAGTAATGAAGCAACATCCTGGCAATAATTGTTTTTTCATCCTGACATGTTTAAAAACATTTCCTGTCAGTAAAGAAGTAACATCCTGGCAATACTAGTTTTTTCATCCTGACATGTTTATAAATATTTCCTGTCTGTATTGAAGCAACATCCTGAGTGTTTCCAGCCCCTTTGCACAAAACGTAACCCCCTCTCAAATTGCACTAACGCCTTTGTCCCGCGAGTTGTGCTACACCACCTTGAGCTCATATGAGTGTTTCGCTTCATATACTTGCTCTATGAACCGTCTATGAGTGTTTCGCTCCTAACGCCTTTGTTCCTGTCAGCTAATTAAAGAAAATCCAATTCTCAAATGATTCTAATATGTCAAGCAAATCAAAGTTGAAGATGACAAAATTGAGTCCGTGCATCTTGCCACATTTGAATTTGTGGATAGCCTCCATATTGACAGGAAATATAGGATAATATGCAGATTTGAGCAAGACAAAACTATAATAATATTAATATATAGGATAACCCACGAATACTAAACCCAAAATACTAAGCCAAAATACGAAACATCAAACATGAACCGTGGAGGTTCCATAACATCAAACATCTAGTACAAAGTTCAAAATCCAAAATACTAAACCCGCGAATCTTAAGCCTAAGGTTTTCTGGTTAGCCTAATATAATACGAATCGAGTTCCGAGCAGCATATAGACATCTACCCGTCAAAAACCATCTAACTTTACTACCCACACACACTATCACATGGACTCCCATTTGCCATCCCACACACATTGCGCGAAAGCTTTGCGGTATCCATCAATAAACTCATCCGATATCGCCTCCAACGTCGACCTTCCAGTGCTCAAAAATTCAATGTACTTGAGCGTGTATACCCCGCAATCACCCCTGCCAAATACATACAACACAACGTTATGCATAAAAACAAGTGCTATTAATCGATATAAATAATGAAATTGCCTCTCTTACACTCGCTGATTGGATTTCAAACCGGGGACGCGAGTGACCTTGAATGGCTTTTCACCCCATTTTTCTACCAACTTGGCCATTGCTTCAACTCGCTTCAACACTAGGGGAAGTCCTTTTGTCACCGATTCTAACAACTTTAGTAAAACATTGTCCTTGAACAACCCGTGGTCCGAATCATACACATACACCGACCAATCTGTCAAACTGATCTTCAGGGCTACCCAATGTTTGTTCTCTAAGTTGAATGGAACATAGAGATGTTCAGCATTTTCCCAACTCTTCCCATTCATTTGCGGCAACCTCCCTTCGACGTACTTCAACAGAATCCGATGCGAACTGTCTGAGCTTTTACCAGCCTTGTAGTCTTTCCACAGAACATGAATTTGGTTCACCCAAAATCCATCTAAAATAATCTCGGTCTTATAATCATCTTTCAATATCTTCTCCCGAAGAAAGTAAAGAACTTGCTCCATGTGCTGTTGTGAAGCAAATAAAGAGATTAAAAAAATAAAGAGAGTATAATTCAAATAAAGAGAGTAAAAAAAACAGAGTAAAAAAAAACAGCGAGTGTAAGAGAGCCTATTTGATTCAAATAAAGAAAGTAAAGAACTTGCTTCAATATCTACTGATATAGAAAGTATAATTCAAATAAAGAGAGTAAAAAAAAACAGATGTTGCTATTGGATTCTAGTTGTGTCCAGTTTTCCAAAATATGAACATGTTAGTGAACTTACCTCAGTTGTCAACCACATTTGAGGTTCAAGTAGCTTCTTAAAAAATTCCTTGGTTAATGTTCCCCCAGCTAGGCCATCACGAGTATCCTCGCTGCAATTTTATAAGAATATTAGGGACAAGGTGTAATTATTATGATTCCCAAACATTAAATTACAAGTGAACTTACTTCGGTGAATCAACCCACGCACTCAGGTCTGCTGATGGAAGGTTATCTCCACCACCCTTAGCTACTTTTGAGGGCCTCCCACGTTTCTTGTAAGTGACAAGCGGCGTCTGCACATTTTCCAACTCGATGCATTTCGAGTCTGTATAAGGGGAGGACATATGTTTAGACTTCTCTTTTTTGCGAACCGGAAGGACCCTTTTCGGATTATCGACCACCTTCTTCGATCGAGTGATTGGCTTCCTCTCGAGTGGTTCCTCCCTCTTATGAGGAACTATATGTACCTCCTCAAATTCACTCCCCTTTGCATCCTCAATGATAGTCTCCTTAGATAAGTTAGTGCAAGGTTTCTCTTCATCTGCATTCCCACCAAAGACTTTCACTTTATCACTGGAAGTAAAATCGCAACTCCAATGTGCAGACTTTTCCTGTCATTACAATAAGCATAATTTAATGAACATATGCTAAACAAATACAATTTAATTCACACAATAAACTACATTCTATTATAGGGTATTCCATACCTCGTTATCGTTCCTATCATCATGTTCATCGAGCAACGAATCAACTTTGTTCATCGGAGACAGGTTCGATGTTTCCCTATGAGGCAGAATTATCTTATCTAACCTCTCTTCTATCCTTTGAAGTCTTTCAACCAATGACTTCTCAATCCGCCTCATAGTATGTGCTAATTCTGTGATAGCACCCATGACATGTTTTGAGTTTAGCGAATCTACATTGCTATCCATGTCATTCGTCCCAACATCAACCTCTAATTGCCTCTGTTCAGTCCTCCTTGTACTAGCACTTGTCATTGTGCTCTTGACTATGTTGTCAAAGTGCTCATCACTCTCTTCGTCTGAAAAATAACATTTTGATAGTATCTCTTCCTCGTCTTCTTCGGCCACCAAAATAGCGTGGACTTGCCTTGCTTCGTCGGCCAACTCATTCTGTAATTGCTCATGGTCAGGCTCCTCCTCGGAAGACCATCGTATACCGCGAGGAATTGCATCTTCACTCAGCTTCCTTGCATACAGGATCGCAATCACAGGCACAGCTTCATAGATCCAAATCTACAATTACATTCAACGATCCTCATAAAAAAAAAGTAACATTGTATAACTACAAAGGAAACACTTCCATTTGCTTCATTAGTTCATATATTATTTAGGTCCACACTGAAACCTTTTGCAACCATCTCCTTGATATAAACTGAAAGCAAGCATCAATAGATTAACATGACATATGATTCTATGCCAAAGTGTGCCAGGACAGGAAAAAGAAAAGAAATTAGTCATTTTGATAAACAAGATAATCAACACACAATTTCTACATAAAAAAGGCATGCCAATTCATAAAAATTGAGATTCAGATACTTGTTTATTCAAGCAAATTTAAACAGCAAAAAAATAACTACTGCATAGTTATTTTTTTGAATATCCACTGAGACATCCACTGAGTATCCACTGAGACATGGTTACATGGACATGGTTTTTAATTTGATAATCTAAAAGACATGAATATGAAGACAATAAACTTAATACTCCCACTATTTGACACCCAAAGTAAGGAACGAAAACACCAAAAAAAATAACTACTGCATAGTTGAATTTTGACATAAAAATAAGGGGATAAATATTTCTGAAACAAACCAGTAGCTAGTCAGCAAATAAATTTTCATAATAAAGAGTTAAAGAGTCAAACAAATGACTAGTGGCTATGAAGAAATTACCTGAAAAGCAAGAGGCAATCCTTGAATGGAGTATGGAATCCTACCCCGAGGTTTTGTTTTTTTAGTTGTCTCCAATCTTCTGCTTAAAGCCTTTGTCAAACTTCTATGCAACGCCAAGTAGCCCTTCCTTCCCCATGGATATGTATAAAACCTATCCATATTTTGTAGAAGCTTCACGTGCATAGGATTGACCTTTCTCTTCTTATCACCCCCAAGAATTATACACTCCACTAGCAAAAGCAATGCCAACTTAAATTTGTAGTTGTTGTCATCACGCACCGCTTTGAATCTCTCCAAAAGAGCTTGCACTGTCATCTTCTCACCACCCAGGTCACCAAAAAACTTTTTCATCACAACGTCTGTGCCTTTGATGACGACATTCGGTGGGCGATCGCAGCATAAACCAGTAACAATGCAGTATTCCTTTATTGAAAACCTAGTTTCCTTTCCACCAACATCATACCATGTCTCCCACAACTTCTTTGTTTGAAGTTGCTTCATCAATACACCATGTATAAGCTGCGATGAGTACGATACCTCTTTCATCATCTTTACGATTTTCCCAAACGGTCCTTTTAATATTCTTTCCCAATCTCCGGGGGTGAGACGTTCTTCAATCTCAGAAATAATTGTCTTCCTTGCATTTAGATTTAATCTTCCATAAATAGAGTCCCCGGTGTAAAACTTATATTGTATCTGCAGATAAATCAATATTTGCAAGTAATTTGAGAGAAAAGTAGTTAACATAAGCTAAAGCTTCAAGCTTTTTGGGAATCAGTCACTATTACTTTCTTCTAAGTGAAAACTAAGAATTTGCTTAACCTTTCTACTATGTTTATTCATACAATCCACTCAACCACAACCAAAGATATAATCACCAAACCATGGCACTTACATCTTTTTTGAAGACTTTCCCCTTGACTTTGTCGTTGGCGGATGCTTTCTGCTTCCTCTTCCGTCTATTTGCTTCATCCCCGTCAATGTCTTTCATCTCCTTCGAACGACAAGGGGTAGAATCCTTCCCACCTCTTGTAATGGCCATGGCTGAGAGACATAACTCAAGTTTAGAAACAACTAAATCAGGATGTAGCAATAAAATAAACAGAACATCCTATTTTCGAAAACATGATTCAATTAACAATTTCAATTTTGCAAATTCCAAATGAGTAGTTTTGACCTTACATTTAGCTATTTGATTTTATTAAAAAAAACTCAGAAATCTATATGAATATAAAATTCAAATTAGTACGTCAGCCTATCCAGACTGATGTTCTATGCTTTTCATGGTTTTACTAAAATCAACTACTTACTGATTTTCTTAAACATCTTCTATATCAAAATGACAGCATCATACTCTTCTATGGGCCTATGGCATCTCAACACCGCTCATCCTATTTTATTTGGTTTCCTATTGATTCATCTTGATGAATATTCAAACCTGTGCATTTGAAAGAAAAGAAAATCCCTTCACAACTTTGACATCACTACATCAGGTTCTTAGTTTGAAATCCCTACATTCCATGGTTTGTAGCTTTGTTATGTCACAGCAAGTCAGTGCAAGTCAGTGCTTTTGGAAGCCTTCATAAACCCTTTGTAAATTCACTCAGACATTTTAACAAACACCTTATGTGCAGAACACCGCATACACATTGATAATCTAAAACCGAGTATTCCGGAGTCCCTTAAATACATGATGGGTAAGGGAAGTTAGGATTCATCTAAATGTATAGATCTTGGTTTTTTTTGGCAGAAATCGGACATAAACAAGAGAATGGAGGAATGAAGTAACATACCTAGGGTTTTTCGATTTCGACGACAGAGGGCTTCGAGGGACAACACTCGACCTGATGATGACCGATGGTGACAATTCCGATCTCCTCGTCGGTGTTTTTGATGGCTTCTGCGGCGGAACGATGGTGCTCGATGCTTTGGGGCGAATCTGTCGACAGGAGCAGATGCTGTGGGGCGACTGTCGGCGGAACGGTGGAGTGCTGGTGGCGAGACCGAAGAGTCGACTCCAGTGAGAAGCCGTCGGCGGAGGGGGCTCGGTGTGAGAGGAGATCTTCAACGCCGACGGAGGAGGAGCTTCATCTTCACTCGTTCCGGTTCTCTCGTTTGGAGGAGAAGCAACAGGGAGCAATTTCTGATTTTTTTACTTTTTATCTTTTCCCATTTACAGTTTTTTTTCTTTTTCTTTTTGTTTTTCGTTTTTATTTCTTTTTATTTTTTTCGGTCTTTTTGTTTTTCTTTTTTCGTTTTTTTTTCTTTTTTCGTTTTTATTTTACAAAATAGGAAAATCTGGCTTTTTTTGTTTTTTTTTTATTTCACATGTTTTTTTTCTTTTGGGCACATTTGCAATTTGATTAGGCACATTTGCAATAAAATTAGGCATTTTTACAATAAAGTAAAAAACAAGGCATATTTGCAAATGTCCTATGGATTTTGGGTATTTTTTGCTATTCTTCCATATATATATATATATATATATATATATATATATAGGGGGTGGCTCCTGTGGGAACACCCCTTAAGATGGGAACCTAGGAACAATTTTGGGCCATCGATTAGGAAGAAATTAATGGTTAGGATTATTCGGATTTATTATAATTAAAAAAATAAAAGCACAAATTCAGCCCACCATTCCCATTGTATAGCGCGTGTGGTCAACCGATCAATTCTTCCACTTTGTTCGGTTTCTTTTGAAATAACTGACGTACTGTGTATATATATTTCGATATGAAAAAGACATTTTTAAAAAAAAAAATAAAAGCACAAATTCGATCAGCCCACCATTCCCATTTTTATATATATTTTTTCAACTAATTTCCCATTTGCAAATGGTCTAAAATTTGAAATATGATTAGTCGACAGACGAAAGATTATTCGTGGGAAATGAAAACATTAATCGTCCGAATAGGATGGTTTAGTTGTATTATGTATTAAGAGAAAGTGTGAAGATTATTCATAGAAAGTGTAAAGATTATTCGTAGAAAATGAATACATTATTCGGAAATAATTAGTGTTTATGCAAATGGTGTGAATTCGAAATATGATTCATCGGCCGATGAAAGACTATTCGTACTGAATTGATGTTAAAATTATATTATTCGGTTAAATTAGAATGATTGTTCCGTTAAATATGATATATTATTCGGTTAAAATTGAGAGATTATTCGGGTTGATTATAAATATTATTCGTATGTAAGATGAAAATTATATTAGTAATATTATTCGGTTAAAATTATATTATTCGGCTAAATTATAAAGATTATTCGGTTAATTTCAAAGATTATTCGGTTAAATTATAAATAATATTATTCGGTTGATTATGAATTGATGTTAAAATTATATTATTCGGTTAAATTAGAAAGATTGTTCCGTTAAATATGATATATTATTCGGTTAAATTAGAAAGATTGTTCCGTTAAATATGATATATTATTCGATTAAAATTGATAGATTAGTCGGGTTGATTATAAATATTATTCGTATGTAAGATGAAAATTATATTAGTAATATTATTCGGCTAAATTATATTAGTTTGTAAAGAAATATAAATTCAACTGGAAAAATAATTTCCTTAAATCCCCCTTCGCTATGTGAAATTAGTTGTTTTTTACCACCAAAGTTTTTTTTTTTATGTGAAATTCGTTTATTTTTAAAAATATCAAAAACTTCGGTGGCCATAATTCCCATATACATAAAAATACAAATGTGAAATGCCACTTTAAGAAATTGGTTTCCGTTTTTGAACCAAAAAAGGGGGGCTCCGTTATGTACGTGTATGACACGCACTATCATTGAGTCTCATGACCAATTTCCGCGGGTCCCACCATTTTTTTTAAAAAAAAAATCAAGATATCTCCATTTAATCTCCACCATCCATTCACCCTCAATTGATGGTCTAGATGTGTTCTTAGGTTCTCATCCTAAGGGGTGTTCCCATATAAACCATCCTATATATATATATATATATATATATATATATATATATATATATATATATATATATATATATATATTTTTTTTTTTTTTAAGTTGCAAAATGAATCAAATTGTTCCGCTAGATCAATTGGTAAAGGCCATTGAGGATGCGCTCCCTTCTGGGAAGTTGTCCAGGTTCGAATCCTCTTATCAGCATGCGCAGCCCCTTTTACTGCAGTAATTCATTTTGATTTTTGAGCCCAATTTCTTTTTTTTTTTTAATTTTTTATCCTAATCAGCAGCCTCCTCCCCCTATCAGCATGCGGCACACCCTTTTCCCCCAAAACGGCCCTGCTTACAGATGATGTTACAGAGATCCCTAATCATAGGGAGGATATTAAGATTACAATCAATATCATTCCTAACAATATTGTCTGCCGCTTAATTTTCCTCTCGAAAGACGTGTCTGAAATTGATTGTGGTGAGCTGATTGTTCATTCTTCTAATTCTTTCAACAAACCTCATAATTTCCAAGGTACTTCTGTATATTCACTAATTGCCTTGATTACTGATAAGCTTTCTCCTTCAATCATTACATTCTGCCAGACTCTTCTACAAGCTAGCTCTATCCCCTTATACACTGTCAGGGATTCAGTTTATAGATCTGATCCCTTTGAAACGTTTTCTTAGAAGATTTAATTACTTCTCCCATCTAGTTTTTAGCAATACCCTTACACTCCTCCCTTGTGACTGATCCATCTACATTAATTTTGTAGACTCGAGGGGGGGGGGGTTGTTATCTACTTTACGAAATTGTCCTTGTAATGATTAGGCAGTTGTTAGTTGTAGTTTTTGAGAAAGTGAAAAAGTAGAGTAGTAATTACTAATTAGGGGTATAAGTGTATTTTTATTTGTTTTCTTAATAAGTGTCTAGATTTCTAAAATGAAAAGTTTTAGTTAACGAAAGGAGTAGTATTGTCCGCATAATTGTCCCCATGCCATCCATTTTACTATTTTTAAAGATAATATTGTTTCTTATTTCCCAAATATTTTGCCAAATTATAAAAAGATCTTCACAGTGAATAGTGTTTCTCCTAATCTGGTTTAAATCCTCGGATAAAGATTTGGAGCCTCCAACACCCATGAAGGATTTAGACTAACTCCAATGGTTAAGTGTGCAAATATACATATTTGCACAAGGTGCTTAAAAATACACATCACTTTTTGATGTTTTACTCCATTGGTTAAATGTGCATTTTATACACATCCATCTAAATAAATATGACTAAATTAAAAAGGAAAAGAAAACAATAAAAAACAACCAATAGAAATGACTTTACTTTATTGAAGAGTGGTAAAAAGTTTTTGCACATGGGGGAGGTGATGTGCTTATATTTGAGCATTTTGTGTGCAAATGTACACATTTTAAGCACTCAAAAGTAACCATTGGAGTACAATTTACATCAAAATGTGCATATTTGAGCATTTGCACCATGCCATTGGAGTTAGCCTTACCAGTGGAGAATTCATAGTTCCTATGATAATTGATTTTGAGACAGTATAATTCAGGAATAGATGTGCATCGTCTTCATCCTTCATATTGCAAAGGCAACACTAGGGATGAACCCTATTGTAGTATCTATTAAGTTTAACTTTAGTCACCAAAGCGTCCCTACACGTTGATTTTCCAAATAAAATTCTTAGTTCTAGGTGAAGTTGCATCCAATCATAATTTAAGTCCGACTGGCTAGCATTTCGCAGGAGATCATAAGTCGACTTAGTTGTAAACAACCCATCTCTATTAAATTTTCATATAAGTTTGTCCGACGTGTTATTTTTAGGCACATAAATATTTGAAATCATTTCCACCAAATTTGGGGGGAATATTTGACTGAGTAGTTGCATGTTCCATCTTTTATTTGAATTTAACAATTCTGAAACTTTCATATTCCAATTATAGTTTTTGTTGATAAGTTTGAAATGAAACATTATTAATCCAGGGGTCGGTTCAAACATTTATCCTATCACCATTACCTATGATTTAGAGAAGACCTTTCTTAAATTTGTTCCTAAAATGTAAAAGTCTGCCAAACTGCTACGAGGTGTTGTGAATATTTAATTCCATAAAAATTTTGTGTTGAAGATATTTTTCCTTAATTACCTAGACTCATAGACTCATATGTTGTTTGGGTGACTCTAAATCTTCCAAAGTAGTAGTAGACAAACTAAACCGTTATTAACTACCTTTCGATATATGGTGCGATCTCTCAAGTTATATCACTTAGGTTATGCTTGACAATGTAGCTAGGTAGCTTTTCGTTTTTTATTTAAATATTCTACAGTTTTAAGATAAATAAGTTAAATATATGATTTTAGTTTAACTAGCTTTTGAAATTGAATTTTCACTCACTACTCACGCCAAGCTTTTCAAAACGTTTTTTTTATATATTTACAAATCTATTCATTTTCTCTTATCTCATTAGTTAGTTTGTATTACCTACTCTATCAGTTGAGTTGCCAAACACCTTACTAGCTTATGAACATTCTAATGTACATATATTTAACACACTTAATCAATCAGTTTCGGCTACCCCATCAGTTACGTACATGTTACCAATTAGTATTTCATTATCGTTTCATCATGTATTCCACACTATATATAAATGATCAATAAATGTCCAGAGTGTTTTTAAAAAACATACTTAATTTAACTAATCAACAAAATAATTAATTAAGAACTAGAACAAATTTGTACAAAGCAGGAGAAACATCTAAACTTAGACCTGTCAAAACACAACCCGACCCGGTGACCCGATCCGACCGACCCGAAAAATTTCCGACCCGAACCCGAAAATTTTGACCCGAATTTTTTTTTCGACCCGAACCCGAAAAACCCAAAATTTTCCGGGTAATCTGGGTTTCGACCCGGTGACCCGATTGACCCGGTAATTTTGACCCGATTTACCCGATTGACCCGGTGACCCGATTGACCCGGTTGATTTATAATTATATATAATTAAATTTTTTTATATATAATTAAAATTTATCACAAAATTATAAATTATGATTTTTTTAATTTAAAAAAGAAAAATTGACAAACCCGAAATCGACCCGAAACCCGGTCAAACCCGGTCAAACCCGAGTTCGAGTCAACCCGAAAAACCCGAAACCCGTTTTACCCGAGACCCGTTTTACCCGAAACCCGAAGTGATCCGACCCGAACCCGACCCGAATGACCCGTTTGACAGGTCTGACTAAACTTCATTGATCCAAATTAGGACAAACAATTTAATATAGGGTAAATTACAGGAAACCACCCTTAAAATATGTGAGTTTTCAAAAAACCGCCCTTAAAATAAATTTTTATAGAAAACCACCCATTAACTTATTTTTCTTTCAAAGAACCACCATTAACTATTATTTTTATGTGCAAAAAGTGTTTTTAAAAATGTTAAATTATCATTTTTGTATTCAAAGTAGCCTAATTATATAATAAAATAACCAAAACATTTAATAAAATATAAAAACTTTTAAAAAATTTATAACTTTTTACAAATAATATTGGCCATAGGTGGTTCTTTGAAAGAAAAGTAAATGTATGGGTGGTTTTCTGCAAACTTTTATTTTAAGGGTGGTTTTGTGAAAACTCGCCTATTTTAAGGGCGGTTTTTGTAATTTACCCATTTAATATATTAGAAAATCCGGTTGGGATCCGGTGGAGTTTTAAAAAAATCCTTTACCAATAGAGTTTCTTATTCCACTCACAAAAATAAAAAGAAAAATTAAAAAAAAGAAAGAAAATTGGTGTTTGTGGGGTTTAGAAAAAAAAAGAGGGATAATTTTTAACCCTTAATTTTAAAATTATCGATTGAGATTCTCTCAATTCTACCCATAGAATTTTTTATGAAACTCATTGAGAACCAAGGTGCAAAAACCTTATAGGACCGATATCACTAAATTAATGAAATGTTTGACATCAAATTAATAGCATTAAAAAAGCCAACTTCTACTTACTAAATCAACCGAATGGCTATCCGAACGGTAAAAATCTCACCAAACATGGTGATTATTATGGTATTCACGGTTTTGAAAACCGTAGGGAAATAATCTAGCTAAGGAGAAAATCTTGCCAAACCCACAATGGCTGCTACGGTTTTTAAAACCACCATAAAATCTGCTCCAATTGTTAGGAATTGAGATATATAGGGATAATAAGTGAGATTAGTAGAAAGTTGGGCTTGGGGATATAAATATCCCGAATTATATTGTAGAAAATATCATTGAATCAATTGCAATTACATTCCTTCCTCTTCCTCTCTTTCTCAGATCTCTCTCTCTCCCGGATCTCTCTCTCTTACCTTTCCTAATCAATGGCTTCCATGGCAAGGTCCTAACAAATTGGTATCAGAGCATCGATCTTCCGACCTGAATTCCGGGATTTCGATCATAGATTTCGGTAATGGAGAAAAGCAAGGAATTCAATTTTGAAGAAACTCAACTGGACTGGCGACAACAACAACTCGATTTCGAGCGGCTATTCTGCCAGGGGCAACAAATCGTGTTGGAATTCCGCAAGCGACAACAACAACTCGAATTCGAGCGGCTATTCCGCCAGGGGCAACACATTGTGTTGGATTTCCGCAAAG
Source organism: Persicaria maculosa (assembly GCA_963922045.1). Lineage (NCBI taxonomy): Eukaryota > Viridiplantae > Streptophyta > Magnoliopsida > Caryophyllales > Polygonaceae > Persicaria > Persicaria maculosa. The sequence goes on along the minus strand of OY998265.1, from coordinate 199,586 downwards.
AGCTTCGACAAGTGAGGAAGCAGAACGACGAATGGTGGGACAAAATTGTCAAACGGATGCAAGAAAGCGGATCACAAATCGCTCCGACATCGCAAGATAGTGCACCGCCAGCAAGCAAGAATGGAGGGTTGCCGACGCCGGATGTCACGGATCTTGATGAAGTGCAAAGCTATCAAGAAAAGGATGGGGCTCTGTTTGTAACCACAGAACAGATTGCAGCCCCCAGTTCAGGCGAAAATGAAGAAATCGACATGGGTGTCGATTTTGAAATGCCATATGATTCTTCAACAAAGGATATCTTGGAGGATAGTTCGAATCCGGCAACCAACGATTTCATCCAAGAAGTGTTCGAGTCATTCATCGATTCAAATCACACGCTTACCAGTAACAAGGATCCGACAATTTCATGGGGAATCAACATTAGCAGAGGACAAGAAATCGACATTGAAGTGCCCTTGGACTGTTGGAAGACGGCGCAACAGTTAGAGGATGAAACACAAAGGCAAAAAGATGAAATCCAATCTGCCGATTCAAAGGTAACACTACTACAAACATGGTTATCAATGACATTTAAAAGATGACGTTTTTAATAAAACGTCATTAAAAATATGTTTCATGGCGTTTTAATACAAAAATGCCATTAATTTTTAAAGTATAGAATATTTATGGCGTTTTATAAACGTCATAGTTTTAACGACGTTTTGTAAACGCCATCCTATGTGTTTTTATTAAACGGTGAAAAAATTCAACCAAATTTATGGCATTTGGTAAATGCCATGAATTTAATGGCGTTTACCGAACGTCATATTAAGGGCCTGTTTGTTTTGGAAAAAAAAGGGTCCAACAAAGGAATAATTACCCGGTGTTTGTTTGGGCTTGTTTGTTAAACACAATCTAAAGAATGATTTCTTTGTGGAGCCTAATCAATTCACCCCATTTGTTACCCTAGAGAAATTAGGGGTTTACTGAGTGTTTCTCTCTCCCCGACTCTCTCTCTCCCGAAATAGCAACACCAGGAGCAGCGACGGTGCGCAAAGGCGTGGAGCCGAGCGGACACCGGTGGCCCTGTGCACTTCGGCCTGGGTAGTCGGAAGAGCAGGCGGGTGAGACGCCATCCCCCTTCGAGCCCGTTGCTATGAGGGCGCGAGACGACGACGTCAAACAGGTATGCTTTGCTTTAGCCCCAAAATTTTCGACCTCAAATTCGTTCATTTAGCTTAACGTTTAGGCGATTCGTGCTTCAAATCTCGAATCTCTAGACATATCCGTGTTCAATTGGACATTCGATTTCTAGGTTCGATTGATTTTTAGAATTTGTGATTTTAGGGCTTTTTTCAACTCCAAACTTCAGCCCTTGAATCTTCGATTCGAATGATTAAAGCTCGGATTAGGAACTTCTTTTGCCCTTCCCTCTGGTCGTTTGAGCAATCTTTGGGTTTGACCGATTTCATTGCAGGTTCCAGGGCTGTGATTTTGCTAATTTTGGGGTCTCTTGGTTTGGGTATTTGAAAGGGGACAAATCAGCAATCAACGCATAACAAATTCACAAGGAGTTCTCGTTCAAAGATCTCTCTGGCTAGGTATATGAATTTTAGCCTAACTTTAGGGAACTTCTATTTTGCCCTTAATTGATCGATGGCTAATTTTTTGTTGCTACAATTTGCAATTTCAGAGATTTTTTTGAACTGGGGCAAACACCAGCCAGGAGGGAGGAGGGAGAAGGCTCAGAAAGTTTAAAGAGGAGTCAAAGGAAGCTCTTTCGGGCAGTGACTTAGGTATATTCAACTCTCCCTCTCCTTTGCCAGCATAGCTGCATTCCAGTCTCTGGTGGAGTTTGTTTTCTTTTCGTTTTTTTTGTTATGTCCTGCCTGTTGATTTGAATTTTTTTTTTGTTATGAAGACTGAGATAGTGAGAAAATGTTGCTCATTGTGGGCTGAAATCATTCTGGTAGGATGTGGCTTTTTTGTGAATGGTACCTATATTATGGACTAGAATTATACCATTCCAATTTCTAAGTAACATGTAAGCTGTATCAAACAACTACCAACCTACTCTGGCTAATTACTGTCAAAAGAATATCCAGTGCCAATCTATACTCAATCAGCACTGAAAGATGATAATCTCTATGCTGTGTGAACTGTGAACTGGATTTTTTTTTCAAGTAATGAATTGGAATTTATTGGTAATTTGTTGTCCTCTCTCTGCTGATTTTTTTTGCAAGTAGTGAACTGGAATTTGTTGGTAATTTGTTGTCCTCTCTTTGCTGTCCTTGTTGTTGTCCTCTCTTTGAATCATAAACCATAAAGCATCCGCTCCTATGTATTATCTGTTCATGAATATAAGTTATGCTATATTGGCCTTTTGAGTATTGTCATATGAATGGTTTCATATTTAGGACCAAATGTATAATTGATATTACAGTAATAGATTGTGTAAGTAATTTTTTTTAATCACTGTTAGAGAAAATGTAAGACTTTGTTGGAAAGCAGCAGATAGTGGTAAGCCCAGTTTCCAGTCAATGCTATAAAGGAAGACAAACAAGCTAGAAATCAACTGGAGTAAACAACTCTATCAAACTTTTGAAGGGATAGATTTGACTCAATACATCTCACATTCTCACCAATACTTGTATACGGGGAAGTTTCTAGAATGTACCAAGCTCAAATCATTCACCTGTGATTGATTAATCAGAGTGAAGAAGAAAAATACAGGGATATAATGAATATTATTGTTTAATAGGTACTTTTAAAAAGAACAAGAACAGAAAAATACAGGGTTGGGGAGTATTTGTTCTAGTGTAAAGGCAGAGATCAGTATTTTTTTTTTGCATTATTTGTTGTACTTTATATTTCATTTCAGGTTATACGAGCAATTTTTATTAAATGCAGAATATTTTCTACTTTCTACAGGGAGGAATTGGGGTTTGTTTAATTTCCTCTTCACGCATTCGGTGCTTCTTCAAGATTTCTACAGGGAGGAATTGGGGTCTGCTTCAAGAAGAGAAGCTGATCGTGTGGATTTTATATGTGGTTGTAGCTTTTGAACATGCATGATACTTTGGTTTGTTTGGTTTTGTAGTCTACCTTTATGTCTTTTTGAACGAGGTTATAACTTCTTTTTTTAGTGCGAATTGGTGTTTCTATGTGGATTTCTGACTGTATGGAATTATGACGGTGTGGATTTCAAGTGATTTGATATGAGTTTATTATATCTGTTCATCCTTATTATATGATTTTGCAATAATATTAGGGGGAAAAAAATGAAAAGGTCTTATTATTTGTTTTCTTTCCTTTCCTTAAATCAACCAAACGCATAAAAAGGTAATGAAGAAAGCAATGATTCCCCTCTTAAATCAACCAAACAAAATTGGAGTTTAACCCTTTTCCTTTCTTTTCCTTTCTCTTGAAATGTTACATTTCCTTTCCTTTCCCTTCGTCCAAACAAACAGGCCCTAAGTGTTTTGATTAAAAGCCCAAAATTTTCAGCCCAATTTTAAATGTAGCGCCCAATTTTCATCCCCTTCAGAATAAAACCCTAGAAAGCCACACACCCACCTGCTCTTATCTCTCTCTTCTGAAAAAGTGCGACCAAGAACCACAACAACGTCGATTCTCCTGTTCAACGCCGCCTCTATTCTATCCAATCGCCTTTTCATCTGCTCTCGCCATCTTAGCACCACCTCCTCGCCATCTTTCCATTTCGTTCGCTTCATAGCTACTCTATCTCCTTGTCAATCGTTGCTTCCGACTGTGGAGGAGCATCACCTCCATCTCTCCACCCTGTCGCTCCACAATTGCTTTGATTTCTGATAAGGTACCGCCAATGAAGGAAAGACTTAGTTGTTTTTTGTCTGATATGGTGAAGCCCAACAAAACATCATGTAAGTATCCGTTATTTGATTTTTATGGAGCTTAATTTCTGGTTTTTAGGGTTTTTTTTCTTTAGAGTTTAGATGTTTATGGTTGATTTTGTTTGTTTGTTCTCCACACAGGTGCTAAGGGACTTCATATGTGAGGTCTTCCGAAGCTCCACCATCAAGCTGGTCAGAGTTGTGTCGGAATTCACCAATAGAAAACAACCCTTTGACATACACGTATGTGCACAATTCAGCTTCTTAACTATTACTAGATTTTAATTCTTTATCTATTTATTGTGATTATTCATAAATTTTGAATTCACATAGAAGTTACTTGTTTGCAATGTTGGTCAAAGGTTTCATACGTAAATTTCAGTGAAATAGTTATCTACTTCTCTTTTCGTTTGCTACGAATGGGGACATGTTTTAAGTTTATGTAGATGTTAGAGCCTAAGAATGCACCTATGGCCTATGTGTTTTGTTATTATACTTGGTTGTAAGTTGATATTTATGTGATGTTATCTTCATTTCTTGAATAAGAATTAATCTCTAAATCCATCAGCTGCCAGTTATCAATTTTTTTGTCATTCTTACATGAATATGGGGCTTTCTAAACAGTTAAAACTCATCTTCTGTTCAATTTATATTATTTCAAATTGTCTTGTGTGCTTCTTATTTTATCTTGTCTTGTACATCCAACTAAAAGGTTTAATGGCTTGTTTCTGGTAGGTTTTTTGGAGGGAGTCAGAAATCAGGAGATAGCCTATGCTAGTGTTGTTACGAAGATTTATGGTGCTTTGGTGGTGTTTGTTCTTGTGCTTCTTAGGCAATGTAATATATTATTTTTGCTTATCCAGCATATTAATGTATTTTGATTACCAATATTTTTTTTAAAACAATAAAATGCCATGGAATCTAGGTTTTATAAACGCCATGGAATCTAGGTTTTACAAATATTGAATAGAAACTATGGCGTTTAAAAAACGTCATGGATTTCTTTTTCTATGACGTTTCCCAAACGCCATAAAAAAGTGGCCAAAAGCACGGCGTCGGCTTCAACGGCGTTACAGCATGGCGTTAAAAAACGCCATCTTATGGTTTTTATGGCGTTTTTCAAACGTCATGGAAAGGTATATTTATACTAGTGTAATCCCTTGTCCTTTAGAAGTTGTAATCCTTGAAGAGCTAGATGAAGGGAATGGATTCAAGGATATGATAGCTGATCAAATGGGAAGAAGTGATGCATATAAAGTGTTTGTGAAAATGCCTAAAAGAACTGGGTTTAGAGCTGATGCTATAGGCTTAAATCTCAGTAGGTTTAAGCCAAGAGTTGATGATGATTTTGGCATCGAACAAGGACCCATGGCAAATTCTTGGCCATATGATAGAGGGAAAGGAGTATTAATTGTCAATACTTCAAGTTTATTGGATTGTGGCATGGAAGGAGTAGGTTTCAAGTTGCTTAGGAGTTGTGTTGAATCTTCACGGGTGGTGATTGATGGGGGTATAGATAGTGAAAAGAAGGGGATTGTGAATCTGAATGTGAATCTGATTTTCGACCCGGGAATTGCTAAGCTAGCTGTTGAATTGAAGAGACCTAAATCCTTTGGAAGCACTCAGGCGACAGGCCATTGGAGGGTTTCGATAGTGTCTTACATTCACAAGGATACCGATAAGATTCTTGTTTTCGATCCAGGTGGTAATGATAGAAACTTGGTGCAAGCTGTTTGATATTGCTGCTTGAGGCTCTCGCCTTTTTGTTGGAAAATAATGGCTCTGAGTAAGGTTGGTGTGGGAGCTGTCATAGGAGGCTACTGCAGGTTCATGGACACCATATGCACTCTGTCACGGGAAGCTTCTAGGAAACCAAGTTTCCTAGACCTTGTGATGTAGGTTCAGTGGCTGCAAAGGGTGTTCAGTGATAGACCTTGTGCTTATGGGCAACCTGAAATAAGATCACTTGTGTAACAAATTGTTGTTGCGTTGATTTTCATTCCAAGTGCAACATTCATCTTCTCAGGTGCTACAAGTGAAGAGCATGACAGTAGCTCATGGAGGACAAGCTACCTTATGACTTTACTCCAATGTTTTGTTAGCTTGTTGATTTTTTTTTTTTTTTTTTTTGCATTTTGAACTCCCTGCAAATTCAGTATTAGTTTTATTTTGTACAAGCATTGAGGACAATGCTTTATAAGAGGGGGAGTATTGTTAGGAATTGAGATATATAGGGATAATAAGTGGGATTAGTAGAAAGTTGGGCTTGGGGATATAAATACCCTGAATTATATTGTAGAAAATATCATTGAATCAATTGCAATATAATTACATTCCTTCCTCTTCCTCTCTTTCTCAGATCTCTTTCTCTCTCTCTCCCAGATCTCTCTCTGTTACCTCTCCTAATCAATGGCTTCCATGGCAAGGTTCTAACACAACGATTTTCAAAACTGTTGCTGGCTGATGTGTTGGGCCGATAGGAAGGGGGATCTGCATGCCTATTAAATTGGAAAGAACTAAATTTCTCACGGTTTTTAAAATTATAACCGCCAAAAGTTCTATTGAAATAAGCTAATTTGTTTTATTTTTTTTGATATTTTTACTGTTTTGAAAACCATAATTGGCTAAAATTAAACACATTACCCCGCTGTAAAGTACACTGATCTCATTTCAAAATTTTCTTCTTGAATTGGATAGAGATAACACCTCATGCTCATGGCATGGATAGAGATAACACCTCACATATTTCAACTTACGAAAAGGAAATAAAGGGATCTTGCTCGTACATTGAAGGGAAATTTCATTTAGCCATCATTTTTTTTTAATGATACGGGGGTTAAGAGACAATCAACGTTATACGGGTTAAATAAAAGCTCATGAACTGGATCCGGAAAAAGCTTAGTTCTTGGTGAGAGGTAAAATGGTAACTTTCAGTGGATCGAGTTGGTTGGCGCAAATTGATTTACCTCATACGTGGTTGTTGTCGGCTGGGACACGTGCTCTGGATTTCCCACCAAAGATGAGTTTCTCGTCATAAAAAAAAAATGGCAACTCACCTATACCACTAAACTAATGAATTGGTAAGTCGCTATGTTTGTTTTTTTTTTACGCTAGATAATTAAAGATTAGGTCGGATCGGCCGCAACAGAGGCCCTTCCTAGCGTATCCTTTCGGACGAGAACATGCAGTTCTGGATCATCCTCACAGCAATCGTCGACAAGGAATGCATGTACACTACGAGCAAGATAGTCGGCCACATCATTAAATTCTGTCGCCATGTTTCTTGATATCAAACAAGGCACATGAAATTTTAGCTTCTACAAGAATTTCTATCAAACAAAGCACATAAAATTTTAGCTTCTACAAGAATTTCTATCAAACAGGGCACATAAAATTTTAGCTTCTACAAGAATTTCTCTTGGGCTTGTGAAATTTGAAAACCTTACAATATGAATTCTTTTAATCCAACTTGGTTTCCTCTTAGTGGTAAAGTCCTATAAATCCGGTATTATTGACATTATTTGGACCTTGAAAATGAATAAATATGCTTTAAATTAATCACTTATACATCACATACAATGTTTTTCCATTTTTAATTACTTAATCTTTCTTTTAATTACATTTATAGGATTCACTATTTTTATGAAAATATAAGATACAAAGACCGTTTAATCTAAATATCTTATAAGAACATAAATTGAAATTTGAAGAAAAAAATTACAGCATTGAAATTTTGAGTTTGAAAACTGATATTTGAATGGGAAATTATAATTTCGTAGTCAAGAAAGAGACAATTCATCGCCATATGGGATTTTTAGTAATTCAACTTGACTTGGTATATATAAGCCTATATGCTTGTTTGGCATTCACTACATATAAGAAAATTTCTAATTCCACTCATCTTAGAGGTTTTTATTGTTCCATTTCCAAAAAGTTTAATTGAGAGGTAAATTGCGAAATGTGTATGAAAAGCGACGATAAACTTATAGAGACGATTGGAAATTTGGAACACCCCATTTCTTTTAATTAAATTTTCAAGTAATGCCCTGAAAATTAAGGCCTAGACAGGTAATAACAGATCGGAGGCACACCAACAGGGGCGGATCCAAGGGTGGGCGACACCGGGCCGTCGCCCACCCCGATCCGAAAATAAATATAAGAATATGTGTTATGTAGAAAAAATTAAAGGCAATATACAAGTATCTTTAGTGGCTTAGTGGTTGAGCCCACCCTATTTTAAAAAGAATCCAACTCAATCCTTGTTCAAATCCCAATAGCCACATTTTTTAATTTATTTTTTCCTTAATCCATTTTTCATTATTTTAAAATTCTTATAATTTTTTTGGTATTTTATATTTAAACAATAATAATTTTCTTATAAATTTAAGGTATTCTCTTCACATAATAATAATTTTTATTATAAATTTAAGGTATTCTCTTCACATATATATTTTTTAAAAAAATATTTCTTATAAAAATAATATAAAAATTATCCATACAAATTGTGCCCACCCCGAAAAAAATTCTAGATCCGCCCCTGCACACCAATAAGGACCCATCAAACCAATTTGAATCAAATTTGGAATTCAACTTTGTTTCGAAGACTATATGCACAAAACCATTTCCTATTTAGCACCTTCCATTTTTAAATATTCATTTTTTTCATTTTTGGTGAAAGAAGTTTTAAGATGTGAAGCGAATAAAAGAGTTTCATATCTTTCGATATGAATTAAACAAGGCTTCAGTATATGCGTTCACATCCTTTCCAAAGAGGTCCAACATCTTAAAACAAAATCTTAAGATAGTGTATAGAGATTCACCTTTCCTTATAACCAATCATTTTTTAGTTTTTTTATTTATCGATGTGGGAGGGACATTTCAATATCAAACTTCTCGACATGAACTAAACAAGCATAATATATAATTAACCTAGTGGTCGGGTTACTCCTTCTATTGCATCTTGGTTTGAAGATGATCGTGTTTATGTGTACATTAGGCTATTAACGGATGCGTGTCTATACATACAATCTCTAGTCATGAATCCCAACGCACCTCAGTATGGTATCGGAACGCTTAGCCAAACAACACAACTCTAATCCTAGAATTAGCTAAAATGATAATGAGATGGTAGATCCGTTGTCCAAGTGTCAACTAGACAAAATAATCATATAAGTTGCACGTGCAGAGGTTACCTGCGTGTTGAGTTGGTTTTAAGATAAAACCTCATGAAGTCGACGTGTTGATCATTTAACACATGTGCGTCTGTGCACACGACCCTCAATGACTATAAAGGATCACCTTTCATATGGAGCATTTCTCAACTCTCTCGTGCTCTCAACTGTACTCATCACTTAAAACCTGAAAAGAAAGACCTCTCATATCGACATACATCTAATATATGATTGGGTGTTACATTGTTAGACCAAATAATCAATTCAATTTCCTTTTGTAATTCTCTCTTACACATCAATGTTTTCAGTCGCAATTTTATAAATCTTGTACGTGCGTTTTATTTTCTTAGGGATTTTCGTGTAACATATCCGCGAAGAAAAACACAAAGGTAGGTGAGATTTGAAAGAATGGAAAGTTGAATTGGAGGCATATAAAGTAGCCGACAAGCTTCCTCTACTCTTACACCTACCAAGGCTAATGAATTAAGCCAAATGATGCCAACAAAGTCTCTAAAACAAAATGACTACACTACAAAGGAAATGTGCGTGCAGCTGCAGCAGCATCCGTCGGCCCATAGATGATAGATCCGGTCCCCCCACACCCATCTTATGGCCCCACATGTGCTCACCTCCCTTCATAGTTCATTCAAACTTTCCAACGGTACTATTATATTCCCTCCTCCTCAAAAAAAAAAACTTAGGGTAAATTAGTAAATTACAGAGAATCCCCATTAAATATCAAGTTTTTTACTTAACCACCCGTTAAACTAGAAATTAAACAAAACTACCCATTAAATATGATTTATTAACAAATCACCACCCATGATAAAATTATGCTGATGTTTTTTTTTTAAATATTGTAATAAAAATATACCCTTTTTGAGGGATTGAACATTTGCATTTGTACAAATTAGATGCATATTTACTAAAATTTTGTAAAACAACGATTTTTATAAAGTTAAAAAAATTTTATAAGTTAAAAACTTTATAAAATTAAATACTTACCTGTTAAAATTAAATACCTTTTAAAATCGTTGTTTTACTATTGATACGTTTTTTATTTAGTTTTATCATTCTTAAAAAAACGTATCAATAGTAAAACAACGATTTTAAAAGGAAAAAAAGATCAAAAATAATATCAAGTATCGACCTTAAATAAAAACTAATATCAAGTATTAACCCAAAATAATACGGTTATGTGTTTCCGGCGAAATTTTTGGCTTGCCACGTGCATGTTGGAAATACATGCACATTCATAATACTGTATTTTTCAAAACTCACTACATGTGTTAGAGGATTTTTTTTTCTCATTTTTCCATTTTAAAATGAAAGAAGTATAAGTTAATTTACCTGATACGAGTGGTGTCAAGTATTTTGAATCCTTACCTGTTAAAAATAGAAAAGAAAGGAGTATAACTGTATAAGTCGAGTGGAGACAATTAACATTGGATTTGAGGCGACATCATAATACATAAGATCTGACTTCGGCCTATAATCCCTATATATATTGATGATGAATTGATGAGTCAACATGGTGATGATGATTTCAGACTAACATTGTTTATATTATGAGTTGATGAGTTTATAATACTACCAATTAATATAGACGACTTTGCCCTAACTTTGTACATATAGATGAGTCTAGCTAGCTCATAGTAATTTTTTTCGTGATGAAATGTTGGCATCAGTTTTATATTTTGTCTTTGTGAACTAGGGTAGGGGTTTGTCGAGAAGGGAAGTGTACAATACGACAAGAAAGAAGGTCAATTTATTTCAAATATACAATATGGATTCTGAGAATACAACGTAGTTCTCATGTTGTTATTTCAAATAAATCATCCTTTCCATATAGGTAAATCTTTATCTAAGTCTATGTTACTATATATTGATATATCAACACCGTGATAATATCAGTCTAATTGCATAATAATGTGTACATATTGATGAATTGATGAGTCTATAGTATTATCAATATATTGACGTTGTAAATTCGTAATGTTGTCTTTGGCCTAGCGGTTTACTATCAATATATCGATACCATGATGGTGATTTTGGCCCTAGCTAACTGCCTAACTGTATGATAATGTGTGTATAAATGAATATGTGTTGTTATATTTATATATATATATATATATCACAAATCCGCGTTGTAATACATTGCTAATGAAAGTCCAATCAGACATTGCTCCATACTAGGGATGTCAATTTCACCCGCATCTGACCCGAACCCGAAAAAGTGGGTAAAAACCCGAAAAAAACAGGTGAAAAGTGGATATGGGTGATGGGTCGGGAGGGGTGATATTTTTTCTACCCGCACTCGACCCATCATCCACCACCCGATCCAATCCACGATCCATCTACATTATGTAATACTCCGTATTATTTATATATTTTATACAAAAAATATGTAAACTTTCTAATTTCCTAAGACAATGTTATTTAAACTCTCGTTCATATTTAAGACTTATGGTCATGTGTTTAAGACAATGTTATTTAAACTTATGATGACTTATTTAAGACTTAATGTGTAAGATGATGTTATTTTAGCCACTGTTTTATCTACATGTTTTATTGGAATTCAATGATGTGTATTTAGCAAAAATCACTCATATTTCATCCATATTTCACCCGCTCACCATATGGATATGAGTGAATTAAGTGGATATGAGTGGTGGGTTAGGTGGGGTGATTGGTCATCCATTGGATCGGGCGAAATGAAGGTTCATTCACCTGGCTATCACCCGATCCATTGTCATTTTTACTCCACACGTCGAAAGACACAACATCAAATTGAACATAGAAGTGATTTCAATGTTGCTCAATTGCAAGCGGATAATCGATGGACCTTCTTTAGCAACTTACAAGTGGACTTTACTTCACATCACAATGTCTATTCTGACGTTTCTCAACGTTCGATCATTTATACTCCCTCCGTTCCAAAATAAATGTCACTATCTTTTCCGGTACATTTTTTAAGATGTTAAAAACTCTATAAAATATTATTTTTTTTAATCAAAGGTTTTATATAATTTCATAGTTATTACTAATAAGTATAAAGTTTTATAAAAAATTTAACTAAAATAATAATATTTTATAAATTTTTTAACTCATTGAAAAACGTGCACTAAAAGACAAACGATACTTATTTTGGACCGAAAAAGTAGTATATTTATTACTCCGTAATATTGGTGTGTTGATGAATTGGACATGTATATGAATCAATCTAAAATGGCAAATAAACTGTTACAAAGGAAGTACAATACAGAATAGAACATAGAACATCACAACAAGGTAATTTAGTTGGTGTTCCTTGGACGTCATGTTTACATATCAGACACATGAAAAATTGACACCAACTAACACCGTCCATAGCAATAGGAATCAGTCGGTCAGTGAGATTCACTCTATAAAAAAAAATTATATAATTAATACTTTAAATTACACTAAGGATTCATTTGGATGCCAGTTACTATAACTTACAATGCAGAATTTTACATTATAATGGAGTATATTATAATTTATAATGTAAAATTCTGCATTATAAGTTATAATAACTCACCATCCAAACATACCCTTAATTAGATTAAATCTACACCAGCTGCAATCATCTCTTCTTAAGCCACAAATTTACATGAACCATTACCTGCACACAAAAACAGACACCCAGTTAATAAGCATAGCCTCCTCAGTAGTCAGTAGACTCAGTAACACAACCAAATCTCATAGGGCTTACTAGGATCACTGGAAGTGACAATGCCGGTGCCAGAGAAGTCGCAGTCGAAGGGATGTCGGCCTTTAGCCTGGTAGAAGGCGTTCATGGCATAGCTGGCGTGCGACGCCTGGTTGTTCGGCGTGAAGCAGGCCCCGCCTGCTTGGATCGGCGTGCAGTCGATCCCCTGGCTGCACACGTAATTTATGTTGTTCTGCAGCTGCGTGCTCGTGACTCCTTGCTTCGCTACGCACCACTGCTTCCCCGCCCCTGATCCTGCTGCCGGACTAGGGCTTGGCTGCGGCATTGGGTGTGGCTGCGACACCGAAGAAGCACCCGAAAGCCAGTTAATGCTAACTCAAAATCGAACATAATGAATTCGCAATCTGATGTCCATACCTTGTCGTTCCGCAAAATGCCAGCATCGTAGACAGGGGTGAAATCGGGCCTGAACAAGCCGAAGTTCTTCTCAGCAATCGGACCAGGCTTAAGGTTCTCGGTAAACAAGGCGAAGATGTAGACCTCGAACTTCTTGTTAGGCATCAAGGGCGTTCCAACGCCGGAGTTGATGTGCTTAACGAGGCCTCCGTTGTAGGCCTGGGCGGTCTGGGGAGTGACCCAAGGCCAGCCATCGGCCACAGTAGGCCAACCCGTCTCCCCAACGACGATGTCCACATCACCGTAGCCCAAATGCCTCATCCCCATGAGGACGGCGTCCATCAGGGCGTCGAACATGTTGGTGTAGACCCTCTTGGTGTAGCGGTCAACCATTCCTTGCTTGTACTCGAACGTGCAGAACCGGAAGTTCTTGGCGTTGGATCCGAAGTAGGGGTATGGGTTGACGATGAAGGGCGACTTGGTTTCGCGGTGGAATTTCAGGATCGGCTCGAGCACGCCCGTGTCCCACCCGGGTCGGAACCTCACGGTGCTCGGAGGCCAGGATCTTAGTAGGATCCCTAGTGAATGGGCAGTGGATACCTGTGTTGCAATTGTAATTCAATCAGCTTCCATAATTTTAAAATAAAATATTTTATAAATTGTATAAATTAATTACAATAAGTTTATAATGTAATTATAAACCTAATACAATACTATGTAGTAAATATTTATTTAATATAATACATATTTATTTTATTTTAAATTCACGTTACTTTAAATACATAATAAATTAAGTAAAACAAATACTTTTTAAGTGTTTATGCTTATCATTGTGTATTATAAACATAAACACTTGAAATCCAAACACTTTGGGTCTGTTTGGATTCCTATTAGATTATGCTTATAAACACTTGTTTTTAATTATAATGCAATTAAAATTTAAATGCTGTTTGGATGACCTATGTGGAAAAATGTTTTAAGTCAGAAAGGATTTCTTTGGATTCCTATCCCTTCCGCTGCTCCCCCTCCTTTGCTCCTCCTCAAACACTTCGGCCACCACCTGGCACCTGCGGCTTCAACCCGACCCTTGCTCCTGCCTCCATCACCACCCATTCCCCCACCACTAGCACCGCCTTTGACTCTTGCACCACTGGAACCATCCACCTTCCTCCAGCATCACCGTTGAGCCTTCAATGGCCATTGAAAGATGAAATATAGCTGGATTTGGGCAAATTCGAGAGATTGAGGCCGCGTTTGAATGGATCTGGGTGAAATCGGGAGGAAGTGGGGTTTTTGTGTTGGTCTTCTTCAAAGTATAGCCTCCCTACCCAAATCCCCAATCTGCAACTGGTCAATCTCCTTCAATTCCCAAATTCAACCTGTTTCTTAAAATTCCAAATAAAGGGTTTGTAAAATTACCCTAGATTGATCCAAAAACTTACCTTTTGTGGGTCTTTAGACGGTTGAATTTGGCCAATTTCAAAGAAATTTTGTTTTGGGTTTTGAGAGATTTGGGGAGGATGGATGTACAGAGGTAAGAAATGGAGGAGATCGACGGCGGAGATTTGTTCCTGCATCCAGTGGGCGGTGGATTTGGAGATGGGTTGTTGTCGGTGGAGGCAAAACATGGCGTTTCCAAGGTGTTCGATGGTGTCAACGGGCTAATCGGCGTCTCTGTTGGATGAGGATCCAAACGGGATAAACAATAGGAGAGAGAAATGTATTATACTTATAATTTAATTCTTCATTTAATACATGCATTTTAATTATAAACATAATACAATGTCTATCCAAACGGACCCTTTATAATTACATTTTTTAAAATCATTTATAAAGTTTATTTATAATATCTAAATTCGGATTATTAACCTGTATTCTAGTTAAGACACTACATTATAGTTGTAATGTTTGATATGATATTGTAACATTTTAATCCATTCAAATCCAAATCAAATTGCACCCAAGCATTAAGATTAACCCAACAACTATCAAAGCTAGTCAAACCTCTTGACTACTGTAATAAATTGACAGGTTATAGTTTGACTCTCCTAAATTAATTACTAATTAACACTTTAAACATAAACTAAATAAGTACATCAAATTGAAGTTCAAAGCTAAAACTAACAAGGCAACAACTGTAAAGTGACATAGTTCTGCACTTTTTATGATTTATTTCTCCCCAATCTAAACCGAATATTACATTAATCCCCTTTTTCCGGAATTAAAAATAAATAAAAATTCAGCTTCCAAGATCCAAAATAATTTAGTTTACTTCAACACACACAGATCTACACGTTTTCCCCAAATTAATTTGGATGCACATTCAGTAAAACTCAGCAATCAATAAATTTCATTTTTGCAATTTAAGAAAATTGAATCAACCAATTTAAAAAAAATCACAAATTAACAAAACTAAAATAAAAAGAAATTAAAAAATAAAATAAAATAGAACAGACCTGAATGTTGTGGAAGCCGGCGGTGTCAAGGGCAACGCGGAGGGTTTTCATGGCGGCGACGAGGTTGTCGTGAGGTTCTGGGGGCCCCAGTGGAGGACCTCGTTGCCGACGAGGATGCGGACGATGTCGGTGGCGGGGTAGAAGGGGGCGATGTTGGCGGCGAGCCACTGCTGGGCGCCGGGGAGGGTGGCGAGGGCGGGGATGTCGCCGTTGGGGGTGGTGACGTGACGGAGACGCCGCTGTGGGCGAAGGCGCGGAGGATGTCGGGGTTGGCGTCGAAGAGCTTCACGCGGTCGATGATGGTGTTGGTGCGGAGGAACTCGGCGACCTGCGCCGGCGGGGGGAGGTTGTCGCCCATCGTGCCGTAGTTGACGCCGATTGAGAGCGACGGCGGGAGGAGGGCCGCGAATAAGAGGAGCAGGAGGAGAGGCGGCGACATGGCGGTGGCGAGCGAGAGAGATTCAGTTCAGATTGAGAGAGAGAGAGAGAGGAGTGAACGCGGAAGGATGTCGGAGGTGGCCGAATATTTAAAGGAATGTACTTTAATGGTTAGGGGCCGTTTGGCAAAGGATAATATTTAAAGTTTTTGAATTTCCTTCAATTGTTAGAATATTTAATGGAGTAATTATTAGTGTTACCGGAGTACTAACTTTTTTTGATAAAAGTGTTACTCCCTTCGTAACGTAATAATTGTCCATTTTGATGTTTTCATACTTATTAAAAAACCTACAAATAGTAAGTGGATGATAGAATCTATAATTAAATATTGTAATTATTAGTCACTCATTTCAAATGAATGTAATTAATGCTTATTGTTTTTTATGGAATGAGTAGTGGGAAGGGTTGGAAGGGTTTAACATTTAATAGATGAACTTAATTACAATACCTTTTCCCTGTACAATGTACATTTAATTACCATATAAAAATGGGAAGAGTGGATAATTATTTTGTTACAAACAAAATGGCTCAAATGGACAATTATTGCGTTACGGAGGGAGTACTAACTTAATAGACGTTGCAAACAATGAAATCTTATACTCCCTCCGTCTCGAAATAGATGTCATTTTAGCTCTTTAGTTTTGTATCAAAATAGATGTCGTTTTAGGTTTTCTAGGTAGTGAATAGTAATAATTTGTATTGATTTGTGTGTTGTTGACTTTTTTGAAGGTTTTGATTGATTAAAAAATGTAGTGGGTAATAAAATTAATGAAAAAGTTAGTGAAATGATGATGTTGATTGATGGATGAGTGTTTTTATTAAAATTTGTGCATAAGGCTAAAACGACATGAATTTCGAGACGGATGGAGTAAAATTATTATGTTTGAGACAAACAATAAAATATTAATGATTAAGTCATTTTTGTGAAATTGTTAGAATTTCCTTCATTAACGTGCATTTTATAAAATAATAAAATATTAATTTTTTATAATTTTATATTAATTAGTAATAATTATAAAATTATTATGTTTGAGACAAACAATGAAATCTTATACGATGATACATTTTTATAGGAATTAAATAATTTGTAAAAAACTTAATTTAAATTTAATTACAAAATTTAAAAAATCGTATGAATGATTAAGTCATTTTTGTGAAATTAACAATATTATTAGTTTTTTTTACGCCCTTGCTATATACACCCCAAATCATGCACGTCCTTAAGGACGTGCATGGTTAAAAGGGGTTAATTAATTTTTTTAAAATGTTAATTAGTCACAAGGCTTGCACGTCCTTAAGGACGTGCAAATCCTTAACCCGGATTTGCGGTGTATATATCAACACCTTTTTTTTATAACACTTCCCATACATTAATTAAGTGAACTTTATTCCATTGAATATGGTGTTAATTAAGAAAGTAGTAAGATGAAATTCATAAAAACGTGTAATATGTATACCTTATTAAATTCATGGAAACGGAAAGCAATAGTCAAATGCGCGGATACACCCCATATACGTATACTTTTTAGCAAATAAAATTACATTTTGCCAATGCACGTTTAATCTGAAACTAGTATAATTCTCGCGTTATGGCGCGATTTTTAATAAATAAAATAATGAATGAAGACTTAAAATCTTTAAAAAATGGTAAAAATATTAACCATAAAGTTAAGCTTCATAAAAAGGTTTTTAAATTAAGATATTATATTGATATAGATTATTAGTATTGTAATATATAGAGATTTAAATATAAATTAATAGTAGACATTAGATTTAATCTAATATTTTGATTTAAACCCAATGATTAGTAAATGGGTAAAAAAAAGGGGGGGAATGTAAATGTATGAAAGTGATGAAGAGAAAAAAGAAAAATAATAATAAGAGAAAATTGTGATTAGTTTAAAATTTTTAAATTAAGGAGGTGTTGACACATCATCAAAAGTATTCTAAATTAAGATATTATATAGATGGATAATGTCCAATCTGCTTCTAACCATCTATATAGAATATAGATAGTTAATTAGAAGATAATTACTCAACGTCAAAATCAACGTGGTCAATATTAGTGCTCGTTTGGATTACAATAAAATAAGACAGAAAGTAGATTTCAGTACATGTGTTTAGATTAGAATTTTGTTTTTAAAAAATCAATGAAGTTGAAATAAATATGTGGGGTGGGTAAGTTGAAATCCATAATTTTTCTAATTTTTATTTATTTTAAAAATCTTTTTTTTTTAAATCACATATTACATATTTACCCATAATTTAAATAAATACTCCCTCCGCCTCAAAATACATGTCCTTTTAGCCCATGTAATTTTGTCAAAAATACATGTCTTTTTAGATTTAATCATTATACTTAACCTACTTTTATATCTAATCATTACTCTAATTTTTACATCACTCATACTCTCCTCCTCACAAATTTAAAAAAAAAAGAAACAAATACTCTAATATCAAAGTCTAATCATTACACTTAACTTACTGTTTACATCTAATAATTACACTTAATCTATTTCTTAATTCTCGTACTATGTACTAAAAAGACATGTATTTTGAGACGGAGGGAGTAATTTTTATTAATACTACCTCCGTTCGGCAAAACTTGTCGTTTACTATTCACGCACGCTTTTTTATGAGCTAAAAACTATATAAAATATTAATTTTTTAAAAAAAATTTTAACAAGTTTATACTTATTAATAATAACTACGAAATTGTTAAAAAAATTATTTAAAAAACTAGATATTTTATATAGTTTTTAGCTCCTAAAAAAACGTGTGTACGTCATGTTTTTGCCGAACGGAGGGAATAAAAGTTATAAAAGTAATTTGATACAAATTATCATGAAAGTTCATTTTCAACCTAATAAAATGTAGGATTTTAATTTATAGAAAGTTAAAGTTATCCAAATATATTTTCTTAGATTATAGTTCATCCAAACGACCAATTATGATGTATATATATAGTTTCCGCCTATAAATTGATTTGATAAGCTTGAAGAATATTCCATCAAAACAAGACCTTGGGGTTTGGCCCGTTTGGTTTGGGAGGCGTGGCGTGGCCGCGTTGTGAGCTGTAAAAACTGATGATAAGGTTGAAGCGGTTTCACTTTCAGATGAACCATTCACATGTGAACCTTTCAAATTAAGTGGCCGTCGTTTATTGTTTCCAGAATCCAATAACGTACTCGATCGAACCAACACGGAACTCGCATTTTTAATAAAAAAAAATATTAAAAATTACTATGTTTATCATTAAATTTAGAAATTATATATACAGTACTTATCGGTCAATTAAGAAAGTATATTCAACCAACACGTTAAATTCATAAATATGCAACAATTAGCAGGTAGGTATATAGGAATTTTTATTTTTTGACATGTTTTTTAAAAAATTAAAAATTAAATAAAATAATTAATTTTTTTTATACAATTTCATATTGAGTATAGAATTGTATAAAAAATATTATTTTGTATAGCTTCTATATTCTTAAACAAATGTGTGAAAAAATAGAAGCCAGATTTAGTATATAGATTACGAATATGATTACAAATGTATGGTATGAAATTATGAATCACAAATATGTTAAGAATATCAAGCATTTAATATGATGGATTATAAATGAGGGTGAAGCTCAACACAATTGTATATGAATTGTGAATATCTAGTATATATTCATTGTGTAAAAATGTTGATACAATATTCATTGTTGTGAATTATGATATTAATTATAGTAAACAATGATAGAAATTATGAATTAATGTTATATAGTTGGTGATATTTTCTATTCTTCATTTTTTTTTTGTAGGTTTAACCCTTGTTTACATTTGATCTTTTTTCTAGCCTAGCATACTCTTATGTAGACCTGTCAAACGGATCATTTGGGTCGAGTTCGGGTCGGGTCACTTCGGATTTCGGGTAAAACGAGTCTCGGGTAAAATGGGTTTCGGGTTTTTCGGGTTGACTCGAACCCGGGTTTGATCGGGTTTGACCGGGTTTCGGGTCGATTTCGGGTTTGTCAATTTTTTCTTTTTTAAATTAAAAAAATCATAATTTGATATTTTTGTGATAAATTTTAATTATATATAAAAAAATTTAATTATATATAATTATAAATCAACCGGGTCACCGGATCAATCGGGTAAATCGGGTCAAAATTACCGGGTCAATCGGGTCACCGGGTCGAAACCCAAATTACCCGAAAAATTTTGGGGTTTTCGGGTTCGGGTCGAAAAAAAATTTCGGGTCAAAATTTCCGGGTTTGGGTCTGAAATTTTTCGGGTCGGTCGGGTCGGGTTGTGTTTTGACAGGTCTACTTTTATGGCATATGATAAACATTTCTATTGTAAAACGGATGATAAGATTTACTCATACTCTTTAGGAAAATAGTTTTTCAATTTAGCTTCTTATCCTATAACCTTAAAACATATAATAGACGTGATGATACATGGAGTTTAGGTGAGAAAATTTTTCCAATACTCTTGAAATACATTTTTTTTAAACAATTAATAATTTGAAATACTGATATAAGTCGGATAAATCGAGAGGGTCCAATACTTAACACATGATGATACGGAGTTTCCTTCTTTAGTTATGATTTATTAAGAATAAATTTTATAAAGTCTACATGTAATATATATATATATATATATATATATATATATATATATATATAATTTTTTTTTTAATGGCACTTGGTGGAGAGCCGGAGGTGTTTGTTTACTTGGACTTTGATAGCTTTTCAATAGCGACGTCTCCGTTGGGCGCCACCAATGCCAAGTTTACCGGTGGATGCCTTATACCATGGCTTTATATTTAACATTTAAATCCCATATTATTTTAAATTTTATTTATATTTATGAGGAAAAAAATACCCACAATTACTTTTAAAATTCAAATATAAAAACTAATTTAATTAACCTTTTCACCTTTAGTTAGACCGGCCTGGTTCAAAGGTAAAGACAGACTGAACGATAATCCAGGACCCAAATAATTAAGAGGCCCAACAGTAAAAGAACTTCTATCAGTGTAGATCTCCGTAACACTAGGTGTAACACTTAATTATTTTGGCTATAAATTCACATTAAAAAAAATTTAAAAAATTATATTTATATTTTATACACTTATATTAACATATTTATAAAATTTTATAGTTCAATGGGTTTATAGTGTCTCATATCTTTGTTAGACCGAAATACCATTTTAACCCATTTTCTCTTTAGAATGAAAAACTAAAAGAATAAATGAGCCTATATTGAAAAGATGGGCCTACATTATATATATTGATAATGGTAATAATTCGGAATCAGAGACCACCGAGTCTGACAAAACCGGTAGAATTATATATATTTGGTTTAAGAATATATAGAATTCAATTCTCTAGATAAACCTAGAGAAATCGAAAGACCGGACAAACCGGTAGATAGACTAACCATCATGTACAATCAAAGCAAATAACCGAAGCAAATGACAGAAAGGAAATAACACGAAGCAAATGATAGAAATGAAAAAGAGAAAATAAAATAAAAGTGCTAGTTATCCTACCGTAAAACAAAACCAACATGACAAACGAATCAATCCTTGAGGGGTTGAGTTGTGTTTTGGGGGTTTATTGGACAATGGTTTGGCTAGGAGTTGGGTTTGTGGGTTGGTGTGTTGTGTTGTTCTTATTGTGAATTTGTGATGCAGGTCTCATGTGAACGATGTTTGGTTTGCTGTATCCGAATACGCCGTCGATTTGCGATCAATATCTGATGACTCTTCGGAGTCCATAATCTGAGATGTCCGCTACTGTCCCCAGAATTCTCTGTGCACGTCGTCCGTTGACGGATTGAATCGTTCTTCGTTTTGGCTTTGTCTTACAGTGTTAGATAGCTTGCACGTGTATTTTATTTTGCATTTTCCTTTCTGTTATTTGTTTTGTGCTGTTTTCTTTCTGTCATTTGCTTCTGCTATTTAATTTGGTTGTACATGATGGTTAGTCCATTTACCGGTTTGTCCGGTCTCTCGGTTTCTTTAGGCTTGTCTAGATAACTGAATTCTTATCTTACTTAAAAAAATGCAATTAAAGTTTTAAAAATATTAGGGCATTCTTTTTGTTTAGAAAAACTAATTAGGAAGGATATAAAAAGTAAAACAAATTTAAAATTAATTTAATTCTTGTGGATATATTGTATTTCTTACTTGCTTTTTTTATTACTATTATTATACTCCATATAATTTATAACTTTGTTTATGTTATGCCATATTATAGACTGTCAATGAGTTTTGGTGTAATTAGCTTATTATACTCCATATAATTAGCTTATTGTACTAGGTACTAATTGTAATTACATTATATATAAGTCAATATTTTATTGTAGAAACGAAATGAATTTTTAGTAATCTAAATGTGTTATTGATGGTCATAATGTATTTTTGTCTAATAATAAATCAAAATTTAAATTATTAGGACCCAAAAGTTTTATTTGCCCCAAGCCTTTAAAGGCTGGCTCTAAACTAGATTATAAATCTGCTCTCATATTATATATCTGACGTCATTTCAGTCCATCAATCAATTGAAATTGCACCGAAACCAAAAAGATATATCATCATGCCGTAACTACGGGGATCGGAGTGCTGCAAGCTAATTTATGACATAATAAGATGGAAACTCATTAACATCTACAATGAAATAGATTTCTAAGACCTCATTCATAAGGATGCTTTCATATAGGTCTTTTCACCGGAACTCTTATTTAATAAAAACAAAAGTATTTTTGTTTAATGATAAATCAAAATTTAATCTAGGGTCCAAAAGTTTTATTGGCTTAGGGCCTCTATAATAGTAGAGCCGGCTCTAAATTAGATTATAATACACTTTATATTGAACTTAAACTTTTGATTATTCATTGTTATTTTAGTCAATCAATCAATTGAAATTGCACCAAAACCTAACTAGATATATCATCATGCCGTAACTAAAGGGGAGTGCTGCAAGCTAGCTAGGTTGACACTTAGGGACACCCAAAAGGTAGTGGTGAAATTTGATTCTCTATTATGTAAACATATACTCCTATATAGTATAGTATAGTCAAACTTGATAATTAAGTTATTCGAGTGTTTGATTTTACTTTAATTAACTTATCGACCAATGTAAAAAAATGAGTACAAGATATGTAAAATGAGCATAAGAAGAAATAGATTAGGTATATCCGTTGAGATCACCTGTCTCTCACCCTTCAATTTCCTTTATCTCTTCTTACATCCATGTATTTATTTTAAAAAAATAATTAAAATTGAAATAATAGGAGAGGGAGAGGAATAGTGGGTACAGGAAATCCGAACTGCTTTTGTACACGTACGTCTATCGTGGCCAGATCTGACCCTGAACACATGCAAGATGGGCGTTTGCACATGCCTCCGATTTTATAGGACCTCGTTTAAATATTTTATAAACAAATCCATTTTAACTCAATTGCTTCAATTTTAATTAGTGTATTTAATCATATTTTTTCATTATTAGTCATGAATGATTGAAAAACATCTTGTTGGCTACTGGTTATTCTCATTATTTTTGTATCTATAGAAAGAAATTTTTCGAATTTGAAGTTGTCGAAAGTGTGCCTACCTTCTCCATTTTCTTTTCCTTCTATGCATTAATTATCATATACAGTATATTTCATCTAAAATTTTAATTTGTGTACCATTTATTATTAGGGGGAATTGTGCTATAGGCCATAATTAGGGCCTTTATTAGGAAAATATCCACCCTTCCCTTCCAAATTGGCAAAATGTCCACCTTCCTTCCCTTGCCCCCTTTGCCCCTTTGCCCCCCACGCGCGCCCCCTGTGCCCCCCTCCTATTTCAGCACATTTGATTTCAGCAACTCTTATTTCAGCTTTTTTTTTTTCGCGCGTTGCTGAAACCGAAGTTGCTGAAACCGAAGATGCTGAAACCGAAGTTGCTGAAACCGAAGTTGCTGAAATTGTTGAAATTAGTTTTTTTTTTTCGCGCGTTGCTGAAACCGAAGTTGCTGAAACCGAAGATGCTGAAACCGAAGTTGCTGAAACCGAAGTTGCTGAAATTGTTATTGCAATTGCTGAAATTAGTTTTTTATTTTTTCGCGTCAGCGCTTCGACATCGGAGTTGCTGAAACCGTGTTGCTGAAACCGGAGTTGTTTTTTTTCTTTTTTTCTTTTTTTTTTCCCATCACCACTTCGACACCGGAGTTGCTGAAACAGGAGTTTTTTTTTCAAAAAATGCTGAAATATATGCTTGTGTGTAAGATATAGTAGCTCATATAATTTCAGTTCTTCGACACCGGAATTGTTGAAACCGTGTTGCTAAAATCAGATTTTTTTTTCGCGTCAGCACTTCGACACCGGAGTTGCTGAAACCGGAGTTTGCTGAAATCGTGTTACTGAAACCATGTTGCTGAAACCGGAAATTTTTTTTTTTTCACGTCAGGACTTCGACACCGAAGTTGTTGAAACCGTATTGTTAAAACCCATTTATTTGAACAGAAAGGCCAAAACTAGGCATCTCCCCAAATTTTCATTCCATCTAACCAATAGGATACAACCAAAAGCCTCAAATGGAAATATTAAAAGAGCAATTATTCATTTTATAAAATGGAAATATTAAAAGAGCAATTATTCATTTTATAAAATTGAAATATTAAAAGAGCAATTATTCATTTTATAAAGTAGCAATAGTACACTAGCTAGTACCACCACATTCACTTTCTTTAACATGTCCCAAAGAACTATTAAGACAATTCATGAGTTCATCAAAAATTTTCTGCAGTAAATCAACATTTGACAGGCAGCATTTATAGAAACCAAAACTTGTCCATCACCGCCCAAGCCATCTGTCTCCACAATTTCACATTTAGAAGAGGGAGGGAGAGAGAAGATACAACGTTATGTTGCAACTTTACAAAAAATAGATTCCAAGTATGAGCATAGCCATCTGTCTCAAGTAAACCATATTCATGAAGATATCTCCATCTTTCAGCATGGCATAAAATTAAAAGTGCATTAAAAAAATTTAAGGAAGTTATCTTACAACTCTACGAAGAATAGGTTCCAAGGATGAGCAAAGCCTCTGCAGACTGTCCACCTTAAGAGCTTCAACAATCACACTGCAACAAATACAAGTGTTTTTAAAAACGATACTATGATTAATCCACATGATAAAATCACTATCAAAATGGTGAGGGTTCAAGAAGAGGAAGACATGCTGAAATTATGCCTTACATCACTAATCAGATGACGAAGGCGTTGGAAAGACGCCATTGGAGAGAGAGGACGGATCGGAGGATGCAGATTCGGTGGAGGATGGAGGATTCGGATTCGGAGGCCAAACAAGACGGAGAGCGCGGGCTGTAAGTGGAGGAGGAGGCGGTAGAGGAAGAAGCAGTAGTTGTCTCTTGCGGTAGAAAACAGTGAAGAATGAATGAAAGATGCAAGTGGAGATGGAGGCGGTAGAGTTAGAAGCAAGAGGCGACATCGTCGATCGACTAAGAGGAAGCCCGCTGCAACAGCGCCGTCGGACAAATCTGGCTCCAAGGTGGCTCGTCGGAGCGGGAAGGCAACATCGCGAGCGAAGATGCTGAATCGACGCATGGCGGGAGGAGGAGGAAGGGGAGGCGGTGGTCTTCGAGGTGCCGATCTGAGAGACCGGAGCAGGAGGCTTCAGATCGAGGAGATCGAGGAGCCGCCATGGAAGCGATCTGAAGAGAGGTGCCGATTTGAGAGACCGGAGCAGGAGCCTTCGCCAAGATTTTCGCCAGATCGAGGAGAGAGACGCCGTCGGACAGATCTGGAGAGACACGCCGATCGGCATAGTAGCTTCCCGATCTCTTCTTCCCCCTAATTTCAGCAACTTCCCGATCTCTTCCATGGAGGGGGGCAACCAGCAGAGAGCGCGTGACTGTAAAAAAACAAAGGTGGACTTTAACCTAATTTGGATACACCCGTGGACAGTTGTCCAATTTGGACCTAAAAAATGGCATGTTTGACAAATTAATTATTATTATTATTATTATTATTAAATTTGATATGGGGTCTTTGAAATCCATTGGACGACCTACCCGTGATTTTGAGAGATGCTTCAACTTGAATTGGATCCTTCCTGATTGGCCAAAGGGAAACAAATGGCACCTGAATATATCATATTCATATTTGGACTTGGAAATAACAAATGTATAAATCGACACGTTTATGTGAGAAGTGAACTATGTCGACCATGCCCAGTTGCCCCACCAACTTCATTCACTACCAAATAAATTCAAGTATTTGAAATAAAAATAGTATGGTTCATGGTTGTATTGGTTTTATATTAAAATGAAATTCTCAACATAATAATAATAATAATAATAATAATAATAATAATAATAATAATAATAATAATAATAATAATAATTGATATGACTCATTTTTTACGGCCCGATCTGAATTCCTGAAGCATTGCAACTTGTAACTTGCAAGGTACTCCCTCCGTTCGGAAATATAAGATCTTTTACTTTTTGGCACGTAGGTTAAGGAGCTAAATATGATATAAAATATTAATTTTTTTAAAATTAATTTTTTACAATATAACACTTTTTATTAATAAGTATTAAAATGTAAAAAAATAATTTTAAAAAAATTAATATTTTATATAGTATTTAGCTCCTTAAACTACGTGCCGAAAAGTAAATGATCTTACATATTTGAACGGAGGGAGTATATTACTAGGCTAGCCAATCCAGGGGCGGATCCTTTGTTATGTTGGGATGCTCAAGCATCAAAAAAAATAAAAAATTTAGTGTTAATTTCATAATATTTTCTGTCAAGCATTCTTAACCTGGGTAAAAAATTACAAAAGAATTTTTTTTACCTTTAAATATTCTTAGAATGATGAAAAATTTACCTTCAAGTATTCCCGAAATGACGGTCCAGGATCCGCCCTTGAGCCAATCTTAATATACCCCTACGTCGTGGTGGTTTGTTGCCTCCTTATATTTATGCTATTCACAATTCATCTCTGAATCTTCCTCGACTTCCATTGGACCGGTTTGATTGATGTTATATTCTGTTGGGCTCGGATCTTTTGACCCCCTACGTTTTTGTACGCTTGTTTTTCTTTTTGTTTCATAATGGTTAGTCCATCTACCGGTCTTTTTCGACCTCTCAATTTAGTAAACACCGATTATGTCTGCTATTTCGAATCCTTGCCTTTTTCGGGGAAAAAAACCTACGTTATATGGTCCATCGATATTTCACATGGTATCAAAGTAGTATCGTCTATGATCCTGCTAGCCAATCTTAAAGCATACTCCCTCCGTTCGGAAATAAACGATGCTTTGACTTTGGGCACGTAGTTTTAGGAGCTAAAAACTATATAAAATCTTATTTATTTTAATAATTTTTTTTCATAATGTAATACTTATTAGTAATAAGTATTACATTTTATATAGTTTTAGGAGTATATTGCAAGGTATATTGAAGATGTAAAAGGATACAAATGTATCCCACGTTAAAAATATATAATCCAAACATCGTATATAAATCAATACACTACTCCTAATTAGCACATAATAACATAATATGTTTTTGGACTTGTAAACTCCACACGTTATGACCACTAATATTTCCTAATAAAATAACTATATTTAGAATTTCGCACATATATTTAACAAAGCGCGTATTATTTGTCCACCAAACCTCATCTAGATTCATGAATTTTTTCTTCTAATCTTTTATTCGTTCGTCGGGTGTAATAGAAAATCCAAAACTCGAGCAAGACACCACATCACACGTGTTTCTTTCTCAACAAATTTAGATCAATCATTTTTGCAGGGATGGTGACAGGTGACAAGTGTTACTTGTTGCTAGCACCCTCCATCGGTCTATTTTGTTTTGTTTGCAAAGGAGCACATCAATTAGAGCAATTAATCCTTCCTGACCCGTCATTGTATGAGTATAGTATTTCATATCTCATCATATGGATATTTGTACGAAATCCATTTGTAAGATTATATGGTGGTGACATATGTCACCAAATCCTAGCACCAACCCTCTATTAGTAGGGATGTGTTTGGATTTCAATTATAAATATATGAATAATATTTGTTAGATTAAAATATATAATATAAATTTAAAATAAATATATATTATAAATATGTTGATTAATTACATTATTCTAAACTTTACGTAATAGTGGATGGTTTGTAGATACAATCTATAAAAAAATATTTTATTTAAAATTTACGTTATTTTAAAATTTATTGTAAAATAAGTGAATCAAACACTATTAATAATCTTAGGGGTGTTTAGATTCCAAAAGCATTAACATTATAATTGCTCCCTAAGATTATCCCCAATTGGGGTACTTAGCAATTTTAAGCAATATTTTCCCTCGCATAATCACATGGGTAAAAAAAACGGGTTTTCTATCCTATGTCTCAAGGGCACATGATAAGATTATTATTTTAAAAACAAAATACCTTAATTTAATTGCTCTAGTCAAATTTTAAATTAGATTATTAGGGTACCCTTATTTTTTATAAGAATTTTTTTTTTGAATTGTTTTTTATAAGATAGAAAGATGCCAAAAAAATCTAACCTTTTCTCTCACTTATGTTTGAAAAGTATGCTGATTGCTGACAGTCCATTTTTATCATCTCATCAATCCAAAACGATTGAGTTATCTTCATACTTTGTTGATAAAAATTCTCTCATTTTTTTTTTTTTGATTTAGTCAATATCTCGATTGATCATTTGGTGGACAAAGAATTTCATAAATGATCCTGGACGTTCTCTAATCGGTTAACAAAAAACTGACAATCGGTCAAACTTTGCAATAGCAATGCAAGGATAAGTCGACGAAAAATTTAAGGCAGAGCGTTTTACCACTTTGGCTCGTGTGACACGAAGAGGGCTAACCCAACACCAAGCAAGCTAGCACTTAATCAGGCAGAATAAATAGGAGTAATCAGACTATGAAATTGTGAAAGTTTTCAAGAGTAACAAAACCAAATACAAGGAAAGAACACCAAAAAGCATACATGACATCCGAAGCATGACAGACGAAGACCTACAAGCGGGGGAAAAAATATTTCCCAATGCTCATTTGATTTTCGCAAACTATTAGTACAGCTTCAGATAACAAATAAACAAATAGGTTAAGTTCTCCATATACTACAGATCTACAGCTATGAAGAAGCTGGTTCGGCTAGGAAATTCACAACCCTGTTCAACAGATTCAGGCCAAAAACAGTTTCTTCACAGTTGACCTTGACTGACAAATCCAATGGTTCAGAGCAGTTACCTTCGACAGTGATGGTGATCAAACAGGGACGAGCACAGCTCAAGATCTCACAGCTGAACCGTAAGCACAAACCTGAAGCGTCATCAAGTTTGCTAGTTACGGGCATGTCCATTGAGACGAGAAAGACATTTGCATTACATAGCATCTTTAAGGCCAAGCTTTCACAGATAGTAAGATAAACATCCTTTGTATGCAAGTTGTCTGTATTATCCTTGCTTGACTTCACCATATGGTCAGTGAAGGTACATCTGTTGCATAATTTGAAATGAAATTCTAAATCAGATAAACAAACCCAACATGAAAAACAAACACATGGGGCCTGAGATCAAAATCAGATGTAACCGTAGCCCGTAGGTCAAAAAAAGGTTTTCAAAAGATTTTGCTGACCGAGAAAATTAATGGAAATTGAAAATGCATCCTTCAAAAGTCGCAAACAACCCCATGGCCAAGTTTTATTTTTAAAAAAATTACAGCAACCGCTCAACAATATCATCACAGATGAAACCCATAGAGTTGAGTTTTCCTTCTCCAAATTACAGTGATGACTACTCTTGTGTTCAAACATAATGGAAAATAAATAGATAAGAGCATTCCACAGAAAAAAGTTCCGATTTTCCCTAGTGGAGGTAGTTATTACTAGTACTTATTAAGCAATTTCAGCTACTACCAACACACAACGAAATTTGTGTACAGAATTGATCCTATGCTGAAAGGTCCTACTCCTTTCAGCACTCTTTTAATTCAACTTATCTTTTCAATTTTATTTTATTTTTGCCAATAAAGTTAAACATGACAGGCCCACTAGCCCCTGTGTACCGTAATTGAAGTGTGATTAATAAGGGTAAAATGGGAAATAAATGGGTAAAATATATAAAACGACATGTTTTTCTCAACAAAAACAAAACTCTAAAACGACATGTTTTGGCAAACAAAGGCAGTATCTCTTCAAGGATGGAAAAGTGCAAAATGAAGGGAATCAATTGAAAAGACTAGGTACCTACCTCCTCGTGTATTCAAACATCCCAGGGAGCTCAGACTGCGTGTTTTTGAATGCTTCAACAGCCATTGGCAGTGGTTTCAC
This sequence comes from Persicaria maculosa, assembly GCA_963922045.1. Taxonomy (NCBI): domain Eukaryota; kingdom Viridiplantae; phylum Streptophyta; class Magnoliopsida; order Caryophyllales; family Polygonaceae; genus Persicaria; species Persicaria maculosa. Next base: position 169,205 of record OY998265.1, on the reverse strand, counting down.
AAAGTAACCAATGTCAGGCCGCAGCTTGACAGGAAAACTTCTACTATTGCAGCACAGTACCGTCTTCAATGGTAGAAGATGATGAAGAAAGCGAACATGAATGGTTCTTTTTGCTGTCTGGCCAGGTTCTAGGAACTCAATTTCTTCCATAGGGACAAGGGTTGGCACAGAGCTACAGAATGTAGACAATATGCAGCATTAAGATAAAAGTGAACAGCCGTCAAATGGTCAATTTGCAAGTGTCATTAACTAGTATACTTTAAAAATTCCTGCAGGATCTAGATTCCCTACATCTCACATCAACAATGAAACAATACCACATATTCTCAATACATGATGTTTCCATTTTGGGGATAGTTGGCAAGAGGAGAGGTTGCAGGAATTACACAAGAATTCATAGTAAAACTCATTATTGAAAGTATCAAGTTTGCCCCAACTCTAAATAAGTAACTAGGTCCACAAGCGACATTTTTCTTATTTTGATAGATCAGTCAAAATGTCAAATAATGGCCATTTGAGAGTTGTGATAAGTACCTAATTGAATTCCATGATAATCAAATTAACAAACAGAAGATACGGAATAAGGAACTTGTATGACTAACAGCGTTGCATATGCTGATGGAAAAAGAATACCCTAAAGTACAAGTTTCAGTCAATACCTGTCCACCGTTTTCGATTCTTGTTCAGTAAAACTAGGGGCCTTGCTGGAGTCCTCGTCCTTCAGAATCACTTCAGAAAAAGGCTCACTTGAGAAATTTTGGAACGAAACTTCTAAGCATACAAGCAATGGTGATATATCTGATGGCTCGGAGGAAAATGAATAATCCACCTTTAAGCCATTCCCGCTGGAAGTATCCAAAAGCGTATAAGACTTGGCCTTTACTCGCGTAGCTATATCTCCAACTGAGATTCTGGCAGATCTCTGCATCTGATCCCTTTGAGATGAAGATGGTTCTGAAGAATGACTGTGGCCACCCAACCATGTTTCCAAAGATCTCGTGGATAACACCTCTTCCCCATATTCCTTGCTGTCAATATCAGCAATAGCATCAGAAAGATGGATCAATGGAGCAGGATTGGCACTGTCACCAATTGCAGATCCACTCTCTCTACCATCACTACTAGACCTTGAACTCCCGCTGGAATTTTGAGAGCTATAGTCTGAGGCAGTTTCTTCATCGAGAGAACCAGAAGAAGTATCACCTTCATCTGTTTCATAAGAATCCTCTGATAGTACTATTCCTTCAGCCACATTGGAGGATCCAAGATGGCTAGCATGAAGAAGACTACAAGGTTTTGGTAGAGGTTCATACCCAGGAGCAGCATGGAGAACAATTTGTGAAAGAGATCCAGGAAGATAAAACCGATCACTGATAGATTCATAGCATTTAGATATATTTTGGCTTGCCAGAATTCTCTCAGCGATTAAATGTGCCGACTCCTTGCTTATAGAGATGCATCTAGATTCTTCATCTTGAGAATCCCAAAAGCTAGTTATTAAGCCCTTTAGAATACGAGCTCTGTCACGAACATCATAATTTAGGTCAGATTGTGCTAGTTCAAGCAAATATCTTGTTACTTGTTTAATCATTGATAAATCTTCCTTGTTAGCATGCAAATTGACCTGCACCAAAAGAAAAATAATTAGATTTTCAAGTTGATGGAATAATCACAAGAATTTTATTTTTATTTTTATCATTTTTTTTGGGGGGGGGGGGGGATGGGGATTTATTATTATTATTATTATTATTATTATTATTATTATTATTATTATTATTATTATACTTTCATCATAAAGGCTTGCATAGTTGAATATATGTATATAAAGAAGAAATAGTGAATGGAGAGTCATGAGGTGCAATGGAAGAAACATAATGTATAAAAGAGATCCTTCATCCAAAAAACCAATCAATGATTGGAATAGGAAGAAAGGGACAAACATTAAAGAACTGTATAAGACAATTATATAGGGACGAAAAGAAAACTAAGTGAAATGTAAAATACCAAAATGATTAGCTTCCTATTAGTTTCCAGGATGATTGGTCCGCACCTTTGCGCTCTTCCCAATTAATCAATCAATTTGCAGGGACGTAAAGAAGCACAAAAAGAAAACTGACCTGTCTTTGATCTAAGTCTTAAAAAATTCGAAACAAGATGAACAATGAGCATACATGGGAAATTAGTTTCAGAAACTAATATAATATTTTAATAAAAGAAATACCTAGAACTCTAAAGGAGAGTAACAATAATAGAGAGCATAATACCTTAACAGAAGTATTAAGTACTTGTAGCTTTGTTTCTACTGCCTCTGAAGTGAAGCAGTGGACAAGGTACTTGAGCACCACAACTGAAGCCCTTGCAATTCTCTCCCCAAGAGAGCTGTACTCCCCTGTCATCCATATGATGATTGATCGAGCAGCAGGCACCTTAATCATATCCAAGCTTCGAGCCAATTGAATGATTACCTTCATATGTGCAATTGTGCATGTTCAATGATAAGAATAACTTAACAGTGTATTCTTTGCACATATGATTACCTTCATATGTGCAAAAGGCTTTCTGCAGCAAAGCAGAACAGTTAAAACAGGACCCCAGTTCTAGAATTCATCTTTCCCTACAATTTAGCACATTTTGAATAATACCGGGAGGCAACAAACAATAGAGAAGATAACTGTATCTGGAAAGCAACAAAAGTTAGAGTAGTAGTGCACTATATTGAAATCTAATTGGTTTAAGAATGAGGCTGATGCACAGGGGGGCTGTGGGAGTTTTCTCCAGCGGTTTTGCCCCCCTCTGTAATGATCAGACGCCAATCTCTGGCTTTTCTTCATTGGCGCTGATGATTTCCAACGCTGCCCCTAAAACCGCCTACTACTACCATAATAACTAACAACACACTAAAGATCAAATTCTAAGCAAAAAGAAGAAAGAAGACAATTGCATACTTGATGCAGGATGAAAGCTACAAGGAAAAAGTTGAGATGTGGCCTTAAATAAGCAATAATTGCCACTCCAGGATGGAAAAAATCAAATTCAATTACTTCATTAAGCAATCTACTAAAAATTATAACTACCTTTTCATGCGTTTGTGGATCTTGCTTGATTATCGCTTGTATTGACAGAACTGCTTGGATTAGGATTCCTGCTTCTTCATCAGCAGCACTTGTGTCTGTCATGGAGGACTCTGTAATTTTTTTTTTCTTTGCAAGTTAGGGCTAAAGTTTCCTGCTAGTTTGTTAAAAGCACAGAATATCTAAGTCAATGCAGCTTATGGGGCATCTAAAGAACTATGAGCATCAATGTCACATAGTTTTAGGTGCATTATTTAGTTTTCTAGGTGCACCTTTGGAAAACTCTTGTCTAACAGGATAACTTTGTGTTCAGATATTCCCTTACCTCTGCATCGTTGTTAATGAAAGAAGCTATGGCAATAGAGGAACCATGACTGGAAGGATGTTTGTCTAGTGAAGCATTGTCTCCATTAAAAGCATTGTCTCCATTAAGAAATGTGTTGTACAGTCTGATATTTGCCTAGCCAAGGGATATAGCAGGTGCCAAACTAAGAAAGATCCCTCTCTCTACAGAACAGCACATTGTAAATGGGTAATCATTCAAGCTTTGTCTGCTTTCAATATAGAGATCTACCTCACTTACCCATTTACAATGTGAGGACTGTTCTAAAGTTTGGAACTATAATTTGGACTGTTTGGTCGAAAAGAAAGATTTGTCTGCTTTCAATATAGAACCATAAATTCTCTTTTCATTGTTCTTGCATGGCTGAAGCACATTAAATATCAACAACTTTTTCTCAACAAGGGAGTTGCTATTTTGGTGTCCTTCTGTTCCAAGATTTATTTCTTGCACTACTATCTACCTATCTATCAATATAGCAAAAGATAACAAACCTTGTCTAGTAAGCGACAGTAGCCCTTCCAAACACAGGTTTGCAACTTGTGGGAGTCTCCCAGCACACAAACCAATTGCAGCCACAGTATCAGCTGCAAACCTCCTATCAGGATCTCGAATATAATCCTAGCAGAAGGAAGATAAGTGTCAGCATTTTTCATAAATACAATACAAAAACAAGAGAGATAAAGTCTGAAATGGTAAATTATGGAAACAGACAATGACATGAGTCTACATTTGAATAAAAAAAGGGAGGAGATGTTGAATTGTGGCACAAGAGCATGCGAGAAGATTTGCAGGAGAAGTAGCAAACACTACCAAAAGAAAGAATTACTAAATTCCAAGAGGAGTGTTATCTATCATTCAAAAGAACAGTCAAAAGTCAGGAGCTGGACAAAGATCAAAGATGTGATAAATGTGATCTTTCTAGGACCTCAGCCGGTTTATCAGGTAAGCAGCCTGCTTAGAAAGTCAAATGGCATTTCATCTCTCTCTCTGATTCATATATGCTCATCTAGTATTGTGGTTAGATAGAAAAATGTGATCTTTCTAATCCTCTAATACTAGATCCTAGATTTTTACGTTTAAGGACCCAAGATGTTTGGTATATTTTATCTTAACAGGACTGAAAAGATTGTCGAAAAAAGAAATTTCCATATTGCCTTCATACTTCTTTACAAGCATACCAAGTATCAAGTCTAGAAAGTAAATACCTGAAACTCTTGAAAAATATGTGAAATTGATGACTCGGTAGCAATGGATGAGAGAATCTCAAGCTTCAGAGCTTTAACTTGATACAGCTCAGAAACTGATACGAAAAAGTCTTCATAATAGGCAGCAAAAAGGGCAGGCATAGCCTTTGCAAAAACTTGTATATTGCATAGAACCTGAAAAAAGAAGAAGAAAAGAATCATACATGGAGCATTTTGAAAACTCAATAATGCCGGCCAAGCAGCTGAAAAGACTTCCTATTCTGCAAGTAATTTGCCTTACTCTACCAGTTCTAGCACTTAAGGTGATCTTCATATAAGACCCATAACCTTCAGAAATAAGGTCAAAATTGACATGAAAGGAAAAATATACTTCAACTGAAAATGGCCACAATGAAATGACAAAACAAGAAGAAAGTTGTACTGTGGGATGCGTGGATGGCATTTGTCTCTTCAAAACTAGTTATAACAGGCTAGCCCCATATGCAAACAATAATATGAAAGAGAGTAGATATTGTCACTAAACACAAAACAATCGCAGTATATCTCGCTTGAATATTGGATGCCTTTCTATAAGAATAGATAAAATGATACAGAAAAAGGGGCCAAACTATGAGTATTATTCCTTGGCATGGACAACAAAAATAAGCTTAATAATCTCAAACTAACTCATCATGCCTAAAAATGAAGGAAATATTCAAATAGAGAAGCATGAATCACAATGATCAAAAGTCATTTTCATCTGAGGTTGGTTTACTAATATTAAAAAAGGATCGAGAAGAAGAAATAGATTAAGGATACTATTTAGAAAGAGAGAAGAAATGAAGCATACAACATATTTCGCAGCACTGGATGATCTTAACACAAACAGCAGTGGTTTAACTATCTTTTTGATATCATCCATTGACGCCATAATCCAGTGTACCCCAGCAGCAGCAAGCACAACTGCACTGTTGTGACTCCATAATAATGGCAAGGTAGACTTCAGAAGGATCTTTACATCTTCATTACTTTCAACAGATGTCAAACATAAACTGTCCAATCTAGGGTAACCTCCATTTATGTAGCTTGATCTTGATAGATATTCATCAGGACCTTCAGTATATGACATGGAAACCAACTTCAACACTTTAGACTTTAAGATGTCATCAGTCATCTCACCAACCTCTTCTGGTACTGTGGAAATGTCTGTATCTTCTGCTTTATAATTAGTACTTTCAGTGCCATGGAAAGAACACATTATAGATTCTTTTACCAGTCCATGTTTGGCAACCAAATAGCGCAGAAGAATCCCGATCAGAAGTATCTGACCCCATTCTTCAACATCAGGAAGAGCTTCACAGAGTCTAGTAAAGTTTCTCCCAATCAAAGAGAAGTTGTTAGGACATATGGAATTGAAAGAAGCTGCAGCTGCACCAACTACTCCAGGAGAGCTATCAATTAGCAGTATTCCAATAATCTGCAAAGAAGAATATCACAATGTTATTTTGTTAGAATATCACAATGTTATTTTGTTAACTTCTTTATGTAAAGTCAGTCGCAATGAACGACAACCAAACGCCTGAAAAGAGGAAGAATTTGCCCTTAAATCTCACTTCTACTGAACCATACAAACAAATGGCATACAAACACAGATAATACAGCTTGTCAAAAGCTAAGAACTCTCACGTAGCCTACCTCTTCAATTGCTGAGGCATTTTCCTCTATGTGCAAATCATTTAATTTGGGAAGAGCATTGGCAGCACATTTTCTGACATATACAGATGGATCTCTGGCACATTTGCCTACAGCTACAAGGACGATAGGTGCTATAGCATGCAGGCGAATACCTGCCATCGTACGAAGAGCCCATGCTCGCACCAAAGGATTGATATCAGATAAGTCCTTTTGGAAACAATTGATTGATAACAACGCTTCATTTGGACGCCTGGAAAATCACTAGAACTTATAAGCAATTGTGCATTGTTGCCAGTGAAGATGGCAAACTTGGTAGAAAGATGAGCATCTTCCTCGGTGAAACTTAGAGAAGCATCCATGTCAAAGCAAATCAAAATCGATCTTGATTAGGTTCAATAAGGTTGTTATAGCAGGATTCAACTCAACTTCTGTCAAGTGGTAATGACTGAAGAGAAGAAAGAACGCATAGAGTCAACTAGAATAAAATCCAATGCACTCAACAGCCACTGAGAAGGCATCAATTCATCAAAATTACACGGAAAAAAAAATCACAGGGCCTTTTTCCCAGTAGGTAATAACACTTTGAACTAGCAAGCCAAGGTGAAAGGCATCATCAATTCATTAAATCATACGGAATATCTGTATTCAAAGCTTACAACTATGCATAAAGCTGATGTCCTACAAATCTGACTCAAGTAATTAGCATGATCAAAAACTATTCTACAAAACAAAGAACAAGATCACTTGCAGACTTGTAGTACTGTTACTGTTAGCGCCAAGTTCAACAACCAGAGATGCCAAAGATGCAAAAGCTTTGTCAAAGATAAGTCGATGCCAAAACCGAGATAGTTGATTACTCAGAGAAGCATACTTTTCAGCATAGTGTAGCAAGTACAGATACACCAGCTTCTTCACTTCCAACGACTGTGAAGCAACGTTCTTGACAACCTGCAATTACAGTGAAATCAATCACGAAGAGATTCACAAGTGAAATTGCAGACAATCAATCAGATCGAATCAAACGCCTCAAAATTGCTTTTGCTAAACTGAGCTCAAACTGGGATTTCAATCACATTCCGAATCAGAATATCCAACTCTTCGCGTCGCAGATCAGTTCATAGCTAGCATAAAACGACTTGGCAGAGAAAAGGTAAAGGAGCAGGACCTGGGGGAAGAAATTGGAGACATCGAATCCCTGAGCGATGAGAGCAAGGAGACGCTTGAGAGCCTCGCACTTGTCGGAGTCGTACTTGCTGTCGAGAAGGGAAGGGATATCGACGTCGTCGGGATCGTCGTAAAGATGGGCGTCGGTGCCGATCCGGAACACCATAGTCGACGCCTTGCTCAGCGTATCGGCCGTTGCTCCGAATTGAGAAAACATCTTCTTCCTCCGAGGAAGACCGCCGCGTCGTCTCCTTCCCCGTCGCCGATCGTCGAAACCACAGCTTCGATATTGTGAATTGGGGCTCTGTTTTTTTTTTTTTTTCAGTTTCAGTTTGGACTTTGGAGGATATTTGGGTTTAAAATAATTCAATTTTATTGTTGAAAATTTTGTCATGTTTGGATTCAAATGCGTTTTAATTATCATATAATTATTATTATATAATTATAATTATAAAAATTTAAATAGTGTTTGAGTGATATTTTCATATTGTATTTAAAATAACATAAATTTTAACTAAAATATATTGTAAATTATGTTAATCTTGATTTTGGCTATATATTGTAAATTTTAAATAACATAAATTTTAATAACGTTCAGGGACTACCCTTAAATCCTTTGCGGCTCAACCAACCCGACATGGTACTAACCTTAGACCCTTTTCGTAAATCATGTCAATCAATTACATGGATATAACTCCTTTACTTTTACTCTATCTATAGATTCTTTCTTATGACATTTCTTTCTCATTTTGTGCATGGATCGAAATTCTGGCATGTTCGTCTCTCGGTTGACAGGTGGAGACCTTAAATATTTGAACCCATAGATGATTGCAAAATCATCAACGGGAAAAAAAAGAAGACAAACTCCATTTATGACAAGATGTGACAAGATTGATTTGGAAATTGATTCTATAATAGAAGTAGTTATGAAAATTATGGAATTACTAGCAAATGTTGTGTGGGAACTGAAAAGCAAAAAACCGAGCAGGAGAGAAAATGCCTTTTTGGGGGACCTCGGTAGGCCATCACTGACTGTCACCAAACCCGAACCACCTCCGACTCCGACCTCCTCCATCACCACATCCGATCAATACAAAGTTGTGGTCATGAACGAGAACATCGACTATGAATCTCTAAAGCATATGATCAGAGAGGGTCATCCCATATATGCATAAAGTATTACTTAATTTACTTCCATACCGGTCAGAGACTCAGAACATAATAAGACTTTGGTACGCAAAGTAGGTTAGCCCTATATTTAAATACATAATAAGACTTGTTAACATCGACTATGAATCTCTAAAGCATATGATCAGAGAGGGTCATCTCATATATGCATAAGGTATTACTTTCATACCGGTCAGAGACTCAGAACATAATAAGATTTTGGTACTCAAAGTAGGTTAGCCCTATCGCTATCATTACTATATAAAAGCTAAAGTTCCCCTATACTATTCCTTAATGCTAATTACCTTTTTGCCCTCCATTTCTTTCATTTGTGTGAAATAATTTAAGGCTGTTTTTGGAATTCTTATGTTCCCAGTTGGATGCCACCAACCCACCGCTTCTTCCTAATTTCTATCTTTCGTCTCCCTTCTATCTTGTTAACGCTGCTCACCACCATATTGGCTCACTGGCATCTCCCAACTCGCTTCTCTCTCTCGATCACCTTCCTGGCTTTCTCACCCATCTCAACTATCAATCCTTCCGCTCGCTCCCTTCTGGCTTTTGTACAGTTTGGGAGATTAAGCCGCCCACAAGCAAGTGAGTTTTAAGGGCGGCGCCGACGGATGATCTTTCGCGCGAGAGAAGGTATGTCTTCGATTTTTCTTTTCAAATTTCTGTAATTTAAGGTTCAAGTGGTTAAGGGCCCTAATTTGAAATCAACGAGCTATCGTCTTCATCAATTACCGGAATCGATAACTTCTTTCAAAAGCCCTAATTTTCGATTTTGTTTGATCCAGAGTTCAATTCAGAGATTTTTTTTGTTCAATCAAAGCATCTTCCCATCCGTGTAAGTTTTGATTCTTTTCCAATCCGTTTACAATCTCAATCGTTTCCCAACAGCGAGACTAGGTTAGTGCAAAATCGATGCCTTCATGTATGTTATTTATCAATTTTGTGTTGAAGATAATGACTTTTACCTTGCCTGCATGTTGTTAATCAATTTCGTTCAAAATTTCATCCCTTTTTAAAAAAAATTTAACTGGTTTCTGAAATTTGTGTGCTCAATCCTTAAATAAAATACATTAATCCATGAGGCCCCTTACTGCAACTTATAGTGATTCAAGCAGTCTTCATTCACCTCTTCAACTGCCATCTTCATGGCCACTTCTTGCTCCCTACCCATCCGGGACCCACGGTCATTTTACTGGAATTGTGTGGAAACAGAGGGGGGTGTTGAAGGCTTGAAGCAAAGGGACTGAAAATTTCTAGGAAGACTTTTAAATCAGTTGAAATTCTACAGTCAAACTATTGATGAGAGGAGTAGCTAATTACGAGCCACACAGTATTCTACCATGAATTGTTTTCAGTCTTTGCCTAAAAAAAGGAACTTATTAATTTGAAAAAGAAAGAGGGGTTCTTTTGCTCTTTCCATTAAACTCTTTGAGCTTGGCAAAAATATGTTGCTTGTTAAGTTGCCCTAGACTCCTGTTGATCCAAATAGTTCATGTTGAATGCAATAATATGCTCCCATTACAGCTTGTTAATTTTGTGGAAGTGAGAATAAAAATCAGAAATATTCGTACATTTTGTTTCCTCCTATTTTCAATATTGATGATGCTGGTAGAGTGATAGAAATATTCAAAGAAGATGCATCTTCTGCATTAATACCTGATTAAGTAGGTTCATATTTGGCATTATTCTTTTGGTGGTGACAAGAGTTCAGGCTTCTGACGGGACACTGTTCACAGGGTTCTGTTGAGGCTCTATCGATTGGCGAGATCAGACTGAGTTTACGCCAGTCCCTTGCCAATATTGGGTTCGGTTTTCTTTCAAGGGATCCGAAGTTACAATTGCTTATTTATGCTTTAGAAGTTGTACTAAGACCCTCAAGTAAAGAAAAACAAAAGAATAGGTCTCAAAAGCCACGCAAATCAAGTTCGGGCAGGGGAAAATGGATGGCTTTAGCTAATGTGGCAAGATTTTTGTCAGTTTCAGTATCAGATTTGGCGCCGAAGGTAATGAAATCCATAGAATGAGATTCATTGAATTCTGATTTTTAGATATAGATATATGTAGGTGTATGATTGGATAAGGAATTGAGATTATTGTTGGCAAACCTTGACTTTGATGCTATAAGAGTGAAGTAATTTACATTAGCAACTAAAGTAATATAGTAGGAACCCGTTTACCTAAGAGATGATTCGTTAGGGTTAAATATTCACCTATTTTACCTTAATTGAATTTGATAATATATGATTTTGTGTTTAAATAGCTAACTTATTCAAGGTATACTTGAGTTTTGTATCTTAAAAATCAGGATTTTTTTTTATTTTCCTTCGGTCTTTTCCTGGAAAAGTTCTTTATGGAAATTTTTGTTCTTGTGATCATGATATGATTGATATGTAGGTTTAATTGGTAGCTAATTTGATAGTTTTGCTGAAGATGGAACAAGAAGATTGTAGCTGAAGTTCCTATTTTTGATTATTTTGTTTTTCTGATTTTGGGTTTAATTAGAGCATCCACTGGGGCCTTGGAAGGTGCTCACTTTCTTGCCATGGGAAACATTATGAGCCTGAGTGAGCAACAACTCATCGATTGTGACCATGAGGTTTGCTTCTATCTTGTCTTATACGTGTCATTTATGAAACAATTAGGAGTGCAAACTGTTAGAACAAAGAGGGTAATCCCCTGCAGAAAACCTGACCATTGCAGTTAATACGTGTTAGAGATGGTTGTTGGTTCCATCCTTATTTAAAGATGCACTCAAAGTGTTTGATTAAATGCTTATAACAAATAGATCATCAATCATTTTACTTTTGAGATAAATTTACAAATTAATCAAATTCAAAGTCACTTTGACAAGTACTCCAATCTATATTTAACCTTGTTTCATGGATTTTGCTTTGCTAATTGATTCGCAGTGGGCTTCATGAAAGTTAAGTTCTTTGGCATTTGTTGGGTCTTCTAAAATCAGCCGTAGAGAGTTTATGTTCTAGCATTAATGAATAGAGTGTTTATGCTATAACATTCATGGGGAATTTGTAGTCCTAATATTACCGTATGAGAGTGAAGAACAAGAAGCATACAGTATTAACTCATATGAGTTTTGTACACTCTACAACGTAAGACTGGATTAACTCATCATCCCTCTTCAATTTTTTATCCAGTTATTCTAAGTACATGTCCCTGATTGCTATATATATATATGCCTTGCTAACTTATCTGCTTGGTTCAGTTGACAGTACCATCAAGCTTCTTGGTGCTGCAGCCTTTGCTTTTCATCCAACATTAGAGTGGATTTTTGTCGGTGATAGGCGGGGCACACTATTGGGATGGGATGTATCAACAGAGAGACCATATTTGGTTGGAATGTAAGCTGCTTATGAAGGCCTGCTGTTTTGTTATAATCCAAGGTCAGCTTTCCTGACAGATGTGTATCTCTAATTATCTGTATTTCAATGAGGGAAAAATTTAAGATAATAGGAATATTCATGTGTAAGAAAATCAGTTTGTACATTTATTCTCCTAAGGAATTCCTCTTTTTGATTGAAGGTAAATGGTTTCGTTCAACTAAGAATTTCCTATTGCTACCTTTATAAGTGTATTTACATGGTCAAAAGATTTGATTGACTAACAACTGATCTGGCAGTGTTGTACACAAAACGTTGATTGCATTTAAAATGCTTGATAAACAGTTTTTAAGGCAGTTGTATTTTTTTTACTAATTACTTTAAGCGAGATAATATTGTACCTATTTTCCCGTTAAACTTATAAAGTTGTTTTAGATTAGTTGAAAGTGCATCCGGCTTATAAATGACACGCGCGGTTAACGACCTAGTATATTTAAATACATAATAAGACTTGTTAACATTTGATCCATACTCTCTATATATATAAGGGCTACGGGAAATCTCGGCTCCATCAAATAATCAAGGAGCGTGTGTGAGTTCATATGGAAGATTGCGTACCAGAGTTTTGGAAAGATAAGATTCGAGAGATTCAAATTTCAAACGGCTTCCTACCCTCCATGAACAAGACGATCAAAATATATTCCGCATTTGTTTATCTTATTTGAGTTTTACTTAGTCGAGTTTTGATATCCATATCAAGGTCTTGACAAGTTGTTTTATAAAAATATCAAAAGGTTTTTATTTTGTAAAAATGGTGCATACTCTATTCATTCCCCTTATAGAGTATTATTCATTGCCTATTAGACTCTTCAACATGTACAAACATTGATACTGGAATGATAAAATAGACGGGTGGTAGGTAAATATAGGGAGTTGGTGACACGAACCATAATTGAAAACAAAGTTGAAAAATTGCACCTTCTCATCTTTAATTGTGAATTCGCAAGAAACACACTCGAGAAGGTTGAAGTATTTGAATGAAAAGTATGATTTGTTTCTAGGTAAGAGGATCATTTAAACTAGAGCTGATATACGAGCCCACGAGTTTGATTAATTGGGTTCTCAAACGAGCCAAACTCGAGCTCAACATGGAAACGAGCCCAAGAAGATCTCGAACTCGACTGACGAGCGTGGAGGGATACTCGAGCTCAAGCTCATATTTGAGCTCGTTTGCTCGATTTTCTCACAATATCTTTTGAGCACATTTTGCTCATTTAGAGCTCGTGTTTTTTTGAGCTTAAGCTCATTTGCTAATTTGGGCAGTGCAAAGTAATCTACAAAAGCATTCAAAATACAACCCGAAATTACAAATGCAAATCGCAAAACACAACATGAACAAGCACAATGAAAGTTTGAAATGATCAAAGCATGAAACGCAACAACAAGAAGTCATGAAGCCCTGTTGATCCAAAATCCAGCACCAAACGAGAGAGAAGAAATCATGAACTTGGCAAGTGTTTGTATAGAAATCCATTTGAGTTTAATTTTAAGAGCTTGACCAAATATATCCAATAGAGTTTAACAAAAAAAAAAATAGACTCAAATCTTTACCAACAAGATCAATCTGAAATATTGATATAGGTAATAGATTCGTATATAGAAGCAAAAACGGATCAATTCAAAGCCTTTTATCCAATGTTGTTACTTGTTACGATCAGGATTCTACATCGGATCGAGAAAAAGGTATCTTTACCAACAAGATCAATTCGAAATATAGACATAGGTAACAGATTCGTATATAGAAGCAAAACACGGATTGATTCGGAGCCTTTTATCCAAATATAGACTAACTAAATATATTGAAAATTTCTTAGATTTAAAGTGTAAATATTATAAATTTTTTATGAAAGACATTTTTATAGGATCGTCGTAATCCTAGAAACTACCCATAAAATTTGTAAACTTCTAAAAATAAACTAAATATAATACTACCTCCGTCCAAAAATACATGGACTTACACGTTTTTTAAGGAGGTAAAAACTACATAAAATATTAACATTTTTATTAATTTTTTTTAATAATTACAAACTTATTGATCATGTATTTTTGGACGGAGGGAGTATAGACTGACTAAATATATTGAAAATTTCTTAGATTTAGAGTGTAAATATTATAAATTTCTTATGATAGACATTTTTCTAGGATCGTCATAATCCCAAAATAAACGGAATCTTTTTTCCATTTTTAGATTGTAGGATAGTTGGAATCGTAGCATTGAATTGGGGTTTTAATAACGTCGCTTTTATCTTCCGGTTAGATGGGATTACAGTAAATCAGTAATCACACCAAAGCCGGCTTGATCGAAAATTCAAAACTAGTGGCACTTTGTTCGGCCTCTCAATTTCTCCCTCGAAGCTCCTGGATTTCGCGCCGATATCGAAGCTGTTGATTCGGCCGACTCTCTCTCGTCCTCCATCTCCACTTAGACTGAGGTATCTCTCTTTTCCTTGTGATTTGATGAAATTGAAATTGATTGATTCTAATCTAGGGTTCCAGTTATCTATCTATCTTCTTGCCGTCCTTCTGTGAAACTCATTGCTCGACACTGGCATTGTCATCTTCCCTTCTATCTCGATTCTTGCTGAATTTGTCGAATTAGTTGGAATGCCTATGGCTGATCCTCGCCGTATGCCTATGTCGATTTTTTCGAATTAGTTGAATTTGTCGAATTATTTGGTCTAAAATTGGTTCTGCTTAGGAATTGCTGCGTGGTACCGATTTCTGAAAAGCCTCCCTTTGATCTGTCTTGTTTCTCTGTCAAGTCCACTACTCTGCTCAACCTTCATCTTCCCTTAAAGAGTTTTGATGAATTTGACTTCAGGCAAGCCAGGAATAGGAGTTGTTCACAGTAGCAATCAAATCCGATGAATCGTTCGAGTTCAAATTCATTGGGGCTGGCCGAAATCCTCCCTCTCACCTCATACAAGTCTGTTTCAATCTCCACTCGGCAGTTCATTGTGGTAAAAATTTAGTCTTCTTCGGTAATCTGTGGTTTTATGGGCTGCTGATATTGAATTATATCATATGATTGGATCTGCTGTTGATTCTTTCCATTTCCTTGTTTTTAGCAGTGCTTATTGTGAAATAGTTCAACAGGAACTCTGCATTATACTTGCTCTTACCTCCTCAGTTTTCATGTCTTGATATGTTATCTAGGGATATGGTCATGCTAATATGCTATCTAGGAAGAGTTTATGTGTTCAATAACATCTTTACAGATTTAAGTTTAATTTTGTTTAAAAACATCTCATTATTACTTCAGGATATGGATTTCTTTTCAAGTATGAAGCGAAACAAGCGTGAGGAGATTCCGAGGTATCTCTATGTTTCGAATGGCTATGAGATCTTTTGCTTGCATCTCGAGGAGGGTGAAGCTCAGTCTTTCAGCAGTGCCGATGAGATACCGTTCCTTCGCAAAATCGGTACCCTGGACTTGCGGGAGAAGGGTCTTCCTGCGTCTGTGGGTTTGTTCAATTTGGGGCCAGAGGCATACATGATTGGTGGCCAGAGGTTTCCAGCCTCCTTGGGGAAGCCTATTCCTTTTGAGTTTGAACCCCTCTTCGATAACAATCTTTACAAAGCCTTCTGCTTTAGATGCAATGTCGAGGGTTCATCCCGTGACATATATGCCTTGTCTCTTCACTCTCTTATTAAAGACATCGTCCTCCCGTTTAAATCCAACATTGTCCAGCCGAAGAAGCCCAAACTGTGGCCTATAGTTGAGAAGATTGATGGGCTAATACATGTGATCGACTCTGACATTGTCATCTTCCCATCTATCTCGATTCTTGCTGAATTTGACGAATTAGTTGGAATGCCTCCTGGCGCGTGAGTGCGTCTCGCAAAACTTTCTCCCGTTAAAAAAGAAATCTAATAAAAATAATTTGTATAATTGTATAATTAGATAGTTCTAATCTATATAATAATTGGATAAATGAAATATCTTATAAAAGAGTAAATATTATATAAGGAAAAAACTCTATCAATATAATTAAACGTAGTGGTAGTAATAACAATAATAAATCTCCCACCAAAAAAAATTGTCATATACAATTACTGTATGCACGTATATACAAATTATGGTAGGTGTACCCAATTACCATATATAAAAAGTATATTATGTTCATCTTAATCTATCCACTTGATAGAGGTGCCAACAAAAAAAAAATGTCTATCCAAAAATGTCACCGTAATAAATGTATAATACAATATATATTTAATAAAAAAAGAGTATTACAATACTTTTAAAAATCAGTTATCTATTAAATTATATGAGATTCAATTAATGGTAGATTAGAAAAAAAAAATTTCTTTTACCTTATAAATGTGAATTTTATTTATATTTTGAGATAATATAAATAGATATTTAGATTAAATATAATCTGTCAAACTAATTTTATTTATATCTATATTATTTTTTGGTGAAAAAATTATTTATATTTAAATTATTTTTTTCATTTATTAGAATCTATCTAAATTAGTTATAATATTGTATTAATGTATTCTCCGTGCACGGGACCCGAGGCCACACTAGTTATGCAATTATATCAAGCCAAAAACAAGCTAGGTGACCACGTTCGACAACACATTGTTTCATCTCGTCTAGTAGCTTCAGAGCTTGTTTCCCATCCCCATGAAGTGCTACTCCTGTAGTCACTGCAGTCCAAGTCATCACGTTATTCGCCTTCATTCCATGGAATATTGTCTCTATTAGCCGCATCAACCCCATACCTACTTTAATTGAACAGAACAAGTCAATTTGGTGAAGTTTTAGGTGCATATAATTGTTCATCGTATGAATCGCTGTGAAGAACAACAATGGCACCCAACCTCTAAACCGGTCATCATTGGAGTCAGCGGTACCGGCCGTCATTGGAGATCTCGCAGGTGCCATTATTCGCGTGGCGGGTCCAACGCCCAGACCAAAGGGTCCGGTTGAAGTCGGATCTTCTACAAGCGGGTAGATTCGAGAATCCGGGGCCGGATTGGGTGAAAAAGACTTGAATTTTGAGGAGTTGCTTGTTGAGGACGAAGCGGGAGGGGAGAATTTGAGGCCTTGGTGTCCCAGGTGTGCTTGTATATCGCCGGCCACATGCTCGTCTGGCGGAATTTGGAAGGGAGAACGCGAGAGGGGATGAGGGGGAAAGCAGAGAGTGAGGGAGGTCGGAGGACACAGGGGGAAGGGGAATTTAATTAATAGTATAAGGGTAAACTTGGTATTATGATTTTTTTTTTTTACATTTAGCAAAATGAGAGATTAGGGTGGACATTTAGCAAAAAGGTTATATAAAATTGACATTTCATCATATTATTTATTTTTATTATTACTACTATATTGATATAGTTTTTTCCTTATATAATATTTACTATTTTATAAGATATTACATCTATCCAATTATATGTGTTAATGGTAAAATAAAATAATTATTTTTATTAGATTTCCTTTTTGGCGGGAGAAAGCTTTGCGAGATGTACTCACGCGCGACCACGTATGCAGATGCACTCACGCGCCGCCACGTAGGTATCAATGCATCAGTTTTAGTATATGTGTGTATATATATACACACACATTTGTTTTTGCCTCAACAGAAGTGCCTCGAGAAAGTAGCAACTTAGCAGCCTCATTATAGCTAATATTTGTTGTCACGTGCAACGAAGTTTCCCCATACTGCATTCAAAATCCATAGATAATAAAAGCAGAGACTCTTACAAGTCGCAAGGTTTAAATTTATCAAAAACATTGCAAGCAACATAATTGAGCAATGTACAATGCATGTTTAACTTACCATATTCTCTGCTTCCAATTCAACTATTTCAGGTCCTGTCCAATCCAACAGAAACTTGACAATCTCAACCTTACATAGAAATCATAATCACGGTCTAATAAATTGATAAAGGATTCCAAGTAATAGACGAATGATTCAAAAGATTCCAAAAAGAGTTAAAGATTGGAAATCATAGAATTAAAGGATTCCAAAAAAAAGATGAATGCTATCTACTCACATTCCTATTGTTATTCGAAGCAAATCAAACCAGCTACATCACTTGTTAGCAGAGAAATTATCAAGAACCAAACAACAATCAACAATGAACGAAATATCGAAAAAAAAGGACTAGATCTAGTTCAACCACAAACAAGCTAACATCAAATTTGCGGGTGGTTTTACGTAATTTTCCTATTATTATTATAGAAGTTATGAATAGACTACGATTCCTCCGAGGAATTTCCTCGACACCTGCGATTCCTCGGCAGCCCGATCGCCTTCGCAACGACGAGGGCAGGTTCTGAATTACTCGCCAACCAAGCTTAGCTAGAAGAGCCTGGTTCGTATCACGCATAGACCGCACATCTAGTCCCCCTTCTTCAATGGTGGCATATAGCAGCTCCTTCCTCAACAAATGGATTTGCCTACGACCGGGAGTAGAGCCCCAAATGAAGCTCCGAACAGCCATGTCGATGCCATCGCACACCTTCATTGGGACAAACGCCGATTGCATAGCATAAACTGGCAGGCTCGTGACTACTGATTTCGCCAAATTGACCCGACTTGCGAGGGACAGAGTCCTGGCTTTCCATCCGTTCAATCTAGTCATGACCTTGGCAAGTAAGAATTCGTACCGATCAACCGTCATCCGCCCACACGTTGGCACCCCTAGATAGTTTCCGAATTCCGTAGCCATTGGGATCTCTATTTCATTGCTGATTTCAGCCTTTGCGAGTGCGACAACATTCCTTGAAAACACCACCGAGCTCTTTTGGAAGTTGACCCACTCCCCCGAGTCTACAAAAAATTTGTGCAAGCAATCCTTGACAACTCTAGCTTGCTCCACCGAAGCTTCGCATGGGAGAACTAAGTCATCAGCGAAGAAGAGGTGCAATAGTTTGACTTCCACTGGTTTCCATTTCCCGTCTGCCACGACGTCTTGAATGATATGAGACAAATGTTCCATGCAGAAGACAAACAAATAGGGTGAGAGTGGATCTCCCTTTCGGATGCCACAGGAAGGTTTGAAACCTCCAACCTTTTCGTCATTCCATAAGACTTCAGTGCTACCCAAAGTTTGGCTCAACATGATCACTTCAATGAGATTCACCGGCAGCTGAGATTTCTCCAACATTGCCCGTAGGAAGCTCCAATTGATTCAATCATACGCCTTTTCAAAGATTGATTTTGAAAACCATCTATTTTTGCATATTCGCTCCGCCATTATAAAGCTCGCCTGAGTCGGAGCTATCAAATCCAGTAGTATATCTTCTTGAGTCGAGCAACAATCATCTTCGTAGCCACCTTAAATATGACATTCAAGAGAGATATCGGTCTGAAATTTGCTGGAGTCGAAGGGTTGACCATTTTCGAAAGCAAACCCAGTAAGGAGTCGCCTATTTTTGGTGGGAACTTGGCTTCATTAAGAATTTGGAGGACCGTATCCGATATTTGTGGACCAACAACCTCCCAACTATTCTGATAGAAAATGGACGGGAATCCGCCGAACCCGGAGCCTTGTACGACCCGACTTCACGAACTGCCTTCCACACCTCGTTGGAGGTGAAAGAAGCGCTCAACCTACATAGCTCCGCCTCCGAGATGGCCGGGAACGTGTGCACCGTCTCCGCCCATCACTGTTGTTGCTGTCGTGGCTCATCACTATATAAGGCTTTGAAGAAATTAACCACCATCCCACTTATTTCCGACTCATCCTCGACCCACAGCCAATCCGGACGTTGCAAACTTCGAACCCTGTTAGCCCGACGCCTCACGATTGTGGACAGGTGGTAGTATTTAGTATTCCTTTCGCCCTTTAATAGAAAGCTCGATCGGGATAGAGTTGATTTCATCTTGCCAATAGCCCTTTCGTCGTTTTGCCAACAACCTGACTATTATTATTATTTTTTTTATAAGAACTCCAAATAGTATAGAAATCAAAAGTTTTTTACATGAAGTTATTATTATTATTATTATTATTATTATTATTATTATTATTATTATTATTATTATTATTATTATTATTATTATTATTATTATTATACTACGTAGAAGTTAGGGTTAGACTACGATTCCTTGTTTATGCAAACCTTGAGCAAGTCAAAACCAACTTCCAACCCCAAACTGACTCTATCTTATATGGTCGAGTTTTTGGCACCCCCATAAAGCTATCTGAAATTCAGGAGAAGCTCCTGGAAAATTGGCGTGGCCTTGCTGGGGAGGTTGAGTTTCTTGACCTCCCTAACCACTGGTTCGAAGTTAGGTTCTCCTGCCCTTTGGACTTGCAACAAGTCTGGGAAGGTAGACCTTACCACCTCTTCGGCCAGCTCATCATTCTTAAGTTATGGAAACCAAACTTCAACCCACTTGCTGAGAGTACCTCACTTCTTGATATGTGGATTCGCATCACATTAATCCCTGATGAGTACAAAAACTCAGATGCTGTCAAAACCATTCTCCACCATAATGAGTTTGGTACTTTCATTAAGATTGACCCAAACTTTGATGTCAACACCAAGTTTATCAGGGTGTGTGTCAATCTTGATGTTGCCAAAAAGTTTGCAAACACTATCCTTATCCCCACTGCTGACCATCAGGTGACTTCTCACACTCTTTGGTTTGAGGAGTTTCCGGATGGGTGTGGCAATTGTGGCTCACCTGATCATTTCTTCAATCAGTGCCCCCTCCGTTATCCTAAACCAAAAAAAATCCATATTACCATAAAACGGCCTAACTATAAACCCACTCACCCACCTACTGATTCTGATTATTCCTGGATTAAAGTTGCCAAAAGAGGAAAACATGCCTCTCTTCCCAACCCCATCTCAGCCTATGCCAACAGGCCCTACATTTCAGGTAAAGGAGGTGTCACCATCTCCTTTGAATCAAAATCAACCTCATCCCACTCTTCCAAAGACTCCAAACATTCTTCCCATGACTCCAAAAAATCACCACCTGCTGAAATCAACCTTCCTAAGCATCACATTGAACCCATACAAACTGAAGGAAATGTCATAACTGAACACCCAGCTGCTGCTCCTCTTCTGCAGACCACTTACTCAGGGCCACTTGGTGACTCCTTGGTTAGCCCAGATGTTGCTGCTGGCTTCCAGGTGCTCACTGAGTTGGGTACTGATGACCAACACCTTCACCCCACTACCCCTGATATCCAAGCCATAAACCCTCCCTCTGATGATGTTAATGTAGACGGGTTTGTTGCTCTTCCTGACCCCTCACTTTACCCTGGCTATGGTGAGGAGATTGATTCCGAGGTTCTGCCATGCCTTAACTATAATATGGAAGAAGAGGATCCCCTGGATGAGGTGGATTATCTGCTGGATGCCCCCATGGATGACCCTGATCATACTGCAGTGAGTGCTGGTTTAGAGACTTACTCTGAGCCTTCTTTTCATTCACTGCAGTCCACCTCAACCGTGATCAAGCTTCTTTCCAATATGGACATGCCTCCTTTGGATCTCTCGGCCTCATCTTCTGCCAAGAGGAAGAGTAAAGAGGGAGAAGATGATACAGCCTGCTCCACACCGAAGAGGAGCAAGAACTCTAACTAATTCGATATGATTGTGCAACAAAATCTTATTTTGCTGTCTGAGTCATCTACTAGGACTCATATTTGGTCTCACCTGCCTTTGCTTAACATCAACTATCATGCTAGCTGCCACTTATGGGGATTTGCTCCAAATAAATCAATTAGGTCCTATGTAATGTTGGGTATCTATTCCTCTGTCACCTTATGTAAATCGGCTATGGCAATGAATCTGTACCTGTCACTCTACTGCAGTAATGAATATCATAACTATTTATGCTACTTGAATCACTTGCTGCCTTTTTCTGCTTTCGTCATTCACTTAATCAAATTACAGTCAGTTCCCTGGCTATCTCATTGTTCTTACCAGGTACTAATACATTCCCATCGCAAACTACTCATATCCGCAACATTTAATTTAATACTCTATTTTTTAATGCATTTGACTACTAACACTGTCTCACATTCACATAGCTGGGTGTCTCCCATCCAAGCAAGAAACCTTGTTCTTTTCTGCTGGCATCTTGCAGGTAGTTGGAGATCTTTCCTTCTGCTCTTCTGCTCGCACCCTGACTGGTTCTCCTTGGGTATTCTATGGCATCAACCTAGAATCATTACGATACCTCATAATATCGATAACATCCTAATTGTAGCTGTGCGTTTTCCTAGTTTTGCATTCAAAAATACTTGTAATTTACATGATGTATCAACATATATTATATCCCCTAAGATTGCAGGCTGCACTGTCGCTACAGGCTATAAGAAATACCCATGTTATATATCATTACCACAAAAAGAGTTTATTTTGCAACTCTTTATATACATTCATATACAAATTTTAAATAACCAACAACACAGGGATTTACCAGGCAAACCATACAATAAAGAATTTAAAACTGCTCTTCTAAACCACATTGATTTCATGTGTTCATTAAACCAACTTCGCTTTTGGGGTTCTCCTCATTCTCTCTTCAGTTTCTGTTGGTTTTCAATGTCTGGTTCTTTTCCATACCTAATAAAGCTGTTATGCCTGGGTGAATACGTTTGCACTCTCATATTTAACCACTACATACTTACATTACATCATTGGCGACCCCCAAATAAGATGAATTCTTAGAACTTCTCACCACGGATACTATTAGTCGCCTACTTCTCTAACAAATACCCCTTCCACTTGCTACAAATCCTTTATGAATGTTCCTTTCAAACTTGGTTCCCTTTGTGCGTCCAGTTATCTTATGTAGCTGGCGTAAGCTATTATCTAAAAAGAAACCACCCAATACTAGGCTGCACCAATTGGCCTCGCTTCTACGACTTCCGATGAAAATTGCCTTCTGGAATGTTAGGGGCCTTGGCCGTCGACACGTATGGACACATATCGGGTCCATATGCAAATCAGAAAACATCCAAATTATAGCTCTAGCTGAGACTAAACTACAAAACGAACCAAAACCTAGTATTTGGCGCAAGGCTGGGTTCGATCATATTTGCTTCCGTCCTGCCATTGGTCTTTCTGGTGGTCTGTGTGTTCTTTGGAAGTCCAACTACTTACATAATGAGTCCTTTGATATTGTTTATAGCGAGGACCGAATAATACAAGCGATGTATACAAACCACACACTTTATGTCACCTTCCAGTTATTATTTGTTTATGCACCTCCTAGTCAGCAACATAAAACCCCCTTTTGGAATAAATTATCTACAATCATTAACATATACACAGAACCGTTTGTCATCGCAGGTGACTTGAATGAAATCTGTGACCCGACAGATAAATTGGGGGGCATACCCCCTGCCAACGAACGCTTTCACAGATTAAATAATTTCATATCACAACACAATCTAATAGATCTACCTACCTTTGGAAACAAATTCACATGGAGACGAAAGAAACACGGAATGGACAACACTTATGAAAAATTAGACCGCTTTCTCGTTCACAGCAGCATCGCAAATACCTATCCAAACCTTACCACCAAAAACCATGCTTTCACAACCTCGGACCACTGTCATATATCTTTGAACTTCGATGACCAACAAAGGCCCAAGCTACAACCGTTTAAGTTTGAAATGGCATGGACCAAGACAAGAAACTTTGAAAGATTAGTCGAACATGCTTGGCGTGTTAATGTCGATGGTTCGGGTCTTTTCAAACTAACCAGAAAATTAACAGAAGTTAAGAAAAGATGCAAACACTGGTGCAAGTCAACCATACATAATATCTTCCGACAAATCTCCTCTCTTGAAATGGAACTACAAAAGCTACAAGACTCCCTACACCAACACTACGATCAGAAACTGGACGACAAACAAAAACGACTACTTCCGAAACTCTCTGAACTTTTAAAATTCCAATCTGTCTACTGGGGACAGCGTGCCAAACGGTTTCATATTAAATCGATTGACTCTAACACTAAGTATTTTCATAGAATTGCTACTGGACGACGGAACCGAAACATTATTAAAAAACTTCACAACAGCAATGGCATCATGCTAACTACAGACCAAGACATTCGCAACGAGATCCGATCGACCTTTGTTGAACGCTATACAAAGCCGCCAGACCAAAGAACAAATTACGATCCTCTACACCTAATTAACAAGGTAATAACTGACAGTGATAACCTGTCGCTCACAAGTACAATCACAAATCTTGAGATTAAAACTGCAGTCTTCTCCCTGGCAAACGAAAAGTCCCCTGGCCCTGACGGGTTTCATGCGGGCTTCTTCAAAACATATTGGCACATAGTTGGACCTTCTGTCATCAAAGCTGTTAAGAGCTTCTTTCTTAGCGGGCATCTACTAAAGCAGATTAATCATACCTTCATTGCTATTATTCCCAAAAAAGATGATCCAACCACCACAAGCCATTTTAGACCAATTAGCCTATGCACAACAATCTATAAAATAATATCAAAAATCTTAACAGATCGTCTTAAGAAGTTCTTACCAAAGATTATTCACCCGCTACAAAGCGCGTTCGTATCAGGACGAGTAATTCAAGACAATATACTCATAGCTCATGAGATCTTTCATTCATTCCGCCTGAAAAAAGGGAATTCGGGATGGATGGCTATTAAATATGATCTGGAGAAGGCCTTTGATATGGTCAATTGGGACTTCTTGTTTTCTTTGCTATTTAAATTTGGGTTCGACCCCATTTTTGTTTCTTGGATCAAAGAATGCATTACCACTGTTTCATACTCTGTCCTAGTCAACAACGAACCCACGGAAATCTTCCACCCATCGCGGGGACTACGACAAGGGGACCCTCTATCTCCCTTCTTGTTTTTGATTGTCACTGAAGTGCTTGCAAGAGAATTACAACATCATGCTGGTTTCCCAGGGAATCACATAGGGATTAAGGTTAGTCGATCTAGCCCCAACATCCCATTCCTTGCTTTCGCGGATGACATTATCATCTTTGCTAATGCCAGCAAGCAAGCTTCCGACCAAATAAAACAAATTATTCAAAACTACTGTGATTCATCAGGACAAAAAATTAATCTACATAAATCCCTTTTCCAGACCACATCAAACGTCACATACCCCACACCACCAACTTGCAGTCCTATCTAGGCTGCCCAATCATCTCCGAGAAAGTCACCAAACATACATTTACTTCTGTCGTTGAATCAACTAAAGCTCAACTATCAAAATGGACAGCCAACTCTCTTTCTCATGACGGTAGATGCACCCTGATACAAAGTAACCTCGCCGCAAAACCGCTACATGTGATGCAGTGCTTTATGCTACCAACTGTTATTCACAAAGAACTAGATAAAATCAACAAGAACTTCCTTTGGAACAAAGGTCCTCGACATAGACCTCTTATTAGCTGGTTTGAAACATGCAAGTCCAGGCGCAACGGTGGACTCGGTCTTAGATGCTCTGAAGACATGAACACAGCATTACAACTCAAACTTCTATGGAAAATTCTAGCTGAACCTAACAACCCTTGGGTTAAGATTGTACAGACCAAATATCTCAAAACTAATCAACTACTTCAATATACCCGCAAAGGACCTGCCTCCTGGCAATGGTCTAATCTCACCAAGCTTCTCCCAATTTTCAAGGAAGGCCTGTCCTGGCGTATTGGTGACGGATCCTGCATCAACTTCTGGACTGACAGTTGGTTATCAAACAATCCACTTATTAAGTCCGCATCTAACCCTGCGAACATAGATACAAATATGAAAGTCCGCAAATTTATTACTACCGACAAGCAATGGAATATACCCCTTCTACAACAACAACTGCAAAATCAGCTTAGTCAAGATGTTATAACACTCATCACCAAAACACCCATCCCTAGCTTCGTTTCCCAAGACAGACTCTATTGGGCCCCGAGCTCAAATGGCTGGTTCTCCACCAGCTCAGCTGTTGACCTAATTCATCAACGGAAAAATCATAACAAATCTGATGTCAGCTGGATTTGGTCTCTCAACATCATGCCTAAAGTCAAAGGTTTCTTATGGCGCATTTCTAAAGATGGGATTCCTACGACCGCGAAGCTTGCTTCTCGTGGCTGTGGCTTCTCCACTGACTGTCCTACCTGTCACCTACATTTTGAAGACATTAACCATATACTATTTAACTGTGCATTCAGTCGCCAAACGATCTCCCTTTTAAAACCAAAAATATCTCAGTGCATATCAAAATTCAGTAATTCTAACTTCCCGCTACACCAAACACTAAATGAGATTCGAAAAGAACTCAAAACCACAGACTTTATTTTACTTTCTACTGCCTGGTGGGGCCTCTGGTATTTCAGAAATCAAGCTCTTTTTCAACAACAAACACCAAATCCTAGAGCTGCGGCGGATTACATCACAAATCAACTTCTTCTTTGGAAACTTTCTACCAATGATCAAGAGGAAACACACCAACACATCAAAACCGCAACATCAAAAACGGGAAGAATAAAAGCCAAATGGATAAAACCACCACCGGACCATTTGAAATTAAACTTTGATGGTGCATTCTCCACTAATAATGAAGGTACTTATGGATACATCATCAGAAATCATTTAGGTGAAACCATCCACTGTGAAGCTGGAGTTTCCCCGCTGTCCTCGGTCTTTGGCTGTGAGGCTTTCGCTTTATGGAAAGGCCTCACTCACGCTCGTGATCTTAGACTTGGAAACCTCATCATTGAAGGTGACAATCTCAACGTCATCAATAACATTAAATTTGATAAGTCCTGCCCTTGGGAATCAGAAATTCTCATTTCTGACTGTAAGCTTCTGCTGCTTACTTTCCGGTCCGTGAATATTTCACACATATTTAGAGAGGCTAATCGAACTGCGGATCTGTTATCTCATTTCCAATTTCCTTTCTCCTGTTCGATCCCGCCCCCAGATCAGTCTCTGACTGATCTCATCCGTCTGGATGCTCTTGGCTGATTATCGGTTAGCCAAATTCTTACCTGTTCAAAAAAAAAAAAAAAAAAAAAAAAGACTACGATTCCTTGGCACCTGCGATTCCTCGGCAGCCCGATCGCCTTCGCAACGACGACGCTCCTCTCCCTCTCCTCTGACAATCCCTACCTACTCTCCCTCTCAATTTCTCCCTCGAATCTCCTGAATTTTGCGTTCCGATATCGAAGCTGTTGATTCGGCCGACGTAAGCGGAACGGACCGTGCTCTCTCTCGCCCTCCATCCCCACTTATACCGTGGTATCTCTCTTTTCCTCGCTCTTCTCTCGTTCATCGCCTGCTTCCAACCATCTCTGTGGTGTGTTTGTTGTTTGTGTTTTGATTTCTTCGCTTCTCTTCTGTGATTTGATGAAATTGAAATTGATTGATTCTAGGGTTCCAGACTTCCACTTATCTATCTGTCGTCTTGCCGTGCTTCTGTGAAACTTATTGCTCGACTCTGACATTGTCATCTTCCCATCTATCTCGATTCTTGCTGAATTTGTCGAATTAGTTGGAATGCCTCCTGGCCGTATTCCTAGAACCACACCATATCCATATCTATAGAGTATGTTCATTTTTGTTGCCTACAGCTATAAGAAAGAAAAATGAAATGAGAGAGTGGAAACAAGGGAAGATCTGAATTGATGGATAGAATCATATCAAATTAACCATATGACACTCAACCAACCATCAGGAGCAAATAAGCCGGATTCATAGTGACCAAGTGCACTGAAAAAACCTCAAGTCATTAAAGTTTAAACACACATAGTGAAGTGAAGCAGAGATGCAGATAGTTAGCTGCTGCAGTTAGGTCAATTCACATGGATGCAAAGTGTTAGTAAAACCTTTTCATTCGTGTCACAAAGAATTATCTAAGCAATGAACCGCACCATATCCATATCTATAGAGTTTGTTCATTTTTGTTGCCTTTAATTATTTGGTCTAAAATGTGTGGTACCGGTTTCTATAAAGTCTCCCTTTGATTTGTCTTGTTTCTCTGTCAAGTCCACTACTCTGCTCAGCCTTCATCTTCCCTTAAAAAGTTTTGATGAATTTGACTTCAGGCAAGCCAGGAATAGGAGAGGTTCACAGTATCAAATCCGATGAGTCGTCCCAGTTCGAATCCATTGAAGGGGCTGGCCGAAATCCCCAAACTTGCCTCATACAAGCCTGTTTCAATCTTCACCTGGCAGATGATTCGGGTAAAAATTTAGTCTTCTCCGGTAAACTGTGGGTTTATGGGCTGCTGATATTGAATTATATCATATGATTGGATCTGCTGTTGATTCTTTTCATTTCCCTGTTTTTACCAGTGCTTATTGTGAATTAGTTTAACAGGAACTCTGCGTTATACTTGCTCTTGCCTCCTCATCTTTCATTTCTTGATATGTTATCTAGGGATATGGTCAGAGTTTTATGCTATCTAGGAAGAGTTTGTTGTGTTCAATAGCATCTTTACCGATTTAGACCTCTTTGGACCTTGTATCTTATGTGTGTGTATATATATGTACATATATATATGAATGATACCCTCTGTTCTCCTCTGTTTTGTTCAAGTTTAATTTTGTGTAAAAATATCTCATTATTACTTCAGGAAAGCATGAAGCGAAGCGAGCCTAGGGAGATTCCAAGGTATCTTTGTGTTTCGAATGGTTATGAGATCTTTTGCTTGAATCTCAAGGAGGGCGAAGCTCAGTCTTTCAGCAATTCCTTGTCCTAGAGTCGAACACCAGAGATTTTCTATGCTGTATCGAATAGAAAATCTCTGGTGTTCGACTCTAGGACAAGGAATTGCTGAAAGACTGAGCTTCGCCCTCCTTGAGATTCAAGCAAAAGATCTCATAACCATTCGAAACACAAAGATACCTTGGAATCTCCCTAGGCTCGCTTCGCTTCATGCTTTCCTGAAGTAATAATGAGATATTTTTACACAAAATTAAACTTGAACAAAACAGAGGAGAACAGAGGGTATCATTCATATATATATGTACATATATATACACACACATAAGATACAAGGTCCAAAGAGGTCTAAATCGGTAAAGATGCTATTGAACACAACAAACTCTTCCTAGATAGCATAAAACTCTGACCATATCCCTAGATAACATATCAAGAAATGAAAGATGAGGAGGCAAGAGCAAGTATAACGCAGAGTTCCTGTTAAACTAATTCACAATAAGCACTGGTAAAAACAGGGAAATGAAAAGAATCAACAGCAGATCCAATCATATGATATAATTCAATATCAGCAGCCCATAAACCCACAGTTTACCGGAGAAGACTAAATTTTTACCCGAATCATCTGCCAGGTGAAGATTGAAACAGGCTTGTATGAGGCAAGTTTGGGGATTTCGGCCAGCCCCTTCAATGGATTCGAACTGGGACGACTCATCGGATTTGATACTGTGAACCTCTCCTATTCCTGGCTTGCCTGAAGTCAAATTCATCAAAACTTTTTAAGGGAAGATGAAGGCTGAGCAGAGTAGTGGACTTGACAGAGAAACAAGACAAATCAAAGGGAGACTTTATAGAAACCGGTACCACACATTTTAGACCAAATAATTAAAGGCAACAAAAATGAACAAACTCTATAGATATGGATATGGTGCGGTTCATTGCTTAGATAATTCTTTGTGACACGAATGAAAAGGTTTTACTAACACTTTGCATCCATGTGAATTGACCTAACTGCAGCAGCTAACTATCTGCATCTCTGCTTCACTTCACTATGTGTGTTTAAACTTTAATGACTTGAGGTTTTTTCAGTGCACTTGGTCACTATGAATCCGGCTTATTTGCTCCTGATGGTTGGTTGAGTGTCATATGGTTAATTTGATATGATTCTATCCATCAATTCAGATCTTCCCTTGTTTCCACTCTCTCATTTCATTTTTCTTTCTTATAGCTGTAGGCAACAAAAATGAACATACTCTATAGATATGGATATGGTGTGGTTCTAGAAATACGGCCAGGAGGCATTCCAACTAATTCGACAAATTCAGCAAGAATCGAGATAGATGGGAAGATGACAATGTCAGAGTCGAGCAATAAGTTTCACAGAAGCACGGCAAGACGACAGATAGATAAGTGGAAGTCTGGAACCCTAGAATCAATCAATTTCAATTTCATCAAATCACAGAAGAGAAGCGAAGAAATCAAAACACAAACAACAAACACACCACAGAGATGGTTGGAAGCAGGCGATGAACGAGAGAAGAGCGAGGAAAAGAGAGATACCACGGTATAAGTGGGGATGGAGGGCGAGAGAGAGCACGGTCCGTTCCGCTTACGTCGGCCGAATCAACAGCTTCGATATCGGAACGCAAAATTCAGGAGATTCGAGGGAGAAATTGAGAGGGAGAGTAGGTAGGGATTGTCAGAGGAGAGGGAGAGGAGCGTCGTCGTTGCGAAGGCGATCGGGCTGCCGAGGAATCGCAGGTGCCAAGGAATCGTAGTCTTTTTTTTTTTTTTTTTTTTTTTTGAACAGGTAAGAATTTGGCTAACCGATAATCAGCCAAGAGCATCCAGACGGATGAGATCAGTCAGAGACTGATCTGGGGGCGGGATCGAACAGGAGAAAGGAAATTGGAAATGAGATAACAGATCCGCAGTTCGATTAGCCTCTCTAAATATGTGTGAAATATTCACGGACCGGAAAGTAAGCAGCAGAAGCTTACAGTCAGAAATGAGAATTTCTGATTCCCAAGGGCAGGACTTATCAAATTTAATGTTATTGATGACGTTGAGATTGTCACCTTCAATGATGAGGTTTCCAAGTCTAAGATCACGAGCGTGAGTGAGGCCTTTCCATAAAGCGAAAGCCTCACAGCCAAAGACCGAGGACAGCGGGGAAACTCCAGCTTCACAGTGGATGGTTTCACCTAAATGATTTCTGATGATGTATCCATAAGTACCTTCATTATTAGTGGAGAATGCACCATCAAAGTTTAATTTCAAATGGTCCGGTGGTGGTTTTATCCATTTGGCTTTTATTCTTCCCGTTTTTGATGTTGCGGTTTTGATGTGTTGGTGTGTTTCCTCTTGATCATTGGTAGAAAGTTTCCAAAGAAGAAGTTGATTTGTGATGTAATCCGCCGCAGCTCTAGGATTTGGTGTTTGTTGTTGAAAAAGAGCTTGATTTCTGAAATACCAGAGGCCCCACCAGGCAGTAGAAAGTAAAATAAAGTCTGTGGTTTTGAGTTCTTTTCGAATCTCATTTAGTGTTTGGTGTAGCGGGAAGTTAGAATTACTGAATTTTGATATGCACTGAGATATTTTTGGTTTTAAAAGGGAGATCGTTTGGCGACTGAATGCACAGTTAAATAGTATATGGTTAATGTCTTCAAAATGTAGGTGACAGGTAGGACAGTCAGTGGAGAAGCCACAGCCACGAGAAGCAAGCTTCGCGGTCGTAGGAATCCCATCTTTAGAAATGCGCCATAAGAAACCTTTGACTTTAGGCATGATGTTGAGAGACCAAATCCAGCTGACATCAGATTTGTTATGATTTTTCCGTTGATGAATTAGGTCAACAGCTGAGCTGGTGGAGAACCAGCCATTTGAGCTCGGGGCCCAATAGAGTCTGTCTTGGGAAACGAAGCTAGGGATGGGTGTTTTGGTGATGAGTGTTATAACATCTTGACTAAGCTGATTTTGCAGTTGTTGTTGTAGAAGGGGTATATTCCATTGCTTGTCGGTAGTAATAAATTTGCGGACTTTCATATTTGTATCTATGTTCGCAGGGTTAGATGCGGACTTAATAAGTGGATTGTTTGATAACCAACTGTCAGTCCAGAAGTTGATGCAGGATCCGTCACCAATACGCCAGGACAGGCCTTCCTTGAAAATTGGGAGAAGCTTGGTGAGATTAGACCATTGCCAGGAGGCAGGTCCTTTGCGGGTATATTGAAGTAGTTGATTAGTTTTGAGATATTTGGTCTGTACAATCTTAACCCAAGGGTTGTTAGGTTCAGCTAGAATTTTCCATAGAAGTTTGAGTTGTAATGCTGTGTTCATGTCTTCAGAGCATCTAAGACCGAGTCCACCGTTGCGCCTGGACTTGCATGTTTCAAACCAGCTAATAAGAGGTCTATGTCGAGGACCTTTGTTCCAAAGGAAGTTCTTGTTGATTTTATCTAGTTCTTTGTGAATAACAGTTGGTAGCATAAAGCACTGCATCACATGTAGCGGTTTTGCGGCGAGGTTACTTTGTATCAGGGTGCATCTACCGTCATGAGAAAGAGAGTTGGCTGTCCATTTTGATAGTTGAGCTTTAGTTGATTCAACGACAGAAGTAAATGTATGTTTGGTGACTTTCTCGGAGATGATTGGGCAGCCTAGATAGGACTGCAAGTTGGTGGTGTGGGGTATGTGACGTTTGATGTGGTCTGGAAAAGGGATTTATGTAGATTAATTTTTTGTCCTGATGAATCACAGTAGTTTTGAATAATTTGTTTTATTTGGTCGGAAGCTTGCTTGCTGGCATTAGCAAAGATGATAATGTCATCCGCGAAAGCAAGGAATGGGATGTTGGGGCTAGATCGACTAACCTTAATCCCTATGTGATTCCCTGGGAAACCAGCATGATGTTGTAATTCTCTTGCAAGCACTTCAGTGACAATCAAAAACAAGAAGGGAGATAGAGGGTCCCCTTGTCGTAGTCCCCGCGATGGGTGGAAGATTTCCGTGGGTTCGTTGTTGACTAGGACAGAGTATGAAACAGTGGTAATGCATTCTTTGATCCAAGAAACAAAAATGGGGTCGAACCCAAATTTAAATAGCAAAGAAAACAAGAAGTCCCAATTGACCATATCAAAGGCCTTCTCCAGATCATATTTAATAGCCATCCATCCCGAATTCCCTTTTTTCAGGCGGAATGAATGAAAGATCTCATGAGCTATGAGTATATTGTCTTGAATTACTCGTCCTGATACGAACGCGCTTTGTAGCGGGTGAATAATCTTTGGTAAGAACTTCTTAAGACGATCTGTTAAGATTTTTGATATTATTTTATAGATTGTTGTGCATAGGCTAATTGGTCTAAAATGGCTTGTGGTGGTTGGATCATCTTTTTTGGGAATAATAGCAATGAAGGTATGATTAATCTGCTTTAGTAGATGCCCGCTAAGAAAGAAGCTCTTAACAGCTTTGATGACAGAAGGTCCAACTATGTGCCAATATGTTTTGAAGAAGCCCGCATGAAACCCGTCAGGGCCAGGGGACTTTTCGTTTGCCAGGGAGAAGACTGCAGTTTTAATCTCAAGATTTGTGATTGTACTTGTGAGCGACAGGTTATCACTGTCAGTTATTACCTTGTTAATTAGGTGTAGAGGATCGTAATTTGTTCTTTGGTCTGGCGGCTTTGTATAGCGTTCAACAAAGGTCGATCGGATCTCGTTGCGAATGTCTTGGTCTGTAGTTAGCATGATGCCATTGCTGTTGTGAAGTTTTTTAATAATGTTTCGGTTCCGTCGTCCAGTAGCAATTCTATGAAAATACTTAGTGTTAGAGTCAATCGATTTAATATGAAACCGTTTGGCACGCTGTCCCCAGTAGACAGATTGGAATTTTAAAAGTTCAGAGAGTTTCGGAAGTAGTCGTTTTTGTTTGTCGTCCAGTTTCTGATCGTAGTGTTGGTGTAGGGAGTCTTGTAGCTTTTGTAGTTCCATTTCAAGAGAGGAGATTTGTCGGAAGATATTATGTATGGTTGACTTGCACCAGTGTTTGCATCTTTTCTTAACTTCTGTTAATTTTCTGGTTAGTTTGAAAAGACCCGAACCATCGACATTAACACGCCAAGCATGTTCGACTAATCTTTCAAAGTTTCTTGTCTTGGTCCATGCCATTTCAAACTTAAACGGTTGTAGCTTGGGCCTTTGTTGGTCATCGAAGTTCAAAGATATATGACAGTGGTCCGAGGTTGTGAAAGCATGGTTTTTGGTGGTAAGGTTTGGATAGGTATTTGCGATGCTGCTGTGAACGAGAAAGCGGTCTAATTTTTCATAAGTGTTGTCCATTCCGTGTTTCTTTCGTCTCCATGTGAATTTGTTTCCAAAGGTAGGTAGATCTATTAGATTGTGTTGTGATATGAAATTATTTAATCTGTGAAAGCGTTCGTTGGCAGGGGGTATGCCCCCCAATTTATCTGTCGGGTCACAGATTTCATTCAAGTCACCTGCGATGACAAACGGTTCTGTGTATATGTTAATGATTGTAGATAATTTATTCCAAAAGGGGGTTTTATGTTGCTGACTAGGAGGTGCATAAACAAATAATAACTGGAAGGTGACATAAAGTGTGTGGTTTGTATACATCGCTTGTATTATTCGGTCCTCGCTATAAACAATATCAAAGGACTCATTATGTAAGTAGTTGGACTTCCAAAGAACACACAGACCACCAGAAAGACCAATGGCAGGACGGAAGCAAATATGATCGAACCCAGCCTTGCGCCAAATACTAGGTTTTGGTTCGTTTTGTAGTTTAGTCTCAGCTAGAGCTATAATTTGGATGTTTTCTGATTTGCATATGGACCCGATATGTGTCCATACGTGTCGACGGCCAAGGCCCCTAACATTCCAGAAGGCAATTTTCATCGGAAGTCGTAGAAGCGAGGCCAATTGGTGCAGCCTAGTATTGGGTGGTTTCTTTTTAGATAATAGCTTACGCCAGCTACATAAGATAACTGGACGCACAAAGGGAACCAAGTTTGAAAGGAACATTCATAAAGGATTTGTAGCAAGTGGAAGGGGTATTTGTTAGAGAAGTAGGCGACTAATAGTATCCGTGGTGAGAAGTTCTAAGAATTCATCTTATTTGGGGGTCGCCAATGATGTAATGTAAGTATGTAGTGGTTAAATATGAGAGTGCAAACGTATTCACCCAGGCATAACAGCTTTATTAGGTATGGAAAAGAACCAGACATTGAAAACCAACAGAAACTGAAGAGAGAATGAGGAGAACCCCAAAAGCGAAGTTGGTTTAATGAACACATGAAATCAATGTGGTTTAGAAGAGCAGTTTTAAATTCTTTATTGTATGGTTTGCCTGGTAAATCCCTGTGTTGTTGGTTATTTAAAATTTGTATATGAATGTATATAAAGAGTTGCAAAATAAACTCTTTTTGTGGTAATGATATATAACATGGGTATTTCTTATAGCC
Source organism: Persicaria maculosa (assembly GCA_963922045.1). NCBI lineage: Eukaryota > Viridiplantae > Streptophyta > Magnoliopsida > Caryophyllales > Polygonaceae > Persicaria > Persicaria maculosa. The sequence goes on along the minus strand of OY998265.1, from coordinate 134,059 downwards.
TGTAGCGACAGTGCAGCCTGCAATCTTAGGGGATATAATATATGTTGATACATCATGTAAATTACAAGTATTTTTGAATGCAAAACTAGGAAAACGCACAGCTACAATTAGGATGTTATCGATATTATGAGGTATCGTAATGATTCTAGGTTGATGCCATAGAATACCCAAGGAGAACCAGTCAGGGTGCGAGCAGAAGAGCAGAAGGAAAGATCTCCAACTACCTGCAAGATGCCAGCAGAAAAGAACAAGGTTTCTTGCTTGGATGGGAGACACCCAGCTATGTGAATGTGAGACAGTGTTAGTAGTCAAATGCATTAAAAAATAGAGTATTAAATTAAATGTTGCGGATATGAGTAGTTTGCGATGGGAATGTATTAGTACCTGGTAAGAACAATGAGATAGCCAGGGAACTGACTGTAATTTGATTAAGTGAATGACGAAAGCAGAAAAAGGCAGCAAGTGATTCAAGTAGCATAAATAGTTATGATATTCATTACTGCAGTAGAGTGACAGGTACAGATTCATTGCCATAGCCGATTTACATAAGGTGACAGAGGAATAGATACCCAACATTACATAGGACCTAATTGATTTATTTGGAGCAAATCCCCATAAGTGGCAGCTAGCATGATAGTTGATGTTAAGCAAAGGCAGGTGAGACCAAATATGAGTCCTAGTAGATGACTCAGACAGCAAAATAAGATTTTGTTGCACAATCATATCGAATTAGTTAGAGTTCTTGCTCCTCTTCGGTGTGGAGCAGGCTGTATCATCTTCTCCCTCTTTACTCTTCCTCTTGGCAGAAGATGAGGCCGAGAGATCCAAAGGAGGCATGTCCATATTGGAAAGAAGCTTGATCACGGTTGAGGTGGACTGCAGTGAATGAAAAGAAGGCTCAGAGTAAGTCTCTAAACCAGCACTCACTGCAGTATGATCAGGGTCATCCATGGGGGCATCCAGCAGATAATCCACCTCATCCAGGGGATCCTCTTCTTCCATATTATAGTTAAGGCATGGCAGAACCTCGGAATCAATCTCCTCACCATAGCCAGGGTAAAGTGAGGGGTCAGGAAGAGCAACAAACCCGTCTACATTAACATCATCAGAGGGAGGGTTTATGGCTTGGATATCAGGGGTAGTGGGGTGAAGGTGTTGGTCATCAGTACCCAACTCAGTGAGCACCTGGAAGCCAGCAGCAACATCTGGGCTAACCAAGGAGTCACCAAGTGGCCCTGAGTAAGTGGTCTGCAGAAGAGGAGCAGCAGCTGGGTGTTCAGTTATGACATTTCCTTCAGTTTGTATGGGTTCAATGTGATGCTTAGGAAGGTTGATTTCAGCAGGTGGTGATTTTTTGGAGTCATGGGAAGAATGTTTGGAGTCTTTGGAAGAGTGGGATGAGGTTGATTTTGATTCAAAGGAGATGGTGACACCTCCTTTACCTGAAATGTAGGGCCTGTTGGCATAGGCTGAGATGGGGTTGGGAAGAGAGGCATGTTTTCCTCTTTTGGCAACTTTAATCCAGGAATAATCAGAATCAGTAGGTGGGTGAGTGGGTTTATAGTTAGGCCGTTTTATGGTAATATGGATTTTTTTTGGTTTAGGATAACGGAGGGGGCACTGATTGAAGAAATGATCAGGTGAGCCACAATTGCCACACCCATCCGGAAACTCCTCAAACCAAAGAGTGTGAGAAGTCACCTGATGGTCAGCAGTGGGGATAAGGATAGTGTTTGCAAACTTTTTGGCAACATCAAGATTGACACACACCCTGATAAACTTGGTGTTGACATCAAAGTTTGGGTCAATCTTAATGAAAGTACCAAACTCATTATGGTGGAGAATGGTTTTGACAGCATCTGAGTTTTTGTACTCATCAGGGATTAATGTGATGCGAATCCACATATCAAGAAGTGAGGTACTCTCAGCAAGTGGGTTGAAGTTTGGTTTCCATAACTTAAGAATGATGAGCTGGCCGAAGAGGTGGTAAGGTCTACCTTCCCAGACTTGTTGCAAGTCCAAAGGGCAGGAGAACCTAACTTCGAACCAGTGGTTAGGGAGGTCAAGAAACTCAACCTCCCCAGCAAGGCCACGCCAATTTTCCAGGAGCTTCTCCTGAATTTCAGATAGCTTTATGGGGGTGCCAAAAACTCGACCATATAAGATAGAGTCAGTTTGGGGTTGGAAGTTGGTTTTGACTTGCTCAAGGTTTGCATAAACAAGGAATCGTAGTCTAACCCTAACTTCTACGTAGTATAATAATAATAATAATAATAATAATAATAATAATAATAATAATAATAATAATAATAATAATAATAATAACTTCATGTAAAAAACTTTTGATTTCTATACTATTTGGAGTTCTTATAAAAAAAATAATAATAATAGTCAGGTTGTTGGCAAAACGACGAAAGGGCTATTGGCAAGATGAAATCAACTCTATCCCGATCGAGCTTTCTATTAAAGGGCGAAAGGAATACTAAATACTACCACCTGTCCACAATCGTGAGGCGTCGGGCTAACAGGGTTCGAAGTTTGCAACGTCCGGATTGGCTGTGGGTCGAGGATGAGTCGGAAATAAGTGGGATGGTGGTTAATTTCTTCAAAGCCTTATATAGTGATGAGCCACGACAGCAACAACAGTGATGGGCGGAGACGGTGCACACGTTCCCGGCCATCTCGGAGGCGGAGCTATGTAGGTTGAGCGCTTCTTTCACCTCCAACGAGGTGTGGAAGGCAGTTCGTGAAGTCGGGTCGTACAAGGCTCCGGGTTCGGCGGATTCCCGTCCATTTTCTATCAGAATAGTTGGGAGGTTGTTGGTCCACAAATATCGGATACGGTCCTCCAAATTCTTAATGAAGCCAAGTTCCCACCAAAAATAGGCGACTCCTTACTGGGTTTGCTTTCGAAAATGGTCAACCCTTCGACTCCAGCAAATTTCAGACCGATATCTCTCTTGAATGTCATATTTAAGGTGGCTACGAAGATGATTGTTGCTCGACTCAAGAAGATATACTACTGGATTTGATAGCTCCGACTCAGGCGAGCTTTATAATGGCGGAGCGAATATGCAAAAATAGATGGTTTTCAAAATCAATCTTTGAAAAGGCGTATGATTGAATCAATTGGAGCTTCCTACGGGCAATGTTGGAGAAATCTCAGCTGCCGGTGAATCTCATTGAAGTGATCATGTTGAGCCAAACTTTGGGTAGCACTGAAGTCTTATGGAATGACGAAAAGGTTGGAGGTTTCAAACCTTCCTGTGGCATCCGAAAGGGAGATCCACTCTCACCCTATTTGTTTGTCTTCTGCATGGAACATTTGTCTCATATCATTCAAGACGTCGTGGCAGACGGGAAATGGAAACCAGTGGAAGTCAAACTATTGCACCTCTTCTTCGCTGATGACTTAGTTCTCCCATGCGAAGCTTCGGTGGAGCAAGCTAGAGTTGTCAAGGATTGCTTGCACAAATTTTTTGTAGACTCGGGGGAGTGGGTCAACTTCCAAAAGAGCTCGGTGGTGTTTTCAAGGAATGTTGTCGCACTCGCAAAGGCTGAAATCAGCAATGAAATAGAGATCCCAATGGCTACGGAATTCGGAAACTATCTAGGGGTGCCAACGTGTGGGCGGATGACGGTTGATCGGTACGAATTCTTACTTGCCAAGGTCATGACTAGATTGAACGGATGGAAAGCCAGGACTCTGTCCCTCGCAAGTCGGGTCAATTTGGCGAAATCAGTAGTCACGAGCCTGCCAGTTTATGCTATGCAATCGGCGTTTGTCCCAATGAAGGTGTGCGATGGCATCGACATGGCTGTTCGGAGCTTCATTTGGGGCTCTACTCCCGGTCGTAGGCAAATCCATTTGTTGAGGAAGGAGCTGCTATATGCCACCATTGAAGAAGGGGGACTAGATGTGCGGTCTATGCGTGATACGAACCAGGCTCTTCTAGCTAAGCTTGGTTGGCGAGTAATTCAGAACCTGCCCTCGTCGTTGCGAAGGCGATCGGGCTGCCGAGGAATCGCAGGTGTCGAGGAAATTCCTCGGAGGAATCGTAGTCTATTCATAACTTCTATAATAATAATAGGAAAATTACGTAAAACCACCCGCAAATTTGATGTTAGCTTGTTTGTGGTTGAACTAGATCTAGTCCTTTTTTTTCGATATTTCGTTCATTGTTGATTGTTGTTTGGTTCTTGATAATTTCTCTGCTAACAAGTGATGTAGCTGGTTTGATTTGCTTCGAATAACAATAGGAATGTGAGTAGATAGCATTCATCTTTTTTTTGGAATCCTTTAATTCTATGATTTCCAATCTTTAACTCTTTTTGGAATCTTTTGAATCATTCGTCTATTACTTGGAATCCTTTATCAATTTATTAGACCGTGATTATGATTTCTATGTAAGGTTGAGATTGTCAAGTTTCTGTTGGATTGGACAGGACCTGAAATAGTTGAATTGGAAGCAGAGAATATGGTAAGTTAAACATGCATTGTACATTGCTCAATTATGTTGCTTGCAATGTTTTTGATAAATTTAAACCTTGCGACTTGTAAGAGTCTCTGCTTTTATTATCTATGGATTTTGAATGCAGTATGGGGAAACTTCGTTGCACGTGACAACAAATATTAGCTATAATGAGGCTGCTAAGTTGCTACTTTCTCGAGGCACTTCTGTTGAGGCAAAAACAAATGTGTGTGTATATATATACACACATATACTAAAACTGATGCATTGATACCTACGTGGCGGCGCGTGAGTGCATCTGCATACGTGGTCGCGCGTGAGTACATCTCGCAAAGCTTTCTCCCGCCAAAAAGGAAATCTAATAAAAATAATTATTTTATTTTACCATTAACACATATAATTGGATAGATGTAATATCTTATAAAATAGTAAATATTATATAAGGAAAAAACTATATCAATATAGTAGTAATAATAAAAATAAATAATATGATGAAATGTCAATTTTATATAACCTTTTTGCTAAATGTCCACCCTAATCTCTCATTTTGCTAAATGTAAAAAAAAAAAATCATAATACCAAGTTTACCCTTATACTATTAATTAAATTCCCCTTCCCCCTGTGTCCTCCGACCTCCCTCACTCTCTGCTTTCCCCCTCATCCCCTCTCGCGTTCTCCCTTCCAAATTCCGCCAGACGAGCATGTGGCCGGCGATATACAAGCACACCTGGGACACCAAGGCCTCAAATTCTCCCCTCCCGCTTCGTCCTCAACAAGCAACTCCTCAAAATTCAAGTCTTTTTCACCCAATCCGGCCCCGGATTCTCGAATCTACCCGCTTGTAGAAGATCCGACTTCAACCGGACCCTTTGGTCTGGGCGTTGGACCCGCCACGCGAATAATGGCACCTGCGAGATCTCCAATGACGGCCGGTACCGCTGACTCCAATGATGACCGGTTTAGAGGTTGGGTGCCATTGTTGTTCTTCACAGCGATTCATACGATGAACAATTATATGCACCTAAAACTTCACCAAATTGACTTGTTCTGTTCAATTAAAGTAGGTATGGGGTTGATGCGGCTAATAGAGACAATATTCCATGGAATGAAGGCGAATAACGTGATGACTTGGACTGCAGTGACTACAGGAGTAGCACTTCATGGGGATGGGAAACAAGCTCTGAAGCTACTAGACGAGATGAAACAATGTGTTGTCGAACGTGGTCACCTAGCTTGTTTTTGGCTTGATATAATTGCATAACTAGTGTGGCCTCGGGTCCCGTGCACGGAGAATACATTAATACAATATTATAACTAATTTAGATAGATTCTAATAAATGAAAAAAATAATTTAAATATAAATAATTTTTTCACCAAAAAATAATATAGATATAAATAAAATTAGTTTGACAGATTATATTTAATCTAAATATCTATTTATATTATCTCAAAATATAAATAAAATTCACATTTATAAGGTAAAAGAAATTTTTTTTTTCTAATCTACCATTAATTGAATCTCATATAATTTAATAGATAACTGATTTTTAAAAGTATTGTAATACTCTTTTTTTATTAAATATATACTGTATTATACATTTATTACGGTGACATTTTTGGATAGACATTTTTTTTTTGTTGGCACCTCTATCAAGTGGATAGATTAAGATGAACATAATATACTTTTTATATATGGTAATTGGGTACACCTACCATAATTTGTATATACGTGCATACAGTAATTGTATATGACAATTTTTTTTGGTGGGAGATTTATTATTGTTATTACTACCACTACGTTTAATTATATTGATAGAGTTTTTTCCTTATATAATATTTACTCTTTTATAAGATATTTCATTTATCCAATTATTATATAGATTAGAACTATCTAATTATACAATTATACAAATTATTTTTATTAGATTTCTTTTTTAACGGGAGAAAGTTTTGCGAGACGCACTCACGCGCCAGGAGGCATTCCAACTAATTCGTCAAATTCAGCAAGAATCGAGATAGATGGGAAGATGACAATGTCAGAGTCGATCACATGTATTAGCCCATCAATCTTCTCAACTATAGGCCACAGTTTGGGCTTCTTCGGCTGGACAATGTTGGATTTAAACGGGAGGACGATGTCTTTAATAAGAGAGTGAAGAGACAAGGCATATATGTCACGGGATGAACCCTCGACATTGCATCTAAAGCAGAAGGCTTTGTAAAGATTGTTATCGAAGAGGGGTTCAAACTCAAAAGGAATAGGCTTCCCCAAGGAGGCTGGAAACCTCTGGCCACCAATGATGTATGCCTCTGGCCCCAAATTGAACAAACCCACAGACGCAGGAAGACCCTTCTCCCGCAAGTCCAGGGTACCGATTTTGCGAAGGAACGGTATCTCATCGGCACTGCTGAAAGACTGAGCTTCACCCTCCTCGAGATGCAAGCAAAAGATCTCATAGCCATTCGAAACATAGAGATACCTCGGAATCTCCTCACGCTTGTTTCGCTTCATACTTGAAAAGAAATCCATATCCTGAAGTAATAATGAGATGTTTTTAAACAAAATTAAACTTAAATCTGTAAAGATGTTATTGAACACATAAACTCTTCCTAGATAGCATATTAGCATGACCATATCCCTAGATAACATATCAAGACATGAAAACTGAGGAGGTAAGAGCAAGTATAATGCAGAGTTCCTGTTGAACTATTTCACAATAAGCACTGCTAAAAACAAGGAAATGGAAAGAATCAACAGCAGATCCAATCATATGATATAATTCAATATCAGCAGCCCATAAAACCACAGATTACCGAAGAAGACTAAATTTTTACCACAATGAACTGCCGAGTGGAGATTGAAACAGACTTGTATGAGGTGAGAGGGAGGATTTCGGCCAGCCCCAATGAATTTGAACTCGAACGATTCATCGGATTTGATTGCTACTGTGAACAACTCCTATTCCTGGCTTGCCTGAAGTCAAATTCATCAAAACTCTTTAAGGGAAGATGAAGGTTGAGCAGAGTAGTGGACTTGACAGAGAAACAAGACAGATCAAAGGGAGGCTTTTCAGAAATCGGTACCACGCAGCAATTCCTAAGCAGAACCAATTTTAGACCAAATAATTCGACAAATTCAACTAATTCGAAAAAATCGACATAGGCATACGGCGAGGATCAGCCATAGGCATTCCAACTAATTCGACAAATTCAGCAAGAATCGAGATAGAAGGGAAGATGACAATGCCAGTGTCGAGCAATGAGTTTCACAGAAGGACGGCAAGAAGATAGATAGATAACTGGAACCCTAGATTAGAATCAATCAATTTCAATTTCATCAAATCACAAGGAAAAGAGAGATACCTCAGTCTAAGTGGAGATGGAGGACGAGAGAGAGTCGGCCGAATCAACAGCTTCGATATCGGCGCAAAATCCAGGAGCTTCGAGGGAGAAATTGAGAGGCCGAACAAAGTGCCACTAGTTTTGAATTTTCGATCAAGCCGGCTTTGGTGTGATTACTGATTTACTGTAATCCCATCTAACCGGAAGATAAAAGCGACGTTATTAAAACCCCAATTCAATGCTACGATTCCAACTATCCTACAATCTAAAAATGGAAAAAAGATTCCGTTTATTTTGGGATTATGACGATCCTAGAAAAATGTCTATCATAAGAAATTTATAATATTTACACTCTAAATCTAAGAAATTTTCAATATATTTAGTCAGTCTATACTCCCTCCGTCCAAAAATACATGATCAATAAGTTTGTAATTATTAAAAAAAATTAATAAAAATGTTAATATTTTATGTAGTTTTTACCTCCTTAAAAAACGTGTAAGTCCATGTATTTTTGGACGGAGGTAGTATTATATTTAGTTTATTTTTAGAAGTTTACAAATTTTATGGGTAGTTTCTAGGATTACGACGATCCTATAAAAATGTCTTTCATAAAAAATTTATAATATTTACACTTTAAATCTAAGAAATTTTCAATATATTTAGTTAGTCTATATTTGGATAAAAGGCTCCGAATCAATCCGTGTTTTGCTTCTATATACGAATCTGTTACCTATGTCTATATTTCGAATTGATCTTGTTGGTAAAGATACCTTTTTCTCGATCCGATGTAGAATCCTGATCGTAACAAGTAACAACATTGGATAAAAGGCTTTGAATTGATCCGTTTTTGCTTCTATATACGAATCTATTACCTATATCAATATTTCAGATTGATCTTGTTGGTAAAGATTTGAGTCTATTTTTTTTTTTGTTAAACTCTATTGGATATATTTGGTCAAGCTCTTAAAATTAAACTCAAATGGATTTCTATACAAACACTTGCCAAGTTCATGATTTCTTCTCTCTCGTTTGGTGCTGGATTTTGGATCAACAGGGCTTCATGACTTCTTGTTGTTGCGTTTCATGCTTTGATCATTTCAAACTTTCATTGTGCTTGTTCATGTTGTGTTTTGCGATTTGCATTTGTAATTTCGGGTTGTATTTTGAATGCTTTTGTAGATTACTTTGCACTGCCCAAATTAGCAAATGAGCTTAAGCTCAAAAAAACACGAGCTCTAAATGAGCAAAATGTGCTCAAAAGATATTGTGAGAAAATCGAGCAAACGAGCTCAAATATGAGCTTGAGCTCGAGTATCCCTCCACGCTCGTCAGTCGAGTTCGAGATCTTCTTGGGCTCGTTTCCATGTTGAGCTCGAGTTTGGCTCGTTTGAGAACCCAATTAATCAAACTCGTGGGCTCGTATATCAGCTCTAGTTTAAATGATCCTCTTACCTAGAAACAAATCATACTTTTCATTCAAATACTTCAACCTTCTCGAGTGTGTTTCTTGCGAATTCACAATTAAAGATGAGAAGGTGCAATTTTTCAACTTTGTTTTCAATTATGGTTCGTGTCACCAACTCCCTATATTTACCTACCACCCGTCTATTTTATCATTCCAGTATCAATGTTTGTACATGTTGAAGAGTCTAATAGGCAATGAATAATACTCTATAAGGGGAATGAATAGAGTATGCACCATTTTTACAAAATAAAAACCTTTTGATATTTTTATAAAACAACTTGTCAAGACCTTGATATGGATATCAAAACTCGACTAAGTAAAACTCAAATAAGATAAACAAATGCGGAATATATTTTGATCGTCTTGTTCATGGAGGGTAGGAAGCCGTTTGAAATTTGAATCTCTCGAATCTTATCTTTCCAAAACTCTGGTACGCAATCTTCCATATGAACTCACACACGCTCCTTGATTATTTGATGGAGCCGAGATTTCCCGTAGCCCTTATATATATAGAGAGTATGGATCAAATGTTAACAAGTCTTATTATGTATTTAAATATACTAGGTCGTTAACCGCGCGTGTCATTTATAAGCCGGATGCACTTTCAACTAATCTAAAACAACTTTATAAGTTTAACGGGAAAATAGGTACAATATTATCTCGCTTAAAGTAATTAGTAAAAAAAATACAACTGCCTTAAAAACTGTTTATCAAGCATTTTAAATGCAATCAACGTTTTGTGTACAACACTGCCAGATCAGTTGTTAGTCAATCAAATCTTTTGACCATGTAAATACACTTATAAAGGTAGCAATAGGAAATTCTTAGTTGAACGAAACCATTTACCTTCAATCAAAAAGAGGAATTCCTTAGGAGAATAAATGTACAAACTGATTTTCTTACACATGAATATTCCTATTATCTTAAATTTTTCCCTCATTGAAATACAGATAATTAGAGATACACATCTGTCAGGAAAGCTGACCTTGGATTATAACAAAACAGCAGGCCTTCATAAGCAGCTTACATTCCAACCAAATATGGTCTCTCTGTTGATACATCCCATCCCAATAGTGTGCCCCGCCTATCACCGACAAAAATCCACTCTAATGTTGGATGAAAAGCAAAGGCTGCAGCACCAAGAAGCTTGATGGTACTGTCAACTGAACCAAGCAGATAAGTTAGCAAGGCATATATATATATAGCAATCAGGGACATGTACTTAGAATAACTGGATAAAAAATTGAAGAGGGATGATGAGTTAATCCAGTCTTACGTTGTAGAGTGTACAAAACTCATATGAGTTAATACTGTATGCTTCTTGTTCTTCACTCTCATACGGTAATATTAGGACTACAAATTCCCCATGAATGTTATAGCATAAACACTCTATTCATTAATGCTAGAACATAAACTCTCTACGGCTGATTTTAGAAGACCCAACAAATGCCAAAGAACTTAACTTTCATGAAGCCCACTGCGAATCAATTAGCAAAGCAAAATCCATGAAACAAGGTTAAATATAGATTGGAGTACTTGTCAAAGTGACTTTGAATTTGATTAATTTGTAAATTTATCTCAAAAGTAAAATGATTGATGATCTATTTGTTATAAGCATTTAATCAAACACTTTGAGTGCATCTTTAAATAAGGATGGAACCAACAACCATCTCTAACACGTATTAACTGCAATGGTCAGGTTTTCTGCAGGGGATTACCCTCTTTGTTCTAACAGTTTGCACTCCTAATTGTTTCATAAATGACACGTATAAGACAAGATAGAAGCAAACCTCATGGTCACAATCGATGAGTTGTTGCTCACTCAGGCTCATAATGTTTCCCATGGCAAGAAAGTGAGCACCTTCCAAGGCCCCAGTGGATGCTCTAATTAAACCCAAAATCAGAAAAACAAAATAATCAAAAATAGGAACTTCAGCTACAATCTTCTTGTTCCATCTTCAGCAAAACTATCAAATTAGCTACCAATTAAACCTACATATCAATCATATCATGATCACAAGAACAAAAATTTCCATAAAGAACTTTTCCAGGAAAAGACCGAAGGAAAATAAAAAAAAATCCTGATTTTTAAGATACAAAACTCAAGTATACCTTGAATAAGTTAGCTATTTAAACACAAAATCATATATTATCAAATTCAATTAAGGTAAAATAGGTGAATATTTAACCCTAACGAATCATCTCTTAGGTAAACGGGTTCCTACTATATTACTTTAGTTGCTAATGTAAATTACTTCACTCTTATAGCATCAAAGTCAAGGTTTGCCAACAATAATCTCAATTCCTTATCCAATCATACACCTACATATATCTATATCTAAAAATCAGAATTCAATGAATCTCATTCTATGGATTTCATTACCTTCGGCGCCAAATCTGATACTGAAACTGACAAAAATCTTGCCACATTAGCTAAAGCCATCCATTTTCCCCTGCCCGAACTTGATTTGCGTGGCTTTTGAGACCTATTCTTTTGTTTTTCTTTACTTGAGGGTCTTAGTACAACTTCTAAAGCATAAATAAGCAATTGTAACTTCGGATCCCTTGAAAGAAAACCGAACCCAATATTGGCAAGGGACTGGCGTAAACTCAGTCTGATCTCGCCAATCGATAGAGCCTCAACAGAACCCTGTGAACAGTGTCCCGTCAGAAGCCTGAACTCTTGTCACCACCAAAAGAATAATGCCAAATATGAACCTACTTAATCAGGTATTAATGCAGAAGATGCATCTTCTTTGAATATTTCTATCACTCTACCAGCATCATCAATATTGAAAATAGGAGGAAACAAAATGTACGAATATTTCTGATTTTTATTCTCACTTCCACAAAATTAACAAGCTGTAATGGGAGCATATTATTGCATTCAACATGAACTATTTGGATCAACAGGAGTCTAGGGCAACTTAACAAGCAACATATTTTTGCCAAGCTCAAAGAGTTTAATGGAAAGAGCAAAAGAACCCCTCTTTCTTTTTCAAATTAATAAGTTCCTTTTTTTAGGCAAAGACTGAAAACAATTCATGGTAGAATACTGTGTGGCTCGTAATTAGCTACTCCTCTCATCAATAGTTTGACTGTAGAATTTCAACTGATTTAAAAGTCTTCCTAGAAATTTTCAGTCCCTTTGCTTCAAGCCTTCAACACCCCCCTCTGTTTCCACACAATTCCAGTAAAATGACCGTGGGTCCCGGATGGGTAGGGAGCAAGAAGTGGCCATGAAGATGGCAGTTGAAGAGGTGAATGAAGACTGCTTGAATCACTATAAGTTGCAGTAAGGGGCCTCATGGATTAATGTATTTTATTTAAGGATTGAGCACACAAATTTCAGAAACCAGTTAAATTTTTTTTAAAAAGGGATGAAATTTTGAACGAAATTGATTAACAACATGCAGGCAAGGTAAAAGTCATTATCTTCAACACAAAATTGATAAATAACATACATGAAGGCATCGATTTTGCACTAACCTAGTCTCGCTGTTGGGAAACGATTGAGATTGTAAACGGATTGGAAAAGAATCAAAACTTACACGGATGGGAAGATGCTTTGATTGAACAAAAAAAATCTCTGAATTGAACTCTGGATCAAACAAAATCGAAAATTAGGGCTTTTGAAAGAAGTTATCGATTCCGGTAATTGATGAAGACGATAGCTCGTTGATTTCAAATTAGGGCCCTTAACCACTTGAACCTTAAATTACAGAAATTTGAAAAGAAAAATCGAAGACATACCTTCTCTCGCGCGAAAGATCATCCGTCGGCGCCGCCCTTAAAACTCACTTGCTTGTGGGCGGCTTAATCTCCCAAACTGTACAAAAGCCAGAAGGGAGCGAGCGGAAGGATTGATAGTTGAGATGGGTGAGAAAGCCAGGAAGGTGATCGAGAGAGAGAAGCGAGTTGGGAGATGCCAGTGAGCCAATATGGTGGTGAGCAGCGTTAACAAGATAGAAGGGAGACGAAAGATAGAAATTAGGAAGAAGCGGTGGGTTGGTGGCATCCAACTGGGAACATAAGAATTCCAAAAACAGCCTTAAATTATTTCACACAAATGAAAGAAATGGAGGGCAAAAAGGTAATTAGCATTAAGGAATAGTATAGGGGAACTTTAGCTTTTATATAGTAATGATAGCGATAGGGCTAACCTACTTTGAGTACCAAAATCTTATTATGTTCTGAGTCTCTGACCGGTATGAAAGTAATACCTTATGCATATATGAGATGACCCTCTCTGATCATATGCTTTAGAGATTCATAGTCGATGTTAACAAGTCTTATTATGTATTTAAATATAGGGCTAACCTACTTTGCGTACCAAAGTCTTATTATGTTCTGAGTCTCTGACCGGTATGGAAGTAAATTAAGTAATACTTTATGCATATATGGGATGACCCTCTCTGATCATATGCTTTAGAGATTCATAGTCGATGTTCTCGTTCATGACCACAACTTTGTATTGATCGGATGTGGTGATGGAGGAGGTCGGAGTCGGAGGTGGTTCGGGTTTGGTGACAGTCAGTGATGGCCTACCGAGGTCCCCCAAAAAGGCATTTTCTCTCCTGCTCGGTTTTTTGCTTTTCAGTTCCCACACAACATTTGCTAGTAATTCCATAATTTTCATAACTACTTCTATTATAGAATCAATTTCCAAATCAATCTTGTCACATCTTGTCATAAATGGAGTTTGTCTTCTTTTTTTTCCCGTTGATGATTTTGCAATCATCTATGGGTTCAAATATTTAAGGTCTCCACCTGTCAACCGAGAGACGAACATGCCAGAATTTCGATCCATGCACAAAATGAGAAAGAAATGTCATAAGAAAGAATCTATAGATAGAGTAAAAGTAAAGGAGTTATATCCATGTAATTGATTGACATGATTTACGAAAAGGGTCTAAGGTTAGTACCATGTCGGGTTGGTTGAGCCGCAAAGGATTTAAGGGTAGTCCCTGAACGTTATTAAAATTTATGTTATTTAAAATTTACAATATATAGCCAAAATCAAGATTAACATAATTTACAATATATTTTAGTTAAAATTTATGTTATTTTAAATACAATATGAAAATATCACTCAAACACTATTTAAATTTTTATAATTATAATTATATAATAATAATTATATGATAATTAAAACGCATTTGAATCCAAACATGACAAAATTTTCAACAATAAAATTGAATTATTTTAAACCCAAATATCCTCCAAAGTCCAAACTGAAACTGAAAAAAAAAAAAAAACAGAGCCCCAATTCACAATATCGAAGCTGTGGTTTCGACGATCGGCGACGGGGAAGGAGACGACGCGGCGGTCTTCCTCGGAGGAAGAAGATGTTTTCTCAATTCGGAGCAACGGCCGATACGCTGAGCAAGGCGTCGACTATGGTGTTCCGGATCGGCACCGACGCCCATCTTTACGACGATCCCGACGACGTCGATATCCCTTCCCTTCTCGACAGCAAGTACGACTCCGACAAGTGCGAGGCTCTCAAGCGTCTCCTTGCTCTCATCGCTCAGGGATTCGATGTCTCCAATTTCTTCCCCCAGGTCCTGCTCCTTTACCTTTTCTCTGCCAAGTCGTTTTATGCTAGCTATGAACTGATCTGCGACGCGAAGAGTTGGATATTCTGATTCGGAATGTGATTGAAATCCCAGTTTGAGCTCAGTTTAGCAAAAGCAATTTTGAGGCGTTTGATTCGATCTGATTGATTGTCTGCAATTTCACTTGTGAATCTCTTCGTGATTGATTTCACTGTAATTGCAGGTTGTCAAGAACGTTGCTTCACAGTCGTTGGAAGTGAAGAAGCTGGTGTATCTGTACTTGCTACACTATGCTGAAAAGTATGCTTCTCTGAGTAATCAACTATCTCGGTTTTGGCATCGACTTATCTTTGACAAAGCTTTTGCATCTTTGGCATCTCTGGTTGTTGAACTTGGCGCTAACAGTAACAGTACTACAAGTCTGCAAGTGATCTTGTTCTTTGTTTTGTAGAATAGTTTTTGATCATGCTAATTACTTGAGTCAGATTTGTAGGACATCAGCTTTATGCATAGTTGTAAGCTTTGAATACAGATATTCCGTATGATTTAATGAATTGATGATGCCTTTCACCTTGGCTTGCTAGTTCAAAGTGTTATTACCTACTGGGAAAAAGGCCCTGTGATTTTTTTTTCCGTGTAATTTTGATGAATTGATGCCTTCTCAGTGGCTGTTGAGTGCATTGGATTTTATTCTAGTTGACTCTATGCGTTCTTTCTTCTCTTCAGTCATTACCACTTGACAGAAGTTGAGTTGAATCCTGCTATAACAACCTTATTGAACCTAATCAAGATCGATTTTGATTTGCTTTGACATGGATGCTTCTCTAAGTTTCACCGAGGAAGATGCTCATCTTTCTACCAAGTTTGCCATCTTCACTGGCAACAATGCACAATTGCTTATAAGTTCTAGTGATTTTCCAGGCGTCCAAATGAAGCGTTGTTATCAATCAATTGTTTCCAAAAGGACTTATCTGATATCAATCCTTTGGTGCGAGCATGGGCTCTTCGTACGATGGCAGGTATTCGCCTGCATGCTATAGCACCTATCGTCCTTGTAGCTGTAGGCAAATGTGCCAGAGATCCATCTGTATATGTCAGAAAATGTGCTGCCAATGCTCTTCCCAAATTAAATGATTTGCACATAGAGGAAAATGCCTCAGCAATTGAAGAGGTAGGCTACGTGAGAGTTCTTAGCTTTTGACAAGCTGTATTATCTGTGTTTGTATGCCATTTGTTTGTATGGTTCAGTAGAAGTGAGATTTAAGGGCAAATTCTTCCTCTTTTCAGGCGTTTGGTTGTCGTTCATTGCGACTGACTTTACATAAAGAAGTTAACAAAATAACATTGTGATATTCTAACAAAATAACATTGTGATATTCTTCTTTGCAGATTATTGGAATACTGCTAATTGATAGCTCTCCTGGAGTAGTTGGTGCAGCTGCAGCTTCTTTCAATTCCATATGTCCTAACAACTTCTCTTTGATTGGGAGAAACTTTACTAGACTCTGTGAAGCTCTTCCTGATGTTGAAGAATGGGGTCAGATACTTCTGATCGGGATTCTTCTGCGCTATTTGGTTGCCAAACATGGACTGGTAAAAGAATCTATAATGTGTTCTTTCCATGGCACTGAAAGTACTAATTATAAAGCAGAAGATACAGACATTTCCACAGTACCAGAAGAGGTTGGTGAGATGACTGATGACATCTTAAAGTCTAAAGTGTTGAAGTTGGTTTCCATGTCATATACTGAAGGTCCTGATGAATATCTATCAAGATCAAGCTACATAAATGGAGGTTACCCTAGATTGGACAGTTTATGTTTGACATCTGTTGAAAGTAATGAAGATGTAAAGATCCTTCTGAAGTCTACCTTGCCATTATTATGGAGTCACAACAGTGCAGTTGTGCTTGCTGCTGCTGGGGTACACTGGATTATGGCGTCAATGGATGATATCAAAAAGATAGTTAAACCACTGCTGTTTGTGTTAAGATCATCCAGTGCTGCGAAATATGTTGTATGCTTCATTTCTTCTCTCTTTCTAAATAGTATCCTTAATCTATTTCTTCTTCTCGATCCTTTTTTAATATTAGTAAACCAACCTCAGATGAAAATGACTTTTGATCATTGTGATTCATGCTTCTCTATTTGAATATTTCCTTCATTTTTAGGCATGATGAGTTAGTTTGAGATTATTAAGCTTATTTTTGTTGTCCATGCCAAGGAATAATACTCATAGTTTGGCCCCTTTTTCTGTATCATTTTATCTATTCTTATAGAAAGGCATCCAATATTCAAGCGAGATATACTGCGATTGTTTTGTGTTTAGTGACAATATCTACTCTCTTTCATATTATTGTTTGCATATGGGGCTAGCCTGTTATAACTAGTTTTGAAGAGACAAATGCCATCCACGCATCCCACAGTACAACTTTCTTCTTGTTTTGTCATTTCATTGTGGCCATTTTCAGTTGAAGTATATTTTTCCTTTCATGTCAATTTTGACCTTATTTCTGAAGGTTATGGGTCTTATATGAAGATCACCTTAAGTGCTAGAACTGGTAGAGTAAGGCAAATTACTTGCAGAATAGGAAGTCTTTTCAGCTGCTTGGCCGGCATTATTGAGTTTTCAAAATGCTCCATGTATGATTCTTTTCTTCTTCTTTTTTCAGGTTCTATGCAATATACAAGTTTTTGCAAAGGCTATGCCTGCCCTTTTTGCTGCCTATTATGAAGACTTTTTCGTATCAGTTTCTGAGCTGTATCAAGTTAAAGCTCTGAAGCTTGAGATTCTCTCATCCATTGCTACCGAGTCATCAATTTCACATATTTTTCAAGAGTTTCAGGTATTTACTTTCTAGACTTGATACTTGGTATGCTTGTAAAGAAGTATGAAGGCAATATGGAAATTTCTTTTTTCGACAATCTTTTCAGTCCTGTTAAGATAAAATATACCAAACATCTTGGGTCCTTAAACGTAAAAATCTAGGATCTAGTATTAGAGGATTAGAAAGATCACATTTTTCTATCTAACCACAATACTAGATGAGCATATATGAATCAGAGAGAGAGATGAAATGCCATTTGACTTTCTAAGCAGGCTGCTTACCTGATAAACCGGCTGAGGTCCTAGAAAGATCACATTTATCACATCTTTGATCTTTGTCCAGCTCCTGACTTTTGACTGTTCTTTTGAATGATAGATAACACTCCTCTTGGAATTTAGTAATTCTTTCTTTTGGTAGTGTTTGCTACTTCTCCTGCAAATCTTCTCGCATGCTCTTGTGCCACAATTCAACATCTCCTCCCTTTTTTTATTCAAATGTAGACTCATGTCATTGTCTGTTTCCATAATTTACCATTTCAGACTTTATCTCTCTTGTTTTTGTATTGTATTTATGAAAAATGCTGACACTTATCTTCCTTCTGCTAGGATTATATTCGAGATCCTGATAGGAGGTTTGCAGCTGATACTGTGGCTGCAATTGGTTTGTGTGCTGGGAGACTCCCACAAGTTGCAAACCTGTGTTTGGAAGGGCTACTGTCGCTTACTAGACAAGGTTTGTTATCTTTTGCTATATTGATAGATAGGTAGATAGTAGTGCAAGAAATAAATCTTGGAACAGAAGGACACCAAAATAGCAACTCCCTTGTTGAGAAAAAGTTGTTGATATTTAATGTGCTTCAGCCATGCAAGAACAATGAAAAGAGAATTTATGGTTCTATATTGAAAGCAGACAAATCTTTCTTTTCGACCAAACAGTCCAAATTATAGTTCCAAACTTTAGAACAGTCCTCACATTGTAAATGGGTAAGTGAGGTAGATCTCTATATTGAAAGCAGACAAAGCTTGAATGATTACCCATTTACAATGTGCTGTTCTGTAGAGAGAGGGATCTTTCTTAGTTTGGCACCTGCTATATCCCTTGGCTAGGCAAATATCAGACTGTACAACACATTTCTTAATGGAGACAATGCTTTTAATGGAGACAATGCTTCACTAGACAAACATCCTTCCAGTCATGGTTCCTCTATTGCCATAGCTTCTTTCATTAACAACGATGCAGAGGTAAGGGAATATCTGAACACAAAGTTATCCTGTTAGACAAGAGTTTTCCAAAGGTGCACCTAGAAAACTAAATAATGCACCTAAAACTATGTGACATTGATGCTCATAGTTCTTTAGATGCCCCATAAGCTGCATTGACTTAGATATTCTGTGCTTTTAACAAACTAGCAGGAAACTTTAGCCCTAACTTGCAAAGAAAAAAAAAATTACAGAGTCCTCCATGACAGACACAAGTGCTGCTGATGAAGAAGCAGGAATCCTAATCCAAGCAGTTCTGTCAATACAAGCGATAATCAAGCAAGATCCACAAACGCATGAAAAGGTAGTTATAATTTTTAGTAGATTGCTTAATGAAGTAATTGAATTTGATTTTTTCCATCCTGGAGTGGCAATTATTGCTTATTTAAGGCCACATCTCAACTTTTTCCTTGTAGCTTTCATCCTGCATCAAGTATGCAATTGTCTTCTTTCTTCTTTTTGCTTAGAATTTGATCTTTAGTGTGTTGTTAGTTATTATGGTAGTAGTAGGCGGTTTTAGGGGCAGCGTTGGAAATCATCAGCGCCAATGAAGAAAAGCCAGAGATTGGCGTCTGATCATTACAGAGGGGGGCAAAACCGCTGGAGAAAACTCCCACAGCCCCCCTGTGCATCAGCCTCATTCTTAAACCAATTAGATTTCAATATAGTGCACTACTACTCTAACTTTTGTTGCTTTCCAGATACAGTTATCTTCTCTATTGTTTGTTGCCTCCCGGTATTATTCAAAATGTGCTAAATTGTAGGGAAAGATGAATTCTAGAACTGGGGTCCTGTTTTAACTGTTCTGCTTTGCTGCAGAAAGCCTTTTGCACATATGAAGGTAATCATATGTGCAAAGAATACACTGTTAAGTTATTCTTATCATTGAACATGCACAATTGCACATATGAAGGTAATCATTCAATTGGCTC
The DNA here is from genome assembly GCA_963922045.1 of Persicaria maculosa. NCBI lineage: Eukaryota > Viridiplantae > Streptophyta > Magnoliopsida > Caryophyllales > Polygonaceae > Persicaria > Persicaria maculosa. The sequence goes on along the minus strand of OY998265.1, from coordinate 114,204 downwards.
GAAGCTTGGATATGATTAAGGTGCCTGCTGCTCGATCAATCATCATATGGATGACAGGGGAGTACAGCTCTCTTGGGGAGAGAATTGCAAGGGCTTCAGTTGTGGTGCTCAAGTACCTTGTCCACTGCTTCACTTCAGAGGCAGTAGAAACAAAGCTACAAGTACTTAATACTTCTGTTAAGGTATTATGCTCTCTATTATTGTTACTCTCCTTTAGAGTTCTAGGTATTTCTTTTATTAAAATATTATATTAGTTTCTGAAACTAATTTCCCATGTATGCTCATTGTTCATCTTGTTTCGAATTTTTTAAGACTTAGATCAAAGACAGGTCAGTTTTCTTTTTGTGCTTCTTTACGTCCCTGCAAATTGATTGATTAATTGGGAAGAGCGCAAAGGTGCGGACCAATCATCCTGGAAACTAATAGGAAGCTAATCATTTTGGTATTTTACATTTCACTTAGTTTTCTTTTCGTCCCTATATAATTGTCTTATACAGTTCTTTAATGTTTGTCCCTTTCTTCCTATTCCAATCATTGATTGGTTTTTTGGATGAAGGATCTCTTTTATACATTATGTTTCTTCCATTGCACCTCATGACTCTCCATTCACTATTTCTTCTTTATATACATATATTCAACTATGCAAGCCTTTATGATGAAAGTAATAATAATAATAATAATAATAATAATAATAATAATAATAATAATAATAATAATAAATCCCCATCCCCCCCCCCCCCCAAAAAAAATGATAAAAATAAAAATAAAATTCTTGTGATTATTCCATCAACTTGAAAATCTAATTATTTTTCTTTTGGTGCAGGTCAATTTGCATGCTAACAAGGAAGATTTATCAATGATTAAACAAGTAACAAGATATTTGCTTGAACTAGCACAATCTGACCTAAATTATGATGTTCGTGACAGAGCTCGTATTCTAAAGGGCTTAATAACTAGCTTTTGGGATTCTCAAGATGAAGAATCTAGATGCATCTCTATAAGCAAGGAGTCGGCACATTTAATCGCTGAGAGAATTCTGGCAAGCCAAAATATATCTAAATGCTATGAATCTATCAGTGATCGGTTTTATCTTCCTGGATCTCTTTCACAAATTGTTCTCCATGCTGCTCCTGGGTATGAACCTCTACCAAAACCTTGTAGTCTTCTTCATGCTAGCCATCTTGGATCCTCCAATGTGGCTGAAGGAATAGTACTATCAGAGGATTCTTATGAAACAGATGAAGGTGATACTTCTTCTGGTTCTCTCGATGAAGAAACTGCCTCAGACTATAGCTCTCAAAATTCCAGCGGGAGTTCAAGGTCTAGTAGTGATGGTAGAGAGAGTGGATCTGCAATTGGTGACAGTGCCAATCCTGCTCCATTGATCCATCTTTCTGATGCTATTGCTGATATTGACAGCAAGGAATATGGGGAAGAGGTGTTATCCACGAGATCTTTGGAAACATGGTTGGGTGGCCACAGTCATTCTTCAGAACCATCTTCATCTCAAAGGGATCAGATGCAGAGATCTGCCAGAATCTCAGTTGGAGATATAGCTACGCGAGTAAAGGCCAAGTCTTATACGCTTTTGGATACTTCCAGCGGGAATGGCTTAAAGGTGGATTATTCATTTTCCTCCGAGCCATCAGATATATCACCATTGCTTGTATGCTTAGAAGTTTCGTTCCAAAATTTCTCAAGTGAGCCTTTTTCTGAAGTGATTCTGAAGGACGAGGACTCCAGCAAGGCCCCTAGTTTTACTGAACAAGAATCGAAAACGGTGGACAGGTATTGACTGAAACTTGTACTTTAGGGTATTCTTTTTCCATCAGCATATGCAACGCTGTTAGTCATACAAGTTCCTTATTCCGTATCTTCTGTTTGTTAATTTGATTATCATGGAATTCAATTAGGTACTTATCACAACTCTCAAATGGCCATTATTTGACATTTTGACTGATCTATCAAAATAAGAAAAATGTCGCTTGTGGACCTAGTTACTTATTTAGAGTTGGGGCAAACTTGATACTTTCAATAATGAGTTTTACTATGAATTCTTGTGTAATTCCTGCAACCTCTCCTCTTGCCAACTATCCCCAAAATGGAAACATCATGTATTGAGAATATGTGGTATTGTTTCATTGTTGATGTGAGATGTAGGGAATCTAGATCCTGCAGGAATTTTTAAAGTATACTAGTTAATGACACTTGCAAATTGACCATTTGACGGCTGTTCACTTTTATCTTAATGCTGCATATTGTCTACATTCTGTAGCTCTGTGCCAACCCTTGTCCCTATGGAAGAAATTGAGTTCCTAGAACCTGGCCAGACAGCAAAAAGAACCATTCATGTTCGCTTTCTTCATCATCTTCTACCATTGAAGACGGTACTGTGCTGCAATAGTAGAAGTTTTCCTGTCAAGCTGCGGCCTGACATTGGTTACTTTGTGAAACCACTGCCAATGGCTGTTGAAGCATTCAAAAACACGCAGTCTGAGCTCCCTGGGATGTTTGAATACACGAGGAGGTAGGTACCTAGTCTTTTCAATTGATTCCCTTCATTTTGCACTTTTCCATCCTTGAAGAGATACTGCCTTTGTTTGCCAAAACATGTCGTTTTAGAGTTTTGTTTTTGTTGAGAAAAACATGTCGTTTTATATATTTTACCCATTTATTTCCCATTTTACCCTTATTAATCACACTTCAATTACGGTACACAGGGGCTAGTGGGCCTGTCATGTTTAACTTTATTGGCAAAAATAAAATAAAATTGAAAAGATAAGTTGAATTAAAAGAGTGCTGAAAGGAGTAGGACCTTTCAGCATAGGATCAATTCTGTACACAAATTTCGTTGTGTGTTGGTAGTAGCTGAAATTGCTTAATAAGTACTAGTAATAACTACCTCCACTAGGGAAAATCGGAACTTTTTTCTGTGGAATGCTCTTATCTATTTATTTTCCATTATGTTTGAACACAAGAGTAGTCATCACTGTAATTTGGAGAAGGAAAACTCAACTCTATGGGTTTCATCTGTGATGATATTGTTGAGCGGTTGCTGTAATTTTTTTAAAAATAAAACTTGGCCATGGGGTTGTTTGCGACTTTTGAAGGATGCATTTTCAATTTCCATTAATTTTCTCGGTCAGCAAAATCTTTTGAAAACCTTTTTTTGACCTACGGGCTACGGTTACATCTGATTTTGATCTCAGGCCCCATGTGTTTGTTTTTCATGTTGGGTTTGTTTATCTGATTTAGAATTTCATTTCAAATTATGCAACAGATGTACCTTCACTGACCATATGGTGAAGTCAAGCAAGGATAATACAGACAACTTGCATACAAAGGATGTTTATCTTACTATCTGTGAAAGCTTGGCCTTAAAGATGCTATGTAATGCAAATGTCTTTCTCGTCTCAATGGACATGCCCGTAACTAGCAAACTTGATGACGCTTCAGGTTTGTGCTTACGGTTCAGCTGTGAGATCTTGAGCTGTGCTCGTCCCTGTTTGATCACCATCACTGTCGAAGGTAACTGCTCTGAACCATTGGATTTGTCAGTCAAGGTCAACTGTGAAGAAACTGTTTTTGGCCTGAATCTGTTGAACAGGGTTGTGAATTTCCTAGCCGAACCAGCTTCTTCATAGCTGTAGATCTGTAGTATATGGAGAACTTAACCTATTTGTTTATTTGTTATCTGAAGCTGTACTAATAGTTTGCGAAAATCAAATGAGCATTGGGAAATATTTTTTCCCCCGCTTGTAGGTCTTCGTCTGTCATGCTTCGGATGTCATGTATGCTTTTTGGTGTTCTTTCCTTGTATTTGGTTTTGTTACTCTTGAAAACTTTCACAATTTCATAGTCTGATTACTCCTATTTATTCTGCCTGATTAAGTGCTAGCTTGCTTGGTGTTGGGTTAGCCCTCTTCGTGTCACACGAGCCAAAGTGGTAAAACGCTCTGCCTTAAATTTTTCGTCGACTTATCCTTGCATTGCTATTGCAAAGTTTGACCGATTGTCAGTTTTTTGTTAACCGATTAGAGAACGTCCAGGATCATTTATGAAATTCTTTGTCCACCAAATGATCAATCGAGATATTGACTAAATCAAAAAAAAAAAAATGAGAGAATTTTTATCAACAAAGTATGAAGATAACTCAATCGTTTTGGATTGATGAGATGATAAAAATGGACTGTCAGCAATCAGCATACTTTTCAAACATAAGTGAGAGAAAAGGTTAGATTTTTTTGGCATCTTTCTATCTTATAAAAAACAATTCAAAAAAAAAATTCTTATAAAAAATAAGGGTACCCTAATAATCTAATTTAAAATTTGACTAGAGCAATTAAATTAAGGTATTTTGTTTTTAAAATAATAATCTTATCATGTGCCCTTGAGACATAGGATAGAAAACCCGTTTTTTTTACCCATGTGATTATGCGAGGGAAAATATTGCTTAAAATTGCTAAGTACCCCAATTGGGGATAATCTTAGGGAGCAATTATAATGTTAATGCTTTTGGAATCTAAACACCCCTAAGATTATTAATAGTGTTTGATTCACTTATTTTACAATAAATTTTAAAATAACGTAAATTTTAAATAAAATATTTTTTTATAGATTGTATCTACAAACCATCCACTATTACGTAAAGTTTAGAATAATGTAATTAATCAACATATTTATAATATATATTTATTTTAAATTTATATTATATATTTTAATCTAACAAATATTATTCATATATTTATAATTGAAATCCAAACACATCCCTACTAATAGAGGGTTGGTGCTAGGATTTGGTGACATATGTCACCACCATATAATCTTACAAATGGATTTCGTACAAATATCCATATGATGAGATATGAAATACTATACTCATACAATGACGGGTCAGGAAGGATTAATTGCTCTAATTGATGTGCTCCTTTGCAAACAAAACAAAATAGACCGATGGAGGGTGCTAGCAACAAGTAACACTTGTCACCTGTCACCATCCCTGCAAAAATGATTGATCTAAATTTGTTGAGAAAGAAACACGTGTGATGTGGTGTCTTGCTCGAGTTTTGGATTTTCTATTACACCCGACGAACGAATAAAAGATTAGAAGAAAAAATTCATGAATCTAGATGAGGTTTGGTGGACAAATAATACGCGCTTTGTTAAATATATGTGCGAAATTCTAAATATAGTTATTTTATTAGGAAATATTAGTGGTCATAACGTGTGGAGTTTACAAGTCCAAAAACATATTATGTTATTATGTGCTAATTAGGAGTAGTGTATTGATTTATATACGATGTTTGGATTATATATTTTTAACGTGGGATACATTTGTATCCTTTTACATCTTCAATATACCTTGCAATATACTCCTAAAACTATATAAAATGTAATACTTATTACTAATAAGTATTACATTATGAAAAAAAATTATTAAAATAAATAAGATTTTATATAGTTTTTAGCTCCTAAAACTACGTGCCCAAAGTCAAAGCATCGTTTATTTCCGAACGGAGGGAGTATGCTTTAAGATTGGCTAGCAGGATCATAGACGATACTACTTTGATACCATGTGAAATATCGATGGACCATATAACGTAGGTTTTTTTCCCCGAAAAAGGCAAGGATTCGAAATAGCAGACATAATCGGTGTTTACTAAATTGAGAGGTCGAAAAAGACCGGTAGATGGACTAACCATTATGAAACAAAAAGAAAAACAAGCGTACAAAAACGTAGGGGGTCAAAAGATCCGAGCCCAACAGAATATAACATCAATCAAACCGGTCCAATGGAAGTCGAGGAAGATTCAGAGATGAATTGTGAATAGCATAAATATAAGGAGGCAACAAACCACCACGACGTAGGGGTATATTAAGATTGGCTCAAGGGCGGATCCTGGACCGTCATTTCGGGAATACTTGAAGGTAAATTTTTCATCATTCTAAGAATATTTAAAGGTAAAAAAAATTCTTTTGTAATTTTTTACCCAGGTTAAGAATGCTTGACAGAAAATATTATGAAATTAACACTAAATTTTTTATTTTTTTTGATGCTTGAGCATCCCAACATAACAAAGGATCCGCCCCTGGATTGGCTAGCCTAGTAATATACTCCCTCCGTTCAAATATGTAAGATCATTTACTTTTCGGCACGTAGTTTAAGGAGCTAAATACTATATAAAATATTAATTTTTTTAAAATTATTTTTTTACATTTTAATACTTATTAATAAAAAGTGTTATATTGTAAAAAATTAATTTTAAAAAAATTAATATTTTATATCATATTTAGCTCCTTAACCTACGTGCCAAAAAGTAAAAGATCTTATATTTCCGAACGGAGGGAGTACCTTGCAAGTTACAAGTTGCAATGCTTCAGGAATTCAGATCGGGCCGTAAAAAATGAGTCATATCAATTATTATTATTATTATTATTATTATTATTATTATTATTATTATTATTATTATTATTATTATTATGTTGAGAATTTCATTTTAATATAAAACCAATACAACCATGAACCATACTATTTTTATTTCAAATACTTGAATTTATTTGGTAGTGAATGAAGTTGGTGGGGCAACTGGGCATGGTCGACATAGTTCACTTCTCACATAAACGTGTCGATTTATACATTTGTTATTTCCAAGTCCAAATATGAATATGATATATTCAGGTGCCATTTGTTTCCCTTTGGCCAATCAGGAAGGATCCAATTCAAGTTGAAGCATCTCTCAAAATCACGGGTAGGTCGTCCAATGGATTTCAAAGACCCCATATCAAATTTAATAATAATAATAATAATAATAATTAATTTGTCAAACATGCCATTTTTTAGGTCCAAATTGGACAACTGTCCACGGGTGTATCCAAATTAGGTTAAAGTCCACCTTTGTTTTTTTACAGTCACGCGCTCTCTGCTGGTTGCCCCCCTCCATGGAAGAGATCGGGAAGTTGCTGAAATTAGGGGGAAGAAGAGATCGGGAAGCTACTATGCCGATCGGCGTGTCTCTCCAGATCTGTCCGACGGCGTCTCTCTCCTCGATCTGGCGAAAATCTTGGCGAAGGCTCCTGCTCCGGTCTCTCAAATCGGCACCTCTCTTCAGATCGCTTCCATGGCGGCTCCTCGATCTCCTCGATCTGAAGCCTCCTGCTCCGGTCTCTCAGATCGGCACCTCGAAGACCACCGCCTCCCCTTCCTCCTCCTCCCGCCATGCGTCGATTCAGCATCTTCGCTCGCGATGTTGCCTTCCCGCTCCGACGAGCCACCTTGGAGCCAGATTTGTCCGACGGCGCTGTTGCAGCGGGCTTCCTCTTAGTCGATCGACGATGTCGCCTCTTGCTTCTAACTCTACCGCCTCCATCTCCACTTGCATCTTTCATTCATTCTTCACTGTTTTCTACCGCAAGAGACAACTACTGCTTCTTCCTCTACCGCCTCCTCCTCCACTTACAGCCCGCGCTCTCCGTCTTGTTTGGCCTCCGAATCCGAATCCTCCATCCTCCACCGAATCTGCATCCTCCGATCCGTCCTCTCTCTCCAATGGCGTCTTTCCAACGCCTTCGTCATCTGATTAGTGATGTAAGGCATAATTTCAGCATGTCTTCCTCTTCTTGAACCCTCACCATTTTGATAGTGATTTTATCATGTGGATTAATCATAGTATCGTTTTTAAAAACACTTGTATTTGTTGCAGTGTGATTGTTGAAGCTCTTAAGGTGGACAGTCTGCAGAGGCTTTGCTCATCCTTGGAACCTATTCTTCGTAGAGTTGTAAGATAACTTCCTTAAATTTTTTTAATGCACTTTTAATTTTATGCCATGCTGAAAGATGGAGATATCTTCATGAATATGGTTTACTTGAGACAGATGGCTATGCTCATACTTGGAATCTATTTTTTGTAAAGTTGCAACATAACGTTGTATCTTCTCTCTCCCTCCCTCTTCTAAATGTGAAATTGTGGAGACAGATGGCTTGGGCGGTGATGGACAAGTTTTGGTTTCTATAAATGCTGCCTGTCAAATGTTGATTTACTGCAGAAAATTTTTGATGAACTCATGAATTGTCTTAATAGTTCTTTGGGACATGTTAAAGAAAGTGAATGTGGTGGTACTAGCTAGTGTACTATTGCTACTTTATAAAATGAATAATTGCTCTTTTAATATTTCAATTTTATAAAATGAATAATTGCTCTTTTAATATTTCCATTTTATAAAATGAATAATTGCTCTTTTAATATTTCCATTTGAGGCTTTTGGTTGTATCCTATTGGTTAGATGGAATGAAAATTTGGGGAGATGCCTAGTTTTGGCCTTTCTGTTCAAATAAATGGGTTTTAACAATACGGTTTCAACAACTTCGGTGTCGAAGTCCTGACGTGAAAAAAAAAAAATTTCCGGTTTCAGCAACATGGTTTCAGTAACACGATTTCAGCAAACTCCGGTTTCAGCAACTCCGGTGTCGAAGTGCTGACGCGAAAAAAAAATCTGATTTTAGCAACACGGTTTCAACAATTCCGGTGTCGAAGAACTGAAATTATATGAGCTACTATATCTTACACACAAGCATATATTTCAGCATTTTTTGAAAAAAAAACTCCTGTTTCAGCAACTCCGGTGTCGAAGTGGTGATGGGAAAAAAAAAAGAAAAAAAGAAAAAAAACAACTCCGGTTTCAGCAACACGGTTTCAGCAACTCCGATGTCGAAGCGCTGACGCGAAAAAATAAAAAACTAATTTCAGCAATTGCAATAACAATTTCAGCAACTTCGGTTTCAGCAACTTCGGTTTCAGCATCTTCGGTTTCAGCAACTTCGGTTTCAGCAACGCGCGAAAAAAAAAAACTAATTTCAACAATTTCAGCAACTTCGGTTTCAGCAACTTCGGTTTCAGCATCTTCGGTTTCAGCAACTTCGGTTTCAGCAACGCGCGAAAAAAAAAAAGCTGAAATAAGAGTTGCTGAAATCAAATGTGCTGAAATAGGAGGGGGGCACAGGGGGCGCGCGTGGGGGGCAAAGGGGCAAAGGGGGCAAGGGAAGGAAGGTGGACATTTTGCCAATTTGGAAGGGAAGGGTGGATATTTTCCTAATAAAGGCCCTAATTATGGCCTATAGCACAATTCCCCCTAATAATAAATGGTACACAAATTAAAATTTTAGATGAAATATACTGTATATGATAATTAATGCATAGAAGGAAAAGAAAATGGAGAAGGTAGGCACACTTTCGACAACTTCAAATTCGAAAAATTTCTTTCTATAGATACAAAAATAATGAGAATAACCAGTAGCCAACAAGATGTTTTTCAATCATTCATGACTAATAATGAAAAAATATGATTAAATACACTAATTAAAATTGAAGCAATTGAGTTAAAATGGATTTGTTTATAAAATATTTAAACGAGGTCCTATAAAATCGGAGGCATGTGCAAACGCCCATCTTGCATGTGTTCAGGGTCAGATCTGGCCACGATAGACGTACGTGTACAAAAGCAGTTCGGATTTCCTGTACCCACTATTCCTCTCCCTCTCCTATTATTTCAATTTTAATTATTTTTTTAAAATAAATACATGGATGTAAGAAGAGATAAAGGAAATTGAAGGGTGAGAGACAGGTGATCTCAACGGATATACCTAATCTATTTCTTCTTATGCTCATTTTACATATCTTGTACTCATTTTTTTACATTGGTCGATAAGTTAATTAAAGTAAAATCAAACACTCGAATAACTTAATTATCAAGTTTGACTATACTATACTATATAGGAGTATATGTTTACATAATAGAGAATCAAATTTCACCACTACCTTTTGGGTGTCCCTAAGTGTCAACCTAGCTAGCTTGCAGCACTCCCCTTTAGTTACGGCATGATGATATATCTAGTTAGGTTTTGGTGCAATTTCAATTGATTGATTGACTAAAATAACAATGAATAATCAAAAGTTTAAGTTCAATATAAAGTGTATTATAATCTAATTTAGAGCCGGCTCTACTATTATAGAGGCCCTAAGCCAATAAAACTTTTGGACCCTAGATTAAATTTTGATTTATCATTAAACAAAAATACTTTTGTTTTTATTAAATAAGAGTTCCGGTGAAAAGACCTATATGAAAGCATCCTTATGAATGAGGTCTTAGAAATCTATTTCATTGTAGATGTTAATGAGTTTCCATCTTATTATGTCATAAATTAGCTTGCAGCACTCCGATCCCCGTAGTTACGGCATGATGATATATCTTTTTGGTTTCGGTGCAATTTCAATTGATTGATGGACTGAAATGACGTCAGATATATAATATGAGAGCAGATTTATAATCTAGTTTAGAGCCAGCCTTTAAAGGCTTGGGGCAAATAAAACTTTTGGGTCCTAATAATTTAAATTTTGATTTATTATTAGACAAAAATACATTATGACCATCAATAACACATTTAGATTACTAAAAATTCATTTCGTTTCTACAATAAAATATTGACTTATATATAATGTAATTACAATTAGTACCTAGTACAATAAGCTAATTATATGGAGTATAATAAGCTAATTACACCAAAACTCATTGACAGTCTATAATATGGCATAACATAAACAAAGTTATAAATTATATGGAGTATAATAATAGTAATAAAAAAAGCAAGTAAGAAATACAATATATCCACAAGAATTAAATTAATTTTAAATTTGTTTTACTTTTTATATCCTTCCTAATTAGTTTTTCTAAACAAAAAGAATGCCCTAATATTTTTAAAACTTTAATTGCATTTTTTTAAGTAAGATAAGAATTCAGTTATCTAGACAAGCCTAAAGAAACCGAGAGACCGGACAAACCGGTAAATGGACTAACCATCATGTACAACCAAATTAAATAGCAGAAGCAAATGACAGAAAGAAAACAGCACAAAACAAATAACAGAAAGGAAAATGCAAAATAAAATACACGTGCAAGCTATCTAACACTGTAAGACAAAGCCAAAACGAAGAACGATTCAATCCGTCAACGGACGACGTGCACAGAGAATTCTGGGGACAGTAGCGGACATCTCAGATTATGGACTCCGAAGAGTCATCAGATATTGATCGCAAATCGACGGCGTATTCGGATACAGCAAACCAAACATCGTTCACATGAGACCTGCATCACAAATTCACAATAAGAACAACACAACACACCAACCCACAAACCCAACTCCTAGCCAAACCATTGTCCAATAAACCCCCAAAACACAACTCAACCCCTCAAGGATTGATTCGTTTGTCATGTTGGTTTTGTTTTACGGTAGGATAACTAGCACTTTTATTTTATTTTCTCTTTTTCATTTCTATCATTTGCTTCGTGTTATTTCCTTTCTGTCATTTGCTTCGGTTATTTGCTTTGATTGTACATGATGGTTAGTCTATCTACCGGTTTGTCCGGTCTTTCGATTTCTCTAGGTTTATCTAGAGAATTGAATTCTATATATTCTTAAACCAAATATATATAATTCTACCGGTTTTGTCAGACTCGGTGGTCTCTGATTCCGAATTATTACCATTATCAATATATATAATGTAGGCCCATCTTTTCAATATAGGCTCATTTATTCTTTTAGTTTTTCATTCTAAAGAGAAAATGGGTTAAAATGGTATTTCGGTCTAACAAAGATATGAGACACTATAAACCCATTGAACTATAAAATTTTATAAATATGTTAATATAAGTGTATAAAATATAAATATAATTTTTTAAATTTTTTTTAATGTGAATTTATAGCCAAAATAATTAAGTGTTACACCTAGTGTTACGGAGATCTACACTGATAGAAGTTCTTTTACTGTTGGGCCTCTTAATTATTTGGGTCCTGGATTATCGTTCAGTCTGTCTTTACCTTTGAACCAGGCCGGTCTAACTAAAGGTGAAAAGGTTAATTAAATTAGTTTTTATATTTGAATTTTAAAAGTAATTGTGGGTATTTTTTTCCTCATAAATATAAATAAAATTTAAAATAATATGGGATTTAAATGTTAAATATAAAGCCATGGTATAAGGCATCCACCGGTAAACTTGGCATTGGTGGCGCCCAACGGAGACGTCGCTATTGAAAAGCTATCAAAGTCCAAGTAAACAAACACCTCCGGCTCTCCACCAAGTGCCATTAAAAAAAAAATTATATATATATATATATATATATATATATATATATATATATATTACATGTAGACTTTATAAAATTTATTCTTAATAAATCATAACTAAAGAAGGAAACTCCGTATCATCATGTGTTAAGTATTGGACCCTCTCGATTTATCCGACTTATATCAGTATTTCAAATTATTAATTGTTTAAAAAAAATGTATTTCAAGAGTATTGGAAAAATTTTCTCACCTAAACTCCATGTATCATCACGTCTATTATATGTTTTAAGGTTATAGGATAAGAAGCTAAATTGAAAAACTATTTTCCTAAAGAGTATGAGTAAATCTTATCATCCGTTTTACAATAGAAATGTTTATCATATGCCATAAAAGTAGACCTGTCAAAACACAACCCGACCCGACCGACCCGAAAAATTTCAGACCCAAACCCGGAAATTTTGACCCGAAATTTTTTTTCGACCCGAACCCGAAAACCCCAAAATTTTTCGGGTAATTTGGGTTTCGACCCGGTGACCCGATTGACCCGGTAATTTTGACCCGATTTACCCGATTGATCCGGTGACCCGGTTGATTTATAATTATATATAATTAAATTTTTTTATATATAATTAAAATTTATCACAAAAATATCAAATTATGATTTTTTTAATTTAAAAAAGAAAAAATTGACAAACCCGAAATCGACCCGAAACCCGGTCAAACCCGATCAAACCCGGGTTCGAGTCAACCCGAAAAACCCGAAACCCATTTTACCCGAGACTCGTTTTACCCGAAATCCGAAGTGACCCGACCCGAACTCGACCCAAATGATCCGTTTGACAGGTCTACATAAGAGTATGCTAGGCTAGAAAAAAGATCAAATGTAAACAAGGGTTAAACCTACAAAAAAAAAATGAAGAATAGAAAATATCACCAACTATATAACATTAATTCATAATTTCTATCATTGTTTACTATAATTAATATCATAATTCACAACAATGAATATTGTATCAACATTTTTACACAATGAATATATACTAGATATTCACAATTCATATACAATTGTGTTGAGCTTCACCCTCATTTATAATCCATCATATTAAATGCTTGATATTCTTAACATATTTGTGATTCATAATTTCATACCATACATTTGTAATCATATTCGTAATCTATATACTAAATCTGGCTTCTATTTTTTCACACATTTGTTTAAGAATATAGAAGCTATACAAAATAATATTTTTTATACAATTCTATACTCAATATGAAATTGTATAAAAAAAATTAATTATTTTATTTAATTTTTAATTTTTTAAAAAACATGTCAAAAAATAAAAATTCCTATATACCTACCTGCTAATTGTTGCATATTTATGAATTTAACGTGTTGGTTGAATATACTTTCTTAATTGACCGATAAGTACTGTATATATAATTTCTAAATTTAATGATAAACATAGTAATTTTTAATATTTTTTTTTATTAAAAATGCGAGTTCCGTGTTGGTTCGATCGAGTACGTTATTGGATTCTGGAAACAATAAACGACGGCCACTTAATTTGAAAGGTTCACATGTGAATGGTTCATCTGAAAGTGAAACCGCTTCAACCTTATCATCAGTTTTTACAGCTCACAACGCGGCCACGCCACGCCTCCCAAACCAAACGGGCCAAACCCCAAGGTCTTGTTTTGATGGAATATTCTTCAAGCTTATCAAATCAATTTATAGGCGGAAACTATATATATACATCATAATTGGTCGTTTGGATGAACTATAATCTAAGAAAATATATTTGGATAACTTTAACTTTCTATAAATTAAAATCCTACATTTTATTAGGTTGAAAATGAACTTTCATGATAATTTGTATCAAATTACTTTTATAACTTTTATTCCCTCCGTTCGGCAAAAACATGACGTACACACGTTTTTTTAGGAGCTAAAAACTATATAAAATATCTAGTTTTTTAAATAATTTTTTTAACAATTTCGTAGTTATTATTAATAAGTATAAACTTGTTAAAATTTTTTTTAAAAAATTAATATTTTATATAGTTTTTAGCTCATAAAAAAGCGTGCGTGAATAGTAAACGACAAGTTTTGCCGAACGGAGGTAGTATTAATAAAAATTACTCCCTCCGTCTCAAAATACATGTCTTTTTAGTACATAGTACGAGAATTAAGAAATAGATTAAGTGTAATTATTAGATGTAAACAGTAAGTTAAGTGTAATGATTAGACTTTGATATTAGAGTATTTGTTTCTTTTTTTTTTAAATTTGTGAGGAGGAGAGTATGAGTGATGTAAAAATTAGAGTAATGATTAGATATAAAAGTAGGTTAAGTATAATGATTAAATCTAAAAAGACATGTATTTTTGACAAAATTACATGGGCTAAAAGGACATGTATTTTGAGGCGGAGGGAGTATTTATTTAAATTATGGGTAAATATGTAATATGTGATTTAAAAAAAAAAGATTTTTAAAATAAATAAAAATTAGAAAAATTATGGATTTCAACTTACCCACCCCACATATTTATTTCAACTTCATTGATTTTTTAAAAACAAAATTCTAATCTAAACACATGTACTGAAATCTACTTTCTGTCTTATTTTATTGTAATCCAAACGAGCACTAATATTGACCACGTTGATTTTGACGTTGAGTAATTATCTTCTAATTAACTATCTATATTCTATATAGATGGTTAGAAGCAGATTGGACATTATCCATCTATATAATATCTTAATTTAGAATACTTTTGATGATGTGTCAACACCTCCTTAATTTAAAAATTTTAAACTAATCACAATTTTCTCTTATTATTATTTTTCTTTTTTCTCTTCATCACTTTCATACATTTACATTCCCCCCCTTTTTTTTACCCATTTACTAATCATTGGGTTTAAATCAAAATATTAGATTAAATCTAATGTCTACTATTAATTTATATTTAAATCTCTATATATTACAATACTAATAATCTATATCAATATAATATCTTAATTTAAAAACCTTTTTATGAAGCTTAACTTTATGGTTAATATTTTTACCATTTTTTAAAGATTTTAAGTCTTCATTCATTATTTTATTTATTAAAAATCGCGCCATAACGCGAGAATTATACTAGTTTCAGATTAAACGTGCATTGGCAAAATGTAATTTTATTTGCTAAAAAGTATACGTATATGGGGTGTATCCGCGCATTTGACTATTGCTTTCCGTTTCCATGAATTTAATAAGGTATACATATTACACGTTTTTATGAATTTCATCTTACTACTTTCTTAATTAACACCATATTCAATGGAATAAAGTTCACTTAATTAATGTATGGGAAGTGTTATAAAAAAAAGGTGTTGATATATACACCGCAAATCCGGGTTAAGGATTTGCACGTCCTTAAGGACGTGCAAGCCTTGTGACTAATTAACATTTTAAAAAAATTAATTAACCCCTTTTAACCATGCACGTCCTTAAGGACGTGCATGATTTGGGGTGTATATAGCAAGGGCGTAAAAAAAACTAATAATATTGTTAATTTCACAAAAATGACTTAATCATTCATACGATTTTTTAAATTTTGTAATTAAATTTAAATTAAGTTTTTTACAAATTATTTAATTCCTATAAAAATGTATCATCGTATAAGATTTCATTGTTTGTCTCAAACATAATAATTTTATAATTATTACTAATTAATATAAAATTATAAAAAATTAATATTTTATTATTTTATAAAATGCACGTTAATGAAGGAAATTCTAACAATTTCACAAAAATGACTTAATCATTAATATTTTATTGTTTGTCTCAAACATAATAATTTTACTCCATCCGTCTCGAAATTCATGTCGTTTTAGCCTTATGCACAAATTTTAATAAAAACACTCATCCATCAATCAACATCATCATTTCACTAACTTTTTCATTAATTTTATTACCCACTACATTTTTTAATCAATCAAAACCTTCAAAAAAGTCAACAACACACAAATCAATACAAATTATTACTATTCACTACCTAGAAAACCTAAAACGACATCTATTTTGATACAAAACTAAAGAGCTAAAATGACATCTATTTCGAGACGGAGGGAGTATAAGATTTCATTGTTTGCAACGTCTATTAAGTTAGTACTCCCTCCGTAACGCAATAATTGTCCATTTGAGCCATTTTGTTTGTAACAAAATAATTATCCACTCTTCCCATTTTTATATGGTAATTAAATGTACATTGTACAGGGAAAAGGTATTGTAATTAAGTTCATCTATTAAATGTTAAACCCTTCCAACCCTTCCCACTACTCATTCCATAAAAAACAATAAGCATTAATTACATTCATTTGAAATGAGTGACTAATAATTACAATATTTAATTATAGATTCTATCATCCACTTACTATTTGTAGGTTTTTTAATAAGTATGAAAACATCAAAATGGACAATTATTACGTTACGAAGGGAGTAACACTTTTATCAAAAAAAGTTAGTACTCCGGTAACACTAATAATTACTCCATTAAATATTCTAACAATTGAAGGAAATTCAAAAACTTTAAATATTATCCTTTGCCAAACGGCCCCTAACCATTAAAGTACATTCCTTTAAATATTCGGCCACCTCCGACATCCTTCCGCGTTCACTCCTCTCTCTCTCTCTCTCAATCTGAACTGAATCTCTCTCGCTCGCCACCGCCATGTCGCCGCCTCTCCTCCTGCTCCTCTTATTCGCGGCCCTCCTCCCGCCGTCGCTCTCAATCGGCGTCAACTACGGCACGATGGGCGACAACCTCCCCCCGCCGGCGCAGGTCGCCGAGTTCCTCCGCACCAACACCATCATCGACCGCGTGAAGCTCTTCGACGCCAACCCCGACATCCTCCGCGCCTTCGCCCACAGCGGCGTCTCCGTCACGTCACCACCCCCAACGGCGACATCCCCGCCCTCGCCACCCTCCCCGGCGCCCAGCAGTGGCTCGCCGCCAACATCGCCCCCTTCTACCCCGCCACCGACATCGTCCGCATCCTCGTCGGCAACGAGGTCCTCCACTGGGGCCCCCAGAACCTCACGACAACCTCGTCGCCGCCATGAAAACCCTCCGCGTTGCCCTTGACACCGCCGGCTTCCACAACATTCAGGTCTGTTCTATTTTATTTTATTTTTTAATTTCTTTTTATTTTAGTTTTGTTAATTTGTGATTTTTTTTAAATTGGTTGATTCAATTTTCTTAAATTGCAAAAATGAAATTTATTGATTGCTGAGTTTTACTGAATGTGCATCCAAATTAATTTGGGGAAAACGTGTAGATCTGTGTGTGTTGAAGTAAACTAAATTATTTTGGATCTTGGAAGCTGAATTTTTATTTATTTTTAATTCCGGAAAAAGGGGATTAATGTAATATTCGGTTTAGATTGGGGAGAAATAAATCATAAAAAGTGCAGAACTATGTCACTTTACAGTTGTTGCCTTGTTAGTTTTAGCTTTGAACTTCAATTTGATGTACTTATTTAGTTTATGTTTAAAGTGTTAATTAGTAATTAATTTAGGAGAGTCAAACTATAACCTGTCAATTTATTACAGTAGTCAAGAGGTTTGACTAGCTTTGATAGTTGTTGGGTTAATCTTAATGCTTGGGTGCAATTTGATTTGGATTTGAATGGATTAAAATGTTACAATATCATATCAAACATTACAACTATAATGTAGTGTCTTAACTAGAATACAGGTTAATAATCCGAATTTAGATATTATAAATAAACTTTATAAATGATTTTAAAAAATGTAATTATAAAGGGTCCGTTTGGATAGACATTGTATTATGTTTATAATTAAAATGCATGTATTAAATGAAGAATTAAATTATAAGTATAATACATTTCTCTCTCCTATTGTTTATCCCGTTTGGATCCTCATCCAACAGAGACGCCGATTAGCCCGTTGACACCATCGAACACCTTGGAAACGCCATGTTTTGCCTCCACCGACAACAACCCATCTCCAAATCCACCGCCCACTGGATGCAGGAACAAATCTCCGCCGTCGATCTCCTCCATTTCTTACCTCTGTACATCCATCCTCCCCAAATCTCTCAAAACCCAAAACAAAATTTCTTTGAAATTGGCCAAATTCAACCGTCTAAAGACCCACAAAAGGTAAGTTTTTGGATCAATCTAGGGTAATTTTACAAACCCTTTATTTGGAATTTTAAGAAACAGGTTGAATTTGGGAATTGAAGGAGATTGACCAGTTGCAGATTGGGGATTTGGGTAGGGAGGCTATACTTTGAAGAAGACCAACACAAAAACCCCACTTCCTCCCGATTTCACCCAGATCCATTCAAACGCGGCCTCAATCTCTCGAATTTGCCCAAATCCAGCTATATTTCATCTTTCAATGGCCATTGAAGGCTCAACGGTGATGCTGGAGGAAGGTGGATGGTTCCAGTGGTGCAAGAGTCAAAGGCGGTGCTAGTGGTGGGGGAATGGGTGGTGATGGAGGCAGGAGCAAGGGTCGGGTTGAAGCCGCAGGTGCCAGGTGGTGGCCGAAGTGTTTGAGGAGGAGCAAAGGAGGGGGAGCAGCGGAAGGGATAGGAATCCAAAGAAATCCTTTCTGACTTAAAACATTTTTCCACATAGGTCATCCAAACAGCATTTAAATTTTAATTGCATTATAATTAAAAACAAGTGTTTATAAGCATAATCTAATAGGAATCCAAACAGACCCAAAGTGTTTGGATTTCAAGTGTTTATGTTTATAATACACAATGATAAGCATAAACACTTAAAAAGTATTTGTTTTACTTAATTTATTATGTATTTAAAGTAACGTGAATTTAAAATAAAATAAATATGTATTATATTAAATAAATATTTACTACATAGTATTGTATTAGGTTTATAATTACATTATAAACTTATTGTAATTAATTTATACAATTTATAAAATATTTTATTTTAAAATTATGGAAGCTGATTGAATTACAATTGCAACACAGGTATCCACTGCCCATTCACTAGGGATCCTACTAAGATCCTGGCCTCCGAGCACCGTGAGGTTCCGACCCGGGTGGGACACGGGCGTGCTCGAGCCGATCCTGAAATTCCACCGCGAAACCAAGTCGCCCTTCATCGTCAACCCATACCCCTACTTCGGATCCAACGCCAAGAACTTCCGGTTCTGCACGTTCGAGTACAAGCAAGGAATGGTTGACCGCTACACCAAGAGGGTCTACACCAACATGTTCGACGCCCTGATGGACGCCGTCCTCATGGGGATGAGGCATTTGGGCTACGGTGATGTGGACATCGTCGTTGGGGAGACGGGTTGGCCTACTGTGGCCGATGGCTGGCCTTGGGTCACTCCCCAGACCGCCCAGGCCTACAACGGAGGCCTCGTTAAGCACATCAACTCCGGCGTTGGAACGCCCTTGATGCCTAACAAGAAGTTCGAGGTCTACATCTTCGCCTTGTTTACCGAGAACCTTAAGCCTGGTCCGATTGCTGAGAAGAACTTCGGCTTGTTCAGGCCCGATTTCACCCCTGTCTACGATGCTGGCATTTTGCGGAACGACAAGGTATGGACATCAGATTGCGAATTCATTATGTTCGATTTTGAGTTAGCATTAACTGGCTTTCGGGTGCTTCTTCGGTGTCGCAGCCACACCCAATGCCGCAGCCAAGCCCTAGTCCGGCAGCAGGATCAGGGGCGGGGAAGCAGTGGTGCGTAGCGAAGCAAGGAGTCACGAGCACGCAGCTGCAGAACAACATAAATTACGTGTGCAGCCAGGGGATCGACTGCACGCCGATCCAAGCAGGCGGGGCCTGCTTCACGCCGAACAACCAGGCGTCGCACGCCAGCTATGCCATGAACGCCTTCTACCAGGCTAAAGGCCGACATCCCTTCGACTGCGACTTCTCTGGCACCGGCATTGTCACTTCCAGTGATCCTAGTAAGCCCTATGAGATTTGGTTGTGTTACTGAGTCTACTGACTACTGAGGAGGCTATGCTTATTAACTGGGTGTCTGTTTTTGTGTGCAGGTAATGGTTCATGTAAATTTGTGGCTTAAGAAGAGATGATTGCAGCTGGTGTAGATTTAATCTAATTAAGGGTATGTTTGGATGGTGAGTTATTATAACTTATAATGCAGAATTTTACATTATAAATTATAATATACTCCATTATAATGTAAAATTCTGCATTGTAAGTTATAGTAACTGGCATCCAAATGAATCCTTAGTGTAATTTAAAGTATTAATTATATAATTTTTTTTTATAGAGTGAATCTCACTGACCGACTGATTCCTATTGCTATGGACGGTGTTAGTTGGTGTCAATTTTTCATGTGTCTGATATGTAAACATGACGTCCAAGGAACACCAACTAAATTACCTTGTTGTGATGTTCTATGTTCTATTCTGTATTGTACTTCCTTTGTAACAGTTTATTTGCCATTTTAGATTGATTCATATACATGTCCAATTCATCAACACACCAATATTACGGAGTAATAAATATACTACTTTTTCGGTCCAAAATAAGTATCGTTTGTCTTTTAGTGCACGTTTTTCAATGAGTTAAAAAATTTATAAAATATTATTATTTTAGTTAAATTTTTTATAAAACTTTATACTTATTAGTAATAACTATGAAATTATATAAAACCTTTGATTAAAAAAAATAATATTTTATAGAGTTTTTAACATCTTAAAAAATGTACCGGAAAAGATAGTGACATTTATTTTGGAACGGAGGGAGTATAAATGATCGAACGTTGAGAAACGTCAGAATAGACATTGTGATGTGAAGTAAAGTCCACTTGTAAGTTGCTAAAGAAGGTCCATCGATTATCCGCTTGCAATTGAGCAACATTGAAATCACTTCTATGTTCAATTTGATGTTGTGTCTTTCGACGTGTGGAGTAAAAATGACAATGGATCGGGTGATAGCCAGGTGAATGAACCTTCATTTCGCCCGATCCAATGGATGACCAATCACCCCACCTAACCCACCACTCATATCCACTTAATTCACTCATATCCATATGGTGAGCGGGTGAAATATGGATGAAATATGAGTGATTTTTGCTAAATACACATCATTGAATTCCAATAAAACATGTAGATAAAACAGTGGCTAAAATAACATCATCTTACACATTAAGTCTTAAATAAGTCATCATAAGTTTAAATAACATTGTCTTAAACACATGACCATAAGTCTTAAATATGAACGAGAGTTTAAATAACATTGTCTTAGGAAATTAGAAAGTTTACATATTTTTTGTATAAAATATATAAATAATACGGAGTATTACATAATGTAGATGGATCGTGGATTGGATCGGGTGGTGGATGATGGGTCGAGTGCGGGTAGAAAAAATATCACCCCTCCCGACCCATCACCCATATCCACTTTTCACCTGTTTTTTTCGGGTTTTTACCCACTTTTTCGGGTTCGGGTCAGATGCGGGTGAAATTGACATCCCTAGTATGGAGCAATGTCTGATTGGACTTTCATTAGCAATGTATTACAACGCGGATTTGTGATATATATATATATATATATAAATATAACAACACATATTCATTTATACACACATTATCATACAGTTAGGCAGTTAGCTAGGGCCAAAATCACCATCATGGTATCGATATATTGATAGTAAACCGCTAGGCCAAAGACAACATTACGAATTTACAACGTCAATATATTGATAATACTATAGACTCATCAATTCATCAATATGTACACATTATTATGCAATTAGACTGATATTATCACGGTGTTGATATATCAATATATAGTAACATAGACTTAGATAAAGATTTACCTATATGGAAAGGATGATTTATTTGAAATAACAACATGAGAACTACGTTGTATTCTCAGAATCCATATTGTATATTTGAAATAAATTGACCTTCTTTCTTGTCGTATTGTACACTTCCCTTCTCGACAAACCCCTACCCTAGTTCACAAAGACAAAATATAAAACTGATGCCAACATTTCATCACGAAAAAAATTACTATGAGCTAGCTAGACTCATCTATATGTACAAAGTTAGGGCAAAGTCGTCTATATTAATTGGTAGTATTATAAACTCATCAACTCATAATATAAACAATGTTAGTCTGAAATCATCATCACCATGTTGACTCATCAATTCATCATCAATATATATAGGGATTATAGGCCGAAGTCAGATCTTATGTATTATGATGTCGCCTCAAATCCAATGTTAATTGTCTCCACTCGACTTATACAGTTATACTCCTTTCTTTTCTATTTTTAACAGGTAAGGATTCAAAATACTTGACACCACTCGTATCAGGTAAATTAACTTATACTTCTTTCATTTTAAAATGGAAAAATGAGAAAAAAAAATCCTCTAACACATGTAGTGAGTTTTGAAAAATACAGTATTATGAATGTGCATGTATTTCCAACATGCACGTGGCAAGCCAAAAATTTCGCCGGAAACACATAACCGTATTATTTTGGGTTAATACTTGATATTAGTTTTTATTTAAGGTCGATACTTGATATTATTTTTGATCTTTTTTTCCTTTTAAAATCGTTGTTTTACTATTGATACGTTTTTTTAAGAATGATAAAACTAAATAAAAAACGTATCAATAGTAAAACAACGATTTTAAAAGGTATTTAATTTTAACAGGTAAGTATTTAATTTTATAAAGTTTTTAACTTATAAAATTTTTTTAACTTTATAAAAATCGTTGTTTTACAAAATTTTAGTAAATATGCATCTAATTTGTACAAATGCAAATGTTCAATCCCTCAAAAAGGGTATATTTTTATTACAATATTTAAAAAAAAAACATCAGCATAATTTTATCATGGGTGGTGATTTGTTAATAAATCATATTTAATGGGTAGTTTTGTTTAATTTCTAGTTTAACGGGTGGTTAAGTAAAAAACTTGATATTTAATGGGGATTCTCTGTAATTTACTAATTTACCCTAAGTTTTTTTTTTTGAGGAGGAGGGAATATAATAGTACCGTTGGAAAGTTTGAATGAACTATGAAGGGAGGTGAGCACATGTGGGGCCATAAGATGGGTGTGGGGGGACCGGATCTATCATCTATGGGCCGACGGATGC
This sequence comes from Persicaria maculosa, assembly GCA_963922045.1. Classification (NCBI taxonomy): domain Eukaryota; kingdom Viridiplantae; phylum Streptophyta; class Magnoliopsida; order Caryophyllales; family Polygonaceae; genus Persicaria; species Persicaria maculosa. The sequence goes on along the minus strand of OY998265.1, from coordinate 90,956 downwards.
TGCTGCAGCTGCACGCACATTTCCTTTGTAGTGTAGTCATTTTGTTTTAGAGACTTTGTTGGCATCATTTGGCTTAATTCATTAGCCTTGGTAGGTGTAAGAGTAGAGGAAGCTTGTCGGCTACTTTATATGCCTCCAATTCAACTTTCCATTCTTTCAAATCTCACCTACCTTTGTGTTTTTCTTCGCGGATATGTTACACGAAAATCCCTAAGAAAATAAAACGCACGTACAAGATTTATAAAATTGCGACTGAAAACATTGATGTGTAAGAGAGAATTACAAAAGGAAATTGAATTGATTATTTGGTCTAACAATGTAACACCCAATCATATATTAGATGTATGTCGATATGAGAGGTCTTTCTTTTCAGGTTTTAAGTGATGAGTACAGTTGAGAGCACGAGAGAGTTGAGAAATGCTCCATATGAAAGGTGATCCTTTATAGTCATTGAGGGTCGTGTGCACAGACGCACATGTGTTAAATGATCAACACGTCGACTTCATGAGGTTTTATCTTAAAACCAACTCAACACGCAGGTAACCTCTGCACGTGCAACTTATATGATTATTTTGTCTAGTTGACACTTGGACAACGGATCTACCATCTCATTATCATTTTAGCTAATTCTAGGATTAGAGTTGTGTTGTTTGGCTAAGCGTTCCGATACCATACTGAGGTGCGTTGGGATTCATGACTAGAGATTGTATGTATAGACACGCATCCGTTAATAGCCTAATGTACACATAAACACGATCATCTTCAAACCAAGATGCAATAGAAGGAGTAACCCGACCACTAGGTTAATTATATATTATGCTTGTTTAGTTCATGTCGAGAAGTTTGATATTGAAATGTCCCTCCCACATCGATAAATAAAAAAACTAAAAAATGATTGGTTATAAGGAAAGGTGAATCTCTATACACTATCTTAAGATTTTGTTTTAAGATGTTGGACCTCTTTGGAAAGGATGTGAACGCATATACTGAAGCCTTGTTTAATTCATATCGAAAGATATGAAACTCTTTTATTCGCTTCACATCTTAAAACTTCTTTCACCAAAAATGAAAAAAATGAATATTTAAAAATGGAAGGTGCTAAATAGGAAATGGTTTTGTGCATATAGTCTTCGAAACAAAGTTGAATTCCAAATTTGATTCAAATTGGTTTGATGGGTCCTTATTGGTGTGCAGGGGCGGATCTAGAATTTTTTTCGGGGTGGGCACAATTTGTATGGATAATTTTTATATTATTTTTATAAGAAATATTTTTTTAAAAAATATATATGTGAAGAGAATACCTTAAATTTATAATAAAAATTATTATTATGTGAAGAGAATACCTTAAATTTATAAGAAAATTATTATTGTTTAAATATAAAATACCAAAAAAATTATAAGAATTTTAAAATAATGAAAAATGGATTAAGGAAAAAATAAATTAAAAAATGTGGCTATTGGGATTTGAACAAGGATTGAGTTGGATTCTTTTTAAAATAGGGTGGGCTCAACCACTAAGCCACTAAAGATACTTGTATATTGCCTTTAATTTTTTCTACATAACACATATTCTTATATTTATTTTCGGATCGGGGTGGGCGACGGCCCGGTGTCGCCCACCCTTGGATCCGCCCCTGTTGGTGTGCCTCCGATCTGTTATTACCTGTCTAGGCCTTAATTTTCAGGGCATTACTTGAAAATTTAATTAAAAGAAATGGGGTGTTCCAAATTTCCAATCGTCTCTATAAGTTTATCGTCGCTTTTCATACACATTTCGCAATTTACCTCTCAATTAAACTTTTTGGAAATGGAACAATAAAAACCTCTAAGATGAGTGGAATTAGAAATTTTCTTATATGTAGTGAATGCCAAACAAGCATATAGGCTTATATATACCAAGTCAAGTTGAATTACTAAAAATCCCATATGGCGATGAATTGTCTCTTTCTTGACTACGAAATTATAATTTCCCATTCAAATATCAGTTTTCAAACTCAAAATTTCAATGCTGTAATTTTTTTCTTCAAATTTCAATTTATGTTCTTATAAGATATTTAGATTAAACGGTCTTTGTATCTTATATTTTCATAAAAATAGTGAATCCTATAAATGTAATTAAAAGAAAGATTAAGTAATTAAAAATGGAAAAACATTGTATGTGATGTATAAGTGATTAATTTAAAGCATATTTATTCATTTTCAAGGTCCAAATAATGTCAATAATACCGGATTTATAGGACTTTACCACTAAGAGGAAACCAAGTTGGATTAAAAGAATTCATATTGTAAGGTTTTCAAATTTCACAAGCCCAAGAGAAATTCTTGTAGAAGCTAAAATTTTATGTGCCCTGTTTGATAGAAATTCTTGTAGAAGCTAAAATTTTATGTGCTTTGTTTGATAGAAATTCTTGTAGAAGCTAAAATTTCATGTGCCTTGTTTGATATCAAGAAACATGGCGACAGAATTTAATGATGTGGCCGACTATCTTGCTCGTAGTGTACATGCATTCCTTGTCGACGATTGCTGTGAGGATGATCCAGAACTGCATGTTCTCGTCCGAAAGGATACGCTAGGAAGGGCCTCTGTTGCGGCCGATCCGACCTAATCTTTAATTATCTAGCGTAAAAAAAAAACAAACATAGCGACTTACCAATTCATTAGTTTAGTGGTATAGGTGAGTTGCCATTTTTTTTTTATGACGAGAAACTCATCTTTGGTGGGAAATCCAGAGCACGTGTCCCAGCCGACAACAACCACGTATGAGGTAAATCAATTTGCGCCAACCAACTCGATCCACTGAAAGTTACCATTTTACCTCTCACCAAGAACTAAGCTTTTTCCGGATCCAGTTCATGAGCTTTTATTTAACCCGTATAACGTTGATTGTCTCTTAACCCCCGTATCATTAAAAAAAAATGATGGCTAAATGAAGTTTCCCTTCAATGTACGAGCAAGATCCCTTTATTTCCTTTTCGTAAGTTGAAATATGTGAGGTGTTATCTCTATCCATGCCATGAGCATGAGGTGTTATCTCTATCCAATTCAAGAAGAAAATTTTGAAATGAGATCAGTGTACTTTACAGCGAGGTAATGTGTTTAATTTTAGCCAATTATGGTTTTCAAAACAGTAAAAATATCAAAAAAAATAAAACAAATTAGCTTATTTCAATAGAACTTTTGGCGGTTATAATTTTAAAAACCGTGAGAAATTTAGTTCTTTCCAATTTAATAGGCATGCAGATCCCCCTTCCTATCGGCCCAACACATCAGCCAGCAACAGTTTTGAAAATCGTTGTGTTAGAACCTTGCCATGGAAGCCATTGATTAGGAGAGGTAACAGAGAGAGATCTGGGAGAGAGAGAGAAAGAGATCTGAGAAAGAGAGGAAGAGGAAGGAATGTAATTATATTGCAATTGATTCAATGATATTTTCTACAATATAATTCAGGGTATTTATATCCCCAAGCCCAACTTTCTACTAATCCCACTTATTATCCCTATATATCTCAATTCCTAACAATACTCCCCCTCTTATAAAGCATTGTCCTCAATGCTTGTACAAAATAAAACTAATACTGAATTTGCAGGGAGTTCAAAATGCAAAAAAAAAAAAAAAAAAAATCAACAAGCTAACAAAACATTGGAGTAAAGTCATAAGGTAGCTTGTCCTCCATGAGCTACTGTCATGCTCTTCACTTGTAGCACCTGAGAAGATGAATGTTGCACTTGGAATGAAAATCAACGCAACAACAATTTGTTACACAAGTGATCTTATTTCAGGTTGCCCATAAGCACAAGGTCTATCACTGAACACCCTTTGCAGCCACTGAACCTACATCACAAGGTCTAGGAAACTTGGTTTCCTAGAAGCTTCCCGTGACAGAGTGCATATGGTGTCCATGAACCTGCAGTAGCCTCCTATGACAGCTCCCACACCAACCTTACTCAGAGCCATTATTTTCCAACAAAAAGGCGAGAGCCTCAAGCAGCAATATCAAACAGCTTGCACCAAGTTTCTATCATTACCACCTGGATCGAAAACAAGAATCTTATCGGTATCCTTGTGAATGTAAGACACTATCGAAACCCTCCAATGGCCTGTCGCCTGAGTGCTTCCAAAGGATTTAGGTCTCTTCAATTCAACAGCTAGCTTAGCAATTCCCGGGTCGAAAATCAGATTCACATTCAGATTCACAATCCCCTTCTTTTCACTATCTATACCCCCATCAATCACCACCCGTGAAGATTCAACACAACTCCTAAGCAACTTGAAACCTACTCCTTCCATGCCACAATCCAATAAACTTGAAGTATTGACAATTAATACTCCTTTCCCTCTATCATATGGCCAAGAATTTGCCATGGGTCCTTGTTCGATGCCAAAATCATCATCAACTCTTGGCTTAAACCTACTGAGATTTAAGCCTATAGCATCAGCTCTAAACCCAGTTCTTTTAGGCATTTTCACAAACACTTTATATGCATCACTTCTTCCCATTCGATCAGCTATCATATCCTTGAATCCATTCCCTTCATCTAGCTCTTCAAGGATTACAACTTCTAAAGGACAAGGGATTACACTAGTATAAATATACCTTTCCATGACGTTTGAAAAACGCCATAAAAACCATAAGATGGCGTTTTTTAACGCCATGCTGTAACGCCGTTGAAGCCGACGCCGTGCTTTTGGCCACTTTTTTATGGCGTTTGGGAAACGTCATAGAAAAAGAAATCCATGACGTTTTTTAAACGCCATAGTTTCTATTCAATATTTGTAAAACCTAGATTCCATGGCGTTTATAAAACCTAGATTCCATGGCATTTTATTGTTTTAAAAAAAATATTGGTAATCAAAATACATTAATATGCTGGATAAGCAAAAATAATATATTACATTGCCTAAGAAGCACAAGAACAAACACCACCAAAGCACCATAAATCTTCGTAACAACACTAGCATAGGCTATCTCCTGATTTCTGACTCCCTCCAAAAAACCTACCAGAAACAAGCCATTAAACCTTTTAGTTGGATGTACAAGACAAGATAAAATAAGAAGCACACAAGACAATTTGAAATAATATAAATTGAACAGAAGATGAGTTTTAACTGTTTAGAAAGCCCCATATTCATGTAAGAATGACAAAAAAATTGATAACTGGCAGCTGATGGATTTAGAGATTAATTCTTATTCAAGAAATGAAGATAACATCACATAAATATCAACTTACAACCAAGTATAATAACAAAACACATAGGCCATAGGTGCATTCTTAGGCTCTAACATCTACATAAACTTAAAACATGTCCCCATTCGTAGCAAACGAAAAGAGAAGTAGATAACTATTTCACTGAAATTTACGTATGAAACCTTTGACCAACATTGCAAACAAGTAACTTCTATGTGAATTCAAAATTTATGAATAATCACAATAAATAGATAAAGAATTAAAATCTAGTAATAGTTAAGAAGCTGAATTGTGCACATACGTGTATGTCAAAGGGTTGTTTTCTATTGGTGAATTCCGACACAACTCTGACCAGCTTGATGGTGGAGCTTCGGAAGACCTCACATATGAAGTCCCTTAGCACCTGTGTGGAGAACAAACAAACAAAATCAACCATAAACATCTAAACTCTAAAGAAAAAAAACCCTAAAAACCAGAAATTAAGCTCCATAAAAATCAAATAACGGATACTTACATGATGTTTTGTTGGGCTTCACCATATCAGACAAAAAACAACTAAGTCTTTCCTTCATTGGCGGTACCTTATCAGAAATCAAAGCAATTGTGGAGCGACAGGGTGGAGAGATGGAGGTGATGCTCCTCCACAGTCGGAAGCAACGATTGACAAGGAGATAGAGTAGCTATGAAGCGAACGAAATGGAAAGATGGCGAGGAGGTGGTGCTAAGATGGCGAGAGCAGATGAAAAGGCGATTGGATAGAATAGAGGCGGCGTTGAACAGGAGAATCGACGTTGTTGTGGTTCTTGGTCGCACTTTTTCAGAAGAGAGAGATAAGAGCAGGTGGGTGTGTGGCTTTCTAGGGTTTTATTCTGAAGGGGATGAAAATTGGGCGCTACATTTAAAATTGGGCTGAAAATTTTGGGCTTTTAATCAAAACACTTAGGGCCTGTTTGTTTGGACGAAGGGAAAGGAAAGGAAATGTAACATTTCAAGAGAAAGGAAAAGAAAGGAAAAGGGTTAAACTCCAATTTTGTTTGGTTGATTTAAGAGGGGAATCATTGCTTTCTTCATTACCTTTTTATGCGTTTGGTTGATTTAAGGAAAGGAAAGAAAACAAATAATAAGACCTTTTCATTTTTTTCCCCCTAATATTATTGCAAAATCATATAATAAGGATGAACAGATATAATAAACTCATATCAAATCACTTGAAATCCACACCGTCATAATTCCATACAGTCAGAAATCCACATAGAAACACCAATTCGCACTAAAAAAAGAAGTTATAACCTCGTTCAAAAAGACATAAAGGTAGACTACAAAACCAAACAAACCAAAGTATCATGCATGTTCAAAAGCTACAACCACATATAAAATCCACACGATCAGCTTCTCTTCTTGAAGCAGACCCCAATTCCTCCCTGTAGAAATCTTGAAGAAGCACCGAATGCGTGAAGAGGAAATTAAACAAACCCCAATTCCTCCCTGTAGAAAGTAGAAAATATTCTGCATTTAATAAAAATTGCTCGTATAACCTGAAATGAAATATAAAGTACAACAAATAATGCAAAAAAAAAATACTGATCTCTGCCTTTACACTAGAACAAATACTCCCCAACCCTGTATTTTTCTGTTCTTGTTCTTTTTAAAAGTACCTATTAAACAATAATATTCATTATATCCCTGTATTTTTCTTCTTCACTCTGATTAATCAATCACAGGTGAATGATTTGAGCTTGGTACATTCTAGAAACTTCCCCGTATACAAGTATTGGTGAGAATGTGAGATGTATTGAGTCAAATCTATCCCTTCAAAAGTTTGATAGAGTTGTTTACTCCAGTTGATTTCTAGCTTGTTTGTCTTCCTTTATAGCATTGACTGGAAACTGGGCTTACCACTATCTGCTGCTTTCCAACAAAGTCTTACATTTTCTCTAACAGTGATTAAAAAAAATTACTTACACAATCTATTACTGTAATATCAATTATACATTTGGTCCTAAATATGAAACCATTCATATGACAATACTCAAAAGGCCAATATAGCATAACTTATATTCATGAACAGATAATACATAGGAGCGGATGCTTTATGGTTTATGATTCAAAGAGAGGACAACAACAAGGACAGCAAAGAGAGGACAACAAATTACCAACAAATTCCAGTTCACTACTTGCAAAAAAAATCAGCAGAGAGAGGACAACAAATTACCAATAAATTCCAATTCATTACTTGAAAAAAAAATCCAGTTCACAGTTCACACAGCATAGAGATTATCATCTTTCAGTGCTGATTGAGTATAGATTGGCACTGGATATTCTTTTGACAGTAATTAGCCAGAGTAGGTTGGTAGTTGTTTGATACAGCTTACATGTTACTTAGAAATTGGAATGGTATAATTCTAGTCCATAATATAGGTACCATTCACAAAAAAGCCACATCCTACCAGAATGATTTCAGCCCACAATGAGCAACATTTTCTCACTATCTCAGTCTTCATAACAAAAAAAAAATTCAAATCAACAGGCAGGACATAACAAAAAAAACGAAAAGAAAACAAACTCCACCAGAGACTGGAATGCAGCTATGCTGGCAAAGGAGAGGGAGAGTTGAATATACCTAAGTCACTGCCCGAAAGAGCTTCCTTTGACTCCTCTTTAAACTTTCTGAGCCTTCTCCCTCCTCCCTCCTGGCTGGTGTTTGCCCCAGTTCAAAAAAATCTCTGAAATTGCAAATTGTAGCAACAAAAAATTAGCCATCGATCAATTAAGGGCAAAATAGAAGTTCCCTAAAGTTAGGCTAAAATTCATATACCTAGCCAGAGAGATCTTTGAACGAGAACTCCTTATGAATTTGTTATGCGTTGATTGCTGATTTGTCCCCTTTCAAATACCCAAACCAAGAGACCCCAAAATTAGCAAAATCACAGCCCTGGAACCTGCAATGAAATCGGTCAAACCCAAAGATTGCTCAAACGACCAGAGGGAAGGGCAAAAGAAGTTCCTAATCCGAGCTTTAATCATTCGAATCGAAGATTCAAGGGCTGAAGTTTGGAGTTGAAAAAAGCCCTAAAATCACAAATTCTAAAAATCAATCGAACCTAGAAATCGAATGTCCAATTGAACACGGATATGTCTAGAGATTCGAGATTTGAAGCACGAATCGCCTAAACGTTAAGCTAAATGAACGAATTTGAGGTCGAAAATTTTGGGGCTAAAGCAAAGCATACCTGTTTGACGTCGTCGTCTCGCGCCCTCATAGCAACGGGCTCGAAGGGGGATGGCGTCTCACCCGCCTGCTCTTCCGACTACCCAGGCCGAAGTGCACAGGGCCACCGGTGTCCGCTCGGCTCCACGCCTTTGCGCACCGTCGCTGCTCCTGGTGTTGCTATTTCGGGAGAGAGAGAGTCGGGGAGAGAGAAACACTCAGTAAACCCCTAATTTCTCTAGGGTAACAAATGGGGTGAATTGATTAGGCTCCACAAAGAAATCATTCTTTAGATTGTGTTTAACAAACAAGCCCAAACAAACACCGGGTAATTATTCCTTTGTTGGACCCTTTTTTTTCCAAAACAAACAGGCCCTTAATATGACGTTCGGTAAACGCCATTAAATTCATGGCATTTACCAAATGCCATAAATTTGGTTGAATTTTTTCACCGTTTAATAAAAACACATAGGATGGCGTTTACAAAACGTCGTTAAAACTATGACGTTTATAAAACGCCATAAATATTCTATACTTTAAAAATTAATGGCATTTTTGTATTAAAACGCCATGAAACATATTTTTAATGACGTTTTATTAAAAACGTCATCTTTTAAATGTCATTGATAACCATGTTTGTAGTAGTGTTACCTTTGAATCGGCAGATTGGATTTCATCTTTTTGCCTTTGTGTTTCATCCTCTAACTGTTGCGCCGTCTTCCAACAGTCCAAGGGCACTTCAATGTCGATTTCTTGTCCTCTGCTAATGTTGATTCCCCATGAAATTGTCGGATCCTTGTTACTGGTAAGCGTGTGATTTGAATCGATGAATGACTCGAACACTTCTTGGATGAAATCGTTGGTTGCCGGATTCGAACTATCCTCCAAGATATCCTTTGTTGAAGAATCATATGGCATTTCAAAATCGACACCCATGTCGATTTCTTCATTTTCGCCTGAACTGGGGGCTGCAATCTGTTCTGTGGTTACAAACAGAGCCCCATCCTTTTCTTGATAGCTTTGCACTTCATCAAGATCCGTGACATCCGGCGTCGGCAACCCTCCATTCTTGCTTGCTGGCGGTGCACTATCTTGCGATGTCGGAGCGATTTGTGATCCGCTTTCTTGCATCCGTTTGACAATTTTGTCCCACCATTCGTCGTTCTGCTTCCTCACTTGTCGAAGCTCTTTGCGGAAATCCAACACAATGTGTTGCCCCTGGCGGAATAGCCGCTCGAATTCGAGTTGTTGTTGTCGCTTGCGGAATTCCAACACGATTTGTTGCCCCTGGCAGAATAGCCGCTCGAAATCGAGTTGTTGTTGTCGCCAGTCCAGTTGAGTTTCTTCAAAATTGAATTCCTTGCTTTTCTCCATTACCGAAATCTATGATCGAAATCCCGGAATTCAGGTCGGAAGATCGATGCTCTGATACCAATTTGTTAGGACCTTGCCATGGAAGCCATTGATTAGGAAAGGTAAGAGAGAGAGATCCGGGAGAGAGAGAGATCTGAGAAAGAGAGGAAGAGGAAGGAATGTAATTGCAATTGATTCAATGATATTTTCTACAATATAATTCGGGATATTTATATCCCCAAGCCCAACTTTCTACTAATCTCACTTATTATCCCTATATATCTCAATTCCTAACAATTGGAGCAGATTTTATGGTGGTTTTAAAAACCGTAGCAGCCATTGTGGGTTTGGCAAGATTTTCTCCTTAGCTAGATTATTTCCCTACGGTTTTCAAAACCGTGAATACCATAATAATCACCATGTTTGGTGAGATTTTTACCGTTCGGATAGCCATTCGGTTGATTTAGTAAGTAGAAGTTGGCTTTTTTAATGCTATTAATTTGATGTCAAACATTTCATTAATTTAGTGATATCGGTCCTATAAGGTTTTTGCACCTTGGTTCTCAATGAGTTTCATAAAAAATTCTATGGGTAGAATTGAGAGAATCTCAATCGATAATTTTAAAATTAAGGGTTAAAAATTATCCCTCTTTTTTTTTCTAAACCCCACAAACACCAATTTTCTTTCTTTTTTTTAATTTTTCTTTTTATTTTTGTGAGTGGAATAAGAAACTCTATTGGTAAAGGATTTTTTTAAAACTCCACCGGATCCCAACCGGATTTTCTAATATATTAAATGGGTAAATTACAAAAACCGCCCTTAAAATAGGCGAGTTTTCACAAAACCACCCTTAAAATAAAAGTTTGCAGAAAACCACCCATACATTTACTTTTCTTTCAAAGAACCACCTATGGCCAATATTATTTGTAAAAAGTTATAAATTTTTTAAAAGTTTTTATATTTTATTAAATGTTTTGGTTATTTTATTATATAATTAGGCTACTTTGAATACAAAAATGATAATTTAACATTTTTAAAAACACTTTTTGCACATAAAAATAATAGTTAATGGTGGTTCTTTGAAAGAAAAATAAGTTAATGGGTGGTTTTCTATAAAAATTTATTTTAAGGGCGGTTTTTTGAAAACTCACATATTTTAAGGGTGGTTTCCTGTAATTTACCCTATATTAAATTGTTTGTCCTAATTTGGATCAATGAAGTTTAGTCAGACCTGTCAAACGGGTCATTCGGGTCGGGTTCGGGTCGGATCACTTCGGGTTTCGGGTAAAACGGGTCTCGGGTAAAACGGGTTTCGGGTTTTTCGGGTTGACTCGAACTCGGGTTTGACCGGGTTTGACCGGGTTTCGGGTCGATTTCGGGTTTGTCAATTTTTCTTTTTTAAATTAAAAAAATCATAATTTATAATTTTGTGATAAATTTTAATTATATATAAAAAAATTTAATTATATATAATTATAAATCAACCGGGTCAATCGGGTCACCGGGTCAATCGGGTAAATCGGGTCAAAATTACCGGGTCAATCGGGTCACCGGGTCGAAACCCAGATTACCCGGAAAATTTTGGGTTTTTCGGGTTCGGGTCGAAAAAAAAATTCGGGTCAAAATTTTCGGGTTCGGGTCGGAAATTTTTCGGGTCGGTCGGATCGGGTCACCGGGTCGGGTTGTGTTTTGACAGGTCTAAGTTTAGATGTTTCTCCTGCTTTGTACAAATTTGTTCTAGTTCTTAATTAATTATTTTGTTGATTAGTTAAATTAAGTATGTTTTTTAAAAACACTCTGGACATTTATTGATCATTTATATATAGTGTGGAATACATGATGAAACGATAATGAAATACTAATTGGTAACATGTACGTAACTGATGGGGTAGCCGAAACTGATTGATTAAGTGTGTTAAATATATGTACATTAGAATGTTCATAAGCTAGTAAGGTGTTTGGCAACTCAACTGATAGAGTAGGTAATACAAACTAACTAATGAGATAAGAGAAAATGAATAGATTTGTAAATATATAAAAAAAACGTTTTGAAAAGCTTGGCGTGAGTAGTGAGTGAAAATTCAATTTCAAAAGCTAGTTAAACTAAAATCATATATTTAACTTATTTATCTTAAAACTGTAGAATATTTAAATAAAAAACGAAAAGCTACCTAGCTACATTGTCAAGCATAACCTAAGTGATATAACTTGAGAGATCGCACCATATATCGAAAGGTAGTTAATAACGGTTTAGTTTGTCTACTACTACTTTGGAAGATTTAGAGTCACCCAAACAACATATGAGTCTATGAGTCTAGGTAATTAAGGAAAAATATCTTCAACACAAAATTTTTATGGAATTAAATATTCACAACACCTCGTAGCAGTTTGGCAGACTTTTACATTTTAGGAACAAATTTAAGAAAGGTCTTCTCTAAATCATAGGTAATGGTGATAGGATAAATGTTTGAACCGACCCCTGGATTAATAATGTTTCATTTCAAACTTATCAACAAAACTATAATTGGAATATGAAAGTTTCAGAATTGTTAAATTCAAATAAAAGATGGAACATGCAACTACTCAGTCAAATATTCCCCCCAAATTTGGTGGAAATGATTTCAAATATTTATGTGCCTAAAAATAACACGTCGGACAAACTTATATGAAAATTTAATAGAGATGGGTTGTTTACAACTAAGTCGACTTATGATCTCCTGCGAAATGCTAGCCAGTCGGACTTAAATTATGATTGGATGCAACTTCACCTAGAACTAAGAATTTTATTTGGAAAATCAACGTGTAGGGACGCTTTGGTGACTAAAGTTAAACTTAATAGATACTACAATAGGGTTCATCCCTAGTGTTGCCTTTGCAATATGAAGGATGAAGACGATGCACATCTATTCCTGAATTATACTGTCTCAAAATCAATTATCATAGGAACTATGAATTCTCCACTGGTAAGGCTAACTCCAATGGCATGGTGCAAATGCTCAAATATGCACATTTTGATGTAAATTGTACTCCAATGGTTACTTTTGAGTGCTTAAAATGTGTACATTTGCACACAAAATGCTCAAATATAAGCACATCACCTCCCCCATGTGCAAAAACTTTTTACCACTCTTCAATAAAGTAAAGTCATTTCTATTGGTTGTTTTTTATTGTTTTCTTTTCCTTTTTAATTTAGTCATATTTATTTAGATGGATGTGTATAAAATGCACATTTAACCAATGGAGTAAAACATCAAAAAGTGATGTGTATTTTTAAGCACCTTGTGCAAATATGTATATTTGCACACTTAACCATTGGAGTTAGTCTAAATCCTTCATGGGTGTTGGAGGCTCCAAATCTTTATCCGAGGATTTAAACCAGATTAGGAGAAACACTATTCACTGTGAAGATCTTTTTATAATTTGGCAAAATATTTGGGAAATAAGAAACAATATTATCTTTAAAAATAGTAAAATGGATGGCATGGGGACAATTATGCGGACAATACTACTCCTTTCGTTAACTAAAACTTTTCATTTTAGAAATCTAGACACTTATTAAGAAAACAAATAAAAATACACTTATACCCCTAATTAGTAATTACTACTCTACTTTTTCACTTTCTCAAAAACTACAACTAACAACTGCCTAATCATTACAAGGACAATTTCGTAAAGTAGATAACAACCCCCCCCCCCCCCTCGAGTCTACAAAATTAATGTAGATGGATCAGTCACAAGGGAGGAGTGTAAGGGTATTGCTAAAAACTAGATGGGAGAAGTAATTAAATCTTCTAAGAAAACGTTTCAAAGGGATCAGATCTATAAACTGAATCCCTGACAGTGTATAAGGGGATAGAGCTAGCTTGTAGAAGAGTCTGGCAGAATGTAATGATTGAAGGAGAAAGCTTATCAGTAATCAAGGCAATTAGTGAATATACAGAAGTACCTTGGAAATTATGAGGTTTGTTGAAAGAATTAGAAGAATGAACAATCAGCTCACCACAATCAATTTCAGACACGTCTTTCGAGAGGAAAATTAAGCGGCAGACAATATTGTTAGGAATGATATTGATTGTAATCTTAATATCCTCCCTATGATTAGGGATCTCTGTAACATCATCTGTAAGCAGGGCCGTTTTGGGGGAAAAGGGTGTGCCGCATGCTGATAGGGGGAGGAGGCTGCTGATTAGGATAAAAAATTAAAAAAAAAAAAGAAATTGGGCTCAAAAATCAAAATGAATTACTGCAGTAAAAGGGGCTGCGCATGCTGATAAGAGGATTCGAACCTGGACAACTTCCCAGAAGGGAGCGCATCCTCAATGGCCTTTACCAATTGATCTAGCGGAACAATTTGATTCATTTTGCAACTTAAAAAAAAAAAAATATATATATATATATATATATATATATATATATATATATATATATATATATATATATATATATATATATAGGATGGTTTATATGGGAACACCCCTTAGGATGAGAACCTAAGAACACATCTAGACCATCAATTGAGGGTGAATGGATGGTGGAGATTAAATGGAGATATCTTGATTTTTTTTTAAAAAAAAATGGTGGGACCCGCGGAAATTGGTCATGAGACTCAATGATAGTGCGTGTCATACACGTACATAACGGAGCCCCCCTTTTTTGGTTCAAAAACGGAAACCAATTTCTTAAAGTGGCATTTCACATTTGTATTTTTATGTATATGGGAATTATGGCCACCGAAGTTTTTGATATTTTTAAAAATAAACGAATTTCACATAAAAAAAAAAACTTTGGTGGTAAAAAACAACTAATTTCACATAGCGAAGGGGGATTTAAGGAAATTATTTTTCCAGTTGAATTTATATTTCTTTACAAACTAATATAATTTAGCCGAATAATATTACTAATATAATTTTCATCTTACATACGAATAATATTTATAATCAACCCGACTAATCTATCAATTTTAATCGAATAATATATCATATTTAACGGAACAATCTTTCTAATTTAACCGAATAATATATCATATTTAACGGAACAATCTTTCTAATTTAACCGAATAATATAATTTTAACATCAATTCATAATCAACCGAATAATATTATTTATAATTTAACCGAATAATCTTTGAAATTAACCGAATAATCTTTATAATTTAGCCGAATAATATAATTTTAACCGAATAATATTACTAATATAATTTTCATCTTACATACGAATAATATTTATAATCAACCCGAATAATCTCTCAATTTTAACCGAATAATATATCATATTTAACGGAACAATCATTCTAATTTAACCGAATAATATAATTTTAACATCAATTCAGTACGAATAGTCTTTCATCGGCCGATGAATCATATTTCGAATTCACACCATTTGCATAAACACTAATTATTTCCGAATAATGTATTCATTTTCTACGAATAATCTTTACACTTTCTATGAATAATCTTCACACTTTCTCTTAATACATAATACAACTAAACCATCCTATTCGGACGATTAATGTTTTCATTTCCCACGAATAATCTTTCGTCTGTCGACTAATCATATTTCAAATTTTAGACCATTTGCAAATGGGAAATTAGTTGAAAAAATATATATAAAAATGGGAATGGTGGGCTGATCGAATTTGTGCTTTTTTTTTTTTTTTTAAAAATGTCTTTTTCATATCGAAATATATATACACAGTACGTCAGTTATTTCAAAAGAAACCGAACAAAGTGGAAGAATTGATCGGTTGACCACACGCGCTATACAATGGGAATGGTGGGCTGAATTTGTGCTTTTATTTTTTTAATTATAATAAATCCGAATAATCCTAACCATTAATTTCTTCCTAATCGATGGCCCAAAATTGTTCCTAGGTTCCCATCTTAAGGGGTGTTCCCACAGGAGCCACCCCCTATATATATATATATATATATATATATATATATATATATATATATGGAAGAATAGCAAAAAATACCCAAAATCCATAGGACATTTGCAAATATGCCTTGTTTTTTACTTTATTGTAAAAATGCCTAATTTTATTGCAAATGTGCCTAATCAAATTGCAAATGTGCCCAAAAGAAAAAAAACATGTGAAATAAAAAAAAAACAAAAAAAGCCAGATTTTCCTATTTTGTAAAATAAAAACGAAAAAAGAAAAAAAAACGAAAAAAGAAAAACAAAAAGACCGAAAAAAATAAAAAGAAATAAAAACGAAAAACAAAAAGAAAAAGAAAAAAAACTGTAAATGGGAAAAGATAAAAAGTAAAAAAATCAGAAATTGCTCCCTGTTGCTTCTCCTCCAAACGAGAGAACCGGAACGAGTGAAGATGAAGCTCCTCCTCCGTCGGCGTTGAAGATCTCCTCTCACACCGAGCCCCCTCCGCCGACGGCTTCTCACTGGAGTCGACTCTTCGGTCTCGCCACCAGCACTCCACCGTTCCGCCGACAGTCGCCCCACAGCATCTGCTCCTGTCGACAGATTCGCCCCAAAGCATCGAGCACCATCGTTCCGCCGCAGAAGCCATCAAAAACACCGACGAGGAGATCGGAATTGTCACCATCGGTCATCATCAGGTCGAGTGTTGTCCCTCGAAGCCCTCTGTCGTCGAAATCGAAAAACCCTAGGTATGTTACTTCATTCCTCCATTCTCTTGTTTATGTCCGATTTCTGCCAAAAAAAACCAAGATCTATACATTTAGATGAATCCTAACTTCCCTTACCCATCATGTATTTAAGGGACTCCGGAATACTCGGTTTTAGATTATCAATGTGTATGCGGTGTTCTGCACATAAGGTGTTTGTTAAAATGTCTGAGTGAATTTACAAAGGGTTTATGAAGGCTTCCAAAAGCACTGACTTGCACTGACTTGCTGTGACATAACAAAGCTACAAACCATGGAATGTAGGGATTTCAAACTAAGAACCTGATGTAGTGATGTCAAAGTTGTGAAGGGATTTTCTTTTCTTTCAAATGCACAGGTTTGAATATTCATCAAGATGAATCAATAGGAAACCAAATAAAATAGGATGAGCGGTGTTGAGATGCCATAGGCCCATAGAAGAGTATGATGCTGTCATTTTGATATAGAAGATGTTTAAGAAAATCAGTAAGTAGTTGATTTTAGTAAAACCATGAAAAGCATAGAACATCAGTCTGGATAGGCTGACGTACTAATTTGAATTTTATATTCATATAGATTTCTGAGTTTTTTTTAATAAAATCAAATAGCTAAATGTAAGGTCAAAACTACTCATTTGGAATTTGCAAAATTGAAATTGTTAATTGAATCATGTTTTCGAAAATAGGATGTTCTGTTTATTTTATTGCTACATCCTGATTTAGTTGTTTCTAAACTTGAGTTATGTCTCTCAGCCATGGCCATTACAAGAGGTGGGAAGGATTCTACCCCTTGTCGTTCGAAGGAGATGAAAGACATTGACGGGGATGAAGCAAATAGACGGAAGAGGAAGCAGAAAGCATCCGCCAACGACAAAGTCAAGGGGAAAGTCTTCAAAAAAGATGTAAGTGCCATGGTTTGGTGATTATATCTTTGGTTGTGGTTGAGTGGATTGTATGAATAAACATAGTAGAAAGGTTAAGCAAATTCTTAGTTTTCACTTAGAAGAAAGTAATAGTGACTGATTCCCAAAAAGCTTGAAGCTTTAGCTTATGTTAACTACTTTTCTCTCAAATTACTTGCAAATATTGATTTATCTGCAGATACAATATAAGTTTTACACCGGGGACTCTATTTATGGAAGATTAAATCTAAATGCAAGGAAGACAATTATTTCTGAGATTGAAGAACGTCTCACCCCCGGAGATTGGGAAAGAATATTAAAAGGACCGTTTGGGAAAATCGTAAAGATGATGAAAGAGGTATCGTACTCATCGCAGCTTATACATGGTGTATTGATGAAGCAACTTCAAACAAAGAAGTTGTGGGAGACATGGTATGATGTTGGTGGAAAGGAAACTAGGTTTTCAATAAAGGAATACTGCATTGTTACTGGTTTATGCTGCGATCGCCCACCGAATGTCGTCATCAAAGGCACAGACGTTGTGATGAAAAAGTTTTTTGGTGACCTGGGTGGTGAGAAGATGACAGTGCAAGCTCTTTTGGAGAGATTCAAAGCGGTGCGTGATGACAACAACTACAAATTTAAGTTGGCATTGCTTTTGCTAGTGGAGTGTATAATTCTTGGGGGTGATAAGAAGAGAAAGGTCAATCCTATGCACGTGAAGCTTCTACAAAATATGGATAGGTTTTATACATATCCATGGGGAAGGAAGGGCTACTTGGAGTTGCATAGAAGTTTGACAAAGGCTTTAAGCAGAAGATTGGAGACAACTAAAAAAACAAAACCTCGGGGTAGGATTCCATACTCCATTCAAGGATTGCCTCTTGCTTTTCAGGTAATTTCTTCATAGCCACTAGTCATTTGTTTGACTCTTTAACTCTTTATTATGAAAATTTATTTGCTGACTAGCTACTGGTTTGTTTCAGAAATATTTATCCCCTTATTTTTATGTCAAAATTCAACTATGCAGTAGTTATTTTTTTTGGTGTTTTCGTTCCTTACTTTGGGTGTCAAATAGTGGGAGTATTAAGTTTATTGTCTTCATATTCATGTCTTTTAGATTATCAAATTAAAAACCATGTCCATGTAACCATGTCTCAGTGGATACTCAGTGGATGTCTCAGTGGATATTCAAAAAAATAACTATGCAGTAGTTATTTTTTTGCTGTTTAAATTTGCTTGAATAAACAAGTATCTGAATCTCAATTTTTATGAATTGGCATGCCTTTTTTATGTAGAAATTGTGTGTTGATTATCTTGTTTATCAAAATGACTAATTTCTTTTCTTTTTCCTGTCCTGGCACACTTTGGCATAGAATCATATGTCATGTTAATCTATTGATGCTTGCTTTCAGTTTATATCAAGGAGATGGTTGCAAAAGGTTTCAGTGTGGACCTAAATAATATATGAACTAATGAAGCAAATGGAAGTGTTTCCTTTGTAGTTATACAATGTTACTTTTTTTTTATGAGGATCGTTGAATGTAATTGTAGATTTGGATCTATGAAGCTGTGCCTGTGATTGCGATCCTGTATGCAAGGAAGCTGAGTGAAGATGCAATTCCTCGCGGTATACGATGGTCTTCCGAGGAGGAGCCTGACCATGAGCAATTACAGAATGAGTTGGCCGACGAAGCAAGGCAAGTCCACGCTATTTTGGTGGCCGAAGAAGACGAGGAAGAGATACTATCAAAATGTTATTTTTCAGACGAAGAGAGTGATGAGCACTTTGACAACATAGTCAAGAGCACAATGACAAGTGCTAGTACAAGGAGGACTGAACAGAGGCAATTAGAGGTTGATGTTGGGACGAATGACATGGATAGCAATGTAGATTCGCTAAACTCAAAACATGTCATGGGTGCTATCACAGAATTAGCACATACTATGAGGCGGATTGAGAAGTCATTGGTTGAAAGACTTCAAAGGATAGAAGAGAGGTTAGATAAGATAATTCTGCCTCATAGGGAAACATCGAACCTGTCTCCGATGAACAAAGTTGATTCGTTGCTCGATGAACATGATGATAGGAACGATAACGAGGTATGGAATACCCTATAATAGAATGTAGTTTATTGTGTGAATTAAATTGTATTTGTTTAGCATATGTTCATTAAATTATGCTTATTGTAATGACAGGAAAAGTCTGCACATTGGAGTTGCGATTTTACTTCCAGTGATAAAGTGAAAGTCTTTGGTGGGAATGCAGATGAAGAGAAACCTTGCACTAACTTATCTAAGGAGACTATCATTGAGGATGCAAAGGGGAGTGAATTTGAGGAGGTACATATAGTTCCTCATAAGAGGGAGGAACCACTCGAGAGGAAGCCAATCACTCGATCGAAGAAGGTGGTCGATAATCCGAAAAGGGTCCTTCCGGTTCGCAAAAAAGAGAAGTCTAAACATATGTCCTCCCCTTATACAGACTCGAAATGCATCGAGTTGGAAAATGTGCAGACGCCGCTTGTCACTTACAAGAAACGTGGGAGGCCCTCAAAAGTAGCTAAGGGTGGTGGAGATAACCTTCCATCAGCAGACCTGAGTGCGTGGGTTGATTCACCGAAGTAAGTTCACTTGTAATTTAATGTTTGGGAATCATAATAATTACACCTTGTCCCTAATATTCTTATAAAATTGCAGCGAGGATACTCGTGATGGCCTAGCTGGGGGAACATTAACCAAGGAATTTTTTAAGAAGCTACTTGAACCTCAAATGTGGTTGACAACTGAGGTAAGTTCACTAACATGTTCATATTTTGGAAAACTGGACACAACTAGAATCCAATAGCAACATCTGTTTTTTTTTACTCTCTTTATTTGAATTATACTTTCTATATCAGTAGATATTGAAGCAAGTTCTTTACTTTCTTTATTTGAATCAAATAGGCTCTCTTACACTCGCTGTTTTTTTTTACTCTGTTTTTTTTACTCTCTTTATTTGAATTATACTCTCTTTATTTTTTTAATCTCTTTATTTGCTTCACAACAGCACATGGAGCAAGTTCTTTACTTTCTTCGGGAGAAGATATTGAAAGATGATTATAAGACCGAGATTATTTTAGATGGATTTTGGGTGAACCAAATTCATGTTCTGTGGAAAGACTACAAGGCTGGTAAAAGCTCAGACAGTTCGCATCGGATTCTGTTGAAGTACGTCGAAGGGAGGTTGCCGCAAATGAATGGGAAGAGTTGGGAAAATGCTGAACATCTCTATGTTCCATTCAACTTAGAGAACAAACATTGGGTAGCCCTGAAGATCAGTTTGACAGATTGGTCGGTGTATGTGTATGATTCGGACCACGGGTTGTTCAAGGACAATGTTTTACTAAAGTTGTTAGAATCGGTGACAAAAGGACTTCCCCTAGTGTTGAAGCGAGTTGAAGCAATGGCCAAGTTGGTAGAAAAATGGGGTGAAAAGCCATTCAAGGTCACTCGCGTCCCCGGTTTGAAATCCAATCAGCGAGTGTAAGAGAGGCAATTTCATTATTTATATCGATTAATAGCACTTGTTTTTATGCATAACGTTGTGTTGTATGTATTTGGCAGGGGTGATTGCGGGGTATACACGCTCAAGTACATTGAATTTTTGAGCACTGGAAGGTCGACGTTGGAGGCGATATCGGATGAGTTTATTGATGGATACCGCAAAGCTTTCGCGCAATGTGTGTGGGATGGCAAATGGGAGTCCATGTGATAGTGTGTGTGGGTAGTAAAGTTAGATGGTTTTTGACGGGTAGATGTCTATATGCTGCTCGGAACTCGATTCGTATTATATTAGGCTAACCAGAAAACCTTAGGCTTAAGATTCGCGGGTTTAGTATTTTGGATTTTGAACTTTGTACTAGATGTTTGATGTTATGGAACCTCCACGGTTCATGTTTGATGTTTCGTATTTTGGCTTAGTATTTTGGGTTTAGTATTCGTGGGTTATCCTATATATTAATATTATTATAGTTTTGTCTTGCTCAAATCTGCATATTATCCTATATTTCCTGTCAATATGGAGGCTATCCACAAATTCAAATGTGGCAAGATGCACGGACTCAATTTTGTCATCTTCAACTTTGATTTGCTTGACATATTAGAATCATTTGAGAATTGGATTTTCTTTAATTAGCTGACAGGAACAAAGGCGTTAGGAGCGAAACACTCATAGACGGTTCATAGAGCAAGTATATGAAGCGAAACACTCATATGAGCTCAAGGTGGTGTAGCACAACTCGCGGGACAAAGGCGTTAGTGCAATTTGAGAGGGGGTTACGTTTTGTGCAAAGGGGCTGGAAACACTCAGGATGTTGCTTCAATACAGACAGGAAATATTTATAAACATGTCAGGATGAAAAAACTAGTATTGCCAGGATGTTACTTCTTTACTGACAGGAAATGTTTTTAAACATGTCAGGATGAAAAAACAATTATTGCCAGGATGTTGCTTCATTACTGACAGGAAATGTTTATAAACATGTCAGGATGAAAAAACTAGTATTGCCAGGATGTTACTTCTTTACTGACAGGAAATGTTTTAAACATGTCAGGATGAAAAAACTAGTATTGCCAGGATGTTACTTCTTTACTGACAGGAAATTTTTAAACATGTCAGGATGAAAAAACTAGTATTGCCAGGATGTTACTTCTTTACTGACAGGAAATGTTTTAAACATGTCAGGATGAAAAAACTAGTATTGCCAGGATGTTATTTCATTACTGACAGGAAATCTTTATAAACATGTCAGGATACATAACCTAAGTTTTCATATTCGTCGGGGACATACTTATACATGGGTCACGAAATAAATTAGAGAATGGGAGGATGCAGTCATCAACCAAAATAAGTTTTTTTGCAATTGATAAATAGGCAATAAAGGCAATCAATGTGAAGTAAGATCCAAACAACGTAAAATGAATAAGTGACAAATAACAAAGCCAATTAATCCCTAACTAAAAAGTTTGCATATAAATTGTGAAGGGGGTTTTGTGATCATGGCAAAGGCGTTGTACATCTAGTTTGATAATGTCCTCGCTTTCCACACCGGCCACACTTTCGAGCCTTCGACCAGTTCTTCTCCCAATGTGATCGGAACCTATTCGTCTTTGGTCTTCCAGCAGGCCTTCTCACTTGTGGTGGGTGACAGGTGATAGTGGCAACCGTTGCAGGAATTTCCCAGCGCTCCATAGGAGGAACAAGATGCAAAGTTTCCTTGTACACTTCTTGTAATCGGTCCATCTTCAACATGGGATCAACCAAATCAGCAACGTCCACCCCCCTATCTTTTGCTGTAGCTATGGCATGAGCGCAAGGAATTTGATCAACCTGGAATACTTTACAATCGCATGTTCTCGCATGCAGATTGACCTCGAACCTTGATGTACCATCCGTTACTTCCGCCTCAAATTGACTCAGCCTCTGTACGCTCATTCTAACAGAACTCATGTATCTAGCATCAAGTATTTTCTTAACTTCCTCTGGAACTACTTCATTCCATTTTGCAAACTTCTCCCTCCTATCACAGAACCACTTGCACATAATCTCCAATATTGCATCAAACATTGCAACAATTGGCCAGCCACGTTCCTCCTTAAACCTAGAATTCATCGTTTCTGCATTGTTGGTGGTCATTATATCATATCTATTGTAGGTGAAGTGTGCCCTTGACCACTTTTCAACCCCTGCCTTTTCGACGTATTTACCAACTTCTGGAGACTCCTTGCATAGTTGTTGATACAAATGATTGAACTCTTGCTTGGTGTATGCCTTCGCGACCTTATTCCAAAGATCTAACAAGTCTCCTCTACGACATCTTCCCTTGAAATTTTGATAGATGTGGAAGATGCAATATCCATGCTTTGCAAACACATAATTGTTTCTCAACCCATTACCAATGCTTCCATGACGGTCAGAGACAAACACAACTTCCGGATCATCGTCCACAACAACCTTTAACTCTTTGAAGAAAAAGGACCAAGAAGCATCATTCTCGCTATCCGCCACACCATATGCAAGAGGGTAAATATGCTTGTTTCCATCTTTCGCTGTTGCTAGAAATAGAACACCTCTATACTTGGCACTCAAGTGAGCAGCGTCCACTGATATCACCTATAATTATCACATACATTAACAACATTTTCAGTGACTTGACTTATACTAAACTTTATGTTATCCGCTCATAGTGAATCCTGTCATACTTATAACATATCCTGTCATACAGAATAAGAGAGTTCTAAGAGTATAACATACCTTTCTCAAATGGGGCATTGCTCTGATCCATGCACCTAAGCTCCAAAAAGCATATTTGAAGCGTTCATTGTCATCTCTAACAACCGCTGTATGTGAGCCTGGATTCGACTTCTCAAGCATAAACATCCATGAATACAACCGACTGTAACTTTCCTCCGCTGAACCTCTAACAATGTCTTGGGCTTTCAACCGTGCTCGATTTGCCTTATGGTAGCTTGCATTCACTCCCATTTCTTTCATCTCTCTCATTATGTCCTTCGCATTGATGCCTCTTCCACAATTCGCAAACCTAGTTCACAAAATAAACATGATTCAAAACAATCAACTCGTGCGCAATTGCTAACATTCATTCATAATATGTATGTAACAAGATATTGCTGCTTACTTTGGAATCATTTTTTCTGCAATCATGCTCGAAGATGCATTCTTGTGATGGTTTTGCCTTGATTTTAAGCCACAACTATGCACTCCAATAAACTTGCGCACAAGAAACATATTAGTGTTGCGGTATATTGAACCACGACACATGAATATGGATGACTTGTCCTTACACCCCACTACATAAGTGCTTTTGTCAGACTTCCTCACACCCAACTCAAAACAATCTCGCAATGCCATCGCAACTAACGCATCTTGTAACTCCTTCTTTGTGTTGAAGTAATCCCCAACTTTAATGTCGTGAGACCTATGATCCCCAACCTTCTCTTCTTTTGCCTCAAATATAGCCCATTTGTCACTCGTCCCTTCATTGCGACGATAAACCTCATCAATCTCTTCCACTTGTTTCAAAATATCCATATCACCATCATTCAATGTTTCTTCAAACCCCATATATTGTTCAATTTCTTTGTCAGTGCATATCAAACCGGCCCTTTCTAGCTCATCCCATCCACCATCCATGTTTACATCTTCATGTGTACTGACTTCTTCTTCGCCGATAGTCAAATCGATGAAATCTTTTCCTTTTTTTCTTTCTGTCACATTATCCCTGTCATCTTCATCACTGCTCACAGACAAGACAGGGGTAGGACTATAACTCGACTTTTTGTTTTTCATCCTGTCAGCTGAACCTAAATTCCTGTCAGGCTTCTCTACGAATGCCTCATCATCCTCACTGAGGATTTCGTCAATAGTCCTGTCATCCGCCAAACTTATCCTGTCAGTTTGCTTCACTCTCTCTTGAGTCTGCGTTTGTGTCAACGGCGGCGCACTTGACAACACTCTAACCTCTTGATCACCTTCTTTAATATCAACCAAATCCTCCACACCTTTCCCTCTACTTTTAACACTTGAGTACAACTCGATTGGCCATACTCCATCTTTTGATGATTTCATATTCAAAAACTTAAAAGCTTCAAAATCATCGTCATCATTAACATCATAAGGAGGAAAATTTGGAGCATGGGGCGACACATATTTCATCTCTAACTCGTACCTTTTATCATCAAAGGCAATCTTCTCCACAATTTTCACCTTCAATGCATCAAACTTTATATTTTCCGACACAACCAATGCTTTAGACTTTCGATCACCGGTGTAAACATACTTTTGTCCTTGCAACTTCCACTCCCCATTGGTAATCAATGTAATTACATAGTTGCTTCGACCTAACAAATAAGCAAACATGACAGGATATGTTCAATCACAACATTGCACTGAAATAAAAGGGAGACAGGATTTGAAGTAGGGTTGCACATAATTACCCATGATTTATGCGATCACTTTGTTGAAGATGCAAGGAGCGGACGCACGGATGACATGAATTTCTCAGATATTACCCGTCAATTGTAGAAGAAGATGATAAACGTTGCAAATTCACACGTCAATTTCTCCAAACTCTCTTTTACTAGGTTAAACGGTTGCAAATCATATCTTTAAAAGATTATTTCTTTTTTTTTTTCTTGGAAGGTATCTTTGGAAGGAGATTATATCTTTATATAATATTTATCTTTACAAAATAATTCTTAATTATTTCTTTTTTTTTCCGAAATTTTTTTTCTTTACAGAAAAACTGTTTTTTCCATTTCCATAAATAATTCCAAAATCTGTTTTTTTTCTTTTTTAATATCCGAAAATCATATTTCTTAATTTTATATTTCATAAAATACTAATCTTATGTATTTATTTTAATTAAAAATATGCCTCCAGAAAATCTGTATTTTCCATTTTCCATATATAATTTGGAAATTCTGTTTTTTTTTTCCATTTTTAATATCCGAAAATCATATGTCTTAATTTTAAATTTCATAAAATACTAATTTTATATATTTATTTTAATTAAATTGATGCCTAAACTCAATCTTTTTTTTCCAGAAAATCTGTTTTTTTCATATTTCCATAAATAATTCCGAAATTCTGTTTTTTTTTCCAATTTTAATATCCGAAAATCATATTTCTTAATTTTTAATTTCAGAAAATACTAATTTTATATATTTATTTTAATTTAAAAAATGCTTAAACACACAATACTTTTATTGCAAATATGCCTAAATAGGCATCCTTTGCAATTTGGTAGAACTAGGGGTACTTTTGTAACCCTTTTTTCTGGGTAGGGTATATCCGCAAATTCGCCTATATATATATGAGGCCTCGTTTTGTACAGGCCATGAACCGGCCTTGTCTGTAAGGATGATCAAGAGTGTTCTCGATCTGTAACCAGAGATGCTTTACTGTTTGCCTAATGTAAAAATAACAATTTCACCAAAAAAAAAATGTAAAAATAACAAATAAAAAAATAACGGTTTAGTCTGTCATTTTCTCTTTTGTGTTTGCGTTAATTGGATTTTGCAAGGTTTTAGCTTTCTTTCCTTTTATATATTTTATTTTTATATATATAAAATACAAAGTATACTTTGTATAATCCTTTCAATTTTATAAAAAATTTACTTAATTTATTAATTAATTTATACATTAAAAAATAGATTTTACCTATTTTAAATTATTCCATGCTAATTCTGTTTATGTACCCGAACTTCAATTCCTTAGAGCATCTCCAACAATTTTCCCATTTTGGGGATTTTGGAGTTTGGGGGACTTTTAAGAGTTTTTTTTGGTCCAACAGGTTCTCCATTACATTCTCCAAAATGGAAAAACAGCAGAAAAAATGGAGTGGATTCCCTAAATCTGCAGCATTCTCCAAACTAAATAATTCTCTTCGAAATGGGGAAGTTGTTGGATTTAAAGTAAAAATAATTTGTAGAATATGTATTTTGTTTCTCCATTTTGGGGAAATTTTAGGGAAGCGGTTGGAGATGGTCTTAATAGCTCTCCTTTATGACAAAAAAAAAAGAGTTTCAATTCTTTTCTAATTGAAAATACTTAGTTAAATTATATCAGACATAAGTTAGATAAACCACTATGTTATTAATTACCCTAACAATCTTATATATAAATACTTTAGTTCGTTACATATAAAATTTCAATTTTTAAGCATTCATAGATAACACGAATTTTCAAACCTATGCTCAAAGGTGTATGATAAATATGTCGAATTTGACAACATTCCACTTGATTTATTGATGTAACCATTTTTTAAATTTATATTTTAGGGTTCACTAATTTTCTACTTTTAAAATTTTCTTTTCCGATAGAGTATCCTATATATTTCATTAATTATGTCGATCACACAATAGACAAACCATAGATAAAATATCCATGTTGATGCATGCCATTACTCCATGTGAAATCTACAATTTACCTTTTTTCACAAAGTCTAAAAATTTAACTAATTAAGCAATGGTAGATTTCACTAGCTTCTTATTGCATCGAAAAATAAAATAAAATAATAGGTAAAAATAATAGAAAAATTAAGAAAAATAAAATAATGGGTAAAAAATAAAATAATATGTAAAAAATTAAGAAAGACATCAAACTGAGTATTTAAGTCGGGGATCGCCCGAGCGCCCGAGCGCAGCGCCCGATCGCCCGAGCGCAGCGCCCGAGCGCCTTGGCACTGTTTCCATATTGATCGAGCACCTTCGGGCGTTTTTGCTCGGCACTTCGTGGGTCAATGCCTGGCACCTTGGAGCATGTCCAAGACACCCCGGAGCCATGGTGTCCGGCTCCTAGGCACCCGGTCACTAGGTGCGCCCGGCCACGGTGGGTCAATTATGGCATTGGTCGAAATTTTCGGACTTTTGTGAGAAAAGTTTCAAATAAAAAAATTTGGGGGATTCCTAACATCCTAATCTTGCAATAGAAAAAAACCCCATGCGATTTGGATCACTAGAACTCCAAAAATCAAAGTTTGAATTTTGTATGATCTGCCTCCCAGGCGCCGTATCTGTTGGTGTTGGTGGCAAAACTGCTAGAAGTGCACTATAGAGGAGTGGGTCACTCGAAAAAATCGAAAATTTTAGAATGAGCTTGGGCGCCTTAGGGAAGCTTCTGGGGCATCTTTCGACACACCAAGAGCACTTTTTGGTCGTGCACCCCCCTCGATACCCCATGAAAATGATCGATGTCCGATGTCCGTTGCCGCAATGTCCCGAGCGCCTGGGCACCATGGTGCCCGGGTGAGCGAGCACCTAGGCGCCCAGTGGCCTTGGTGCTCGACGTCCGATGTCCCGAGCACCCCGGAAGCCTGACGCCCGAGCACCTCGGCACCCGGTCCCTTGGCGCCCGATCACCTCGGCACCCGGTCCCCTTGGCGCCCGAGCACCTCGGCACCCGGCCCCTTGGCGCCCGAGCACCTCGGCTCCCCGGAGCCTTGGCACCCGAGCACCTCGGCACCCGGTCCCCTTGGCACCCGAGCACCTCGGCACCCGGCCCCTTGGCGCCCGAGCACCTCGGCTCCCCGGAGCCTTGGCACCCGAGCACCTCGGCACCCGGTCCCCTTGGCGCCCGAGCACCTCGGCTCCCCGGATCCTTGGCACCCGAGCACCTCGG
>OY998265.1:50000-57500 GCA_963922045.1 Persicaria maculosa | reverse complement strand
TCCATTGACATTTATAGAGAAGGAAGGAGAACAAATACATTCAAGTATCCAGTGAGTAAAAGTGTTAGGAAAATTCAAGTTATCAAGCATTTGAGCAATGAACTTCCAGGATATAGTGTCATATGCTTTTCTGAGATCAATGTTCAAAATACATCTAGGGCTAATCCTTTTTCTGGTGTATTCCTAATAAGCTTTTTTTTTTGATTTTAAGGGTTAATATATTAAAGCAAAAATGGATACTTACAATGATCTAGTACAAGAAGCCTATAGCCCGTAGGCTTTTGTAGGCATAACCAAAATCATGAAACCACATAAGGTGATTCCAATCCATCAAGGTGTGTTGAGCTCGAGGCTCGGTGCAACTCCATTTTCATCAAGCCAAAGCTATCAGAGGTCGGACCCACACCCTAAGATAGTATCCATTTAAATCTCCCTTCGGCTCGGCCATCAAGAGATTTAAAGGGACACAATCTTAGCACACCTAAGATCCCATTACCTATGAACCTAAAGGATCATATCCAAAAGATCTCACTAAGGGAGATTCCACCAACCTAAGCTATGAAGCATGAAATATTAGGAGGTTCAGACAGAAATAAAATAGTCTAAGGCCATATACAATACAGGGTACAACCATAGATATCAAAAAGAAAATCACTTAAGCCGACAGCAGTAGAGAGCATCATTATGTCATTGTTGGTCCATGTGCAGGAGGTTCTGATGCAGTGTTCCAGAAGAGGTGAAGAGTAGTGAGAAGTCATGATGTAGCATCTTGTAGACATGTATCTTCACAAGGTGGACAATTTCCTCAGCTGATTTAGTTATATTCTCAAAGAGTTTCTCATTGCGGGCCTTCCAAATGTAGTACACTGTTGCTCCAAAAGCAGCCCTCTTTGCCTTGGCATTCCATCCCTTTCCTCGTGCTTCTTTCTTTAACCATTTGAGACCACTTCTGAGGGTACTCATCTCCCTCCATATTCCTAGCCATGCCTTGACCTGTGTCCATACAGAAGAGGTAAAATGACATGAGAAGTACAGGTGATCATGGGATTCATTTGTCAAATGACAGAAGTGGCATAATAAATCAACTTCCCTTGTTTTAATGAGGTCATTCGTGGCTAATCTTCTCCTTGCAGCCAGCCATAAAATGAAGGAGTGTTTTGGTGTGATACTTCTGTCCCATACCACAGAGCTCCAAGGTGGTTTTAAAACTCTATTTCTGAAGAAGTTGTAGGCTCTAGCAACACTGAAGTGTCCACCAACACACCAGGATTTCATGAGATTGTAGCCTTCTTCAGGTGTACCTGCAGAGGTTAGTATAACATCTCTAACTGCAAGAATTTTCTTTATGAGTGGTGAGTCATTTTTTGTATGAATTAGCCAGGACCACACATTTCCTTGCTGTATGTACTGGTGATGAATCCATCTAATCCAAAGGCTATCCTTTTTGTTAATGATATTCCATAAAATTCTAGAAATAAAAGCATTGTTCCAGGTCTTTAAGTCTTTTAGTCCTAATCCACCTTCCTCCTTTGGAAGGCACACATCCTTCCATTTAATTCGATGAGATTTCCACAGAAATTTGGCACAGAGAGAGTTTATTTTTTCAATAAGAGTAGAGGGAGAAGGAAGGATTGACAGCCAGAAACCTTGGATTCCTTGTAGAACAGATCTAATGAGTTCAACTTTTCATGCATAAAACAGATTTTTTGCATTCCAATAACTGATGTTTGTGAGCATTTTGTCAAGGAAAGGAGTAAATTGAGAGATTGTGAGTTTCCCTGATGAGATAGGGATTCCTAGATATCTAAATGGGAAACTCCCTTGGGAGAACCCAGATCTCTGTATTAAATATTCCATATCCTCATTTGTAACACCTGCAGAGAAGAAAGAAGATTTCACAGGGCTTATGTCCAAGCTAGAGACTGCAGAGAAATGCTCAAGGGAGTCAAGCAAGATACCTATAGATGATCTATCACCTCTAGACATTAATATTATATCATCTGCATAGGCTAGATGGGATATTTGTAGGTGAACACATTTTGGATGAAATTTAAAAGCAGGATTCCTGGTCTTACATCTAAGCACACGGGAAAGGTAGTCAACAGATAGGACAAACACAAGGGGGGATATAGGGTCTCCTTGCCTTAGTCCTCTTTTGCCATTGAAGAAGCCTTGGAGATTCCCATTGATGTTTTTAGAAAAGGAGGGAGAGCAAATACATTCAAGGATCCAGAGAATAAAAGTGTGAGGGAAATTTAGATTTTCTAACATTTGAGCAATGAAATTCCAAGAAATGGTGTCATAAGCCTTTCTGAGGTCAATGTTGAGGATACATCTAGGGCTGATTCTTTTGCGTGGGTATCTTCTAATAAGTTCTTGTAGAAGCATAATGTTTTCACCCATCAGTCTACCTTCCAAGAAACCAATTTGAGAGGGGGAGACAATGTCCTTAAGTACAACAGCAAGTCTAGAAGCAAGAATTTTGGTGATGACTTTATAGCTTACATTACAGCAAGAGATGGGTCTATAATCATTCACACTTTTAGGGTTTGAGTTCTTGGCTATAAGAGCAATTGAAGTGTGATTAGATTGCTTTAAGAGCTTCCCAGTTCTGAAGAACTCTTTAATAGCTAAGGTGAAATGAAATCCAGTGATTCCCCAAGTGTCTTTAAAAAATTTGGAGGTGTAACCATCGGGACCTGGGGATTTTTCATCACCTATTTCCCATAGGGTGTTTTTAATTTCTTCATCTGTGATTGGAGAAATCAGTTGTTGATGAGCTTCATCCTTTAAGATTGGTCCACCCTCTGTTATAAATCTTTTGTCTACATTACTAGTGTCTCTCATTTTTCCTAGGAGGTCTTTAAAGAAATCTTCAAATTGGCTAGCCACTTCCTGTTCAGACAATGTTGCAGAACCATCTTCTTTGATGAGGGAACTAATATGGTTTCTTTTCATATTCTTCCTCATAATTCCATGAAAGTAAGCAGTACACCTATCTCCTTCAAAGGAGTGTTTTACTTTAGCAAGTTGGGAGTAAAATCTGTGTTCAACTTCCTTGAGTCTTATAGCTTTCTTTTTGGCTGAATCCAAGTTTTGTATGAGCATAGGAGAGTGAGGGTCAGTTCTAGCTGCATGAAAAGCCAGTTCATATTCTTTTTCAGCATTCAGTGCCTTCTGTTTGATATTAGAGAAGTGAGTCTTGTTAAGGTGTTTAAGAGGGTTCTTTAAACCTTGGAGGAGCTTACACAATTTAAACCGATCAGAACCATTCCCATTAAACACCCAATTATCCGAGATATATTGCTGGAAATTCTCATATTGACTCCACATATTGAAGTACTTAAATGGTGGTTTTTTCTTAGCTTGACAATCCAGTACTTCCACAAGTACTTGAGCATGATCACAATTTTCCTTGGGGACAAGAAAAGAGGCTTTGCAATGAAGATTCAGGGAGTCCCATGTACCATTTATCATGACTCTATCAATTTTTATGGATTTGTTGCCTTTAAACCAAGTGTGGTCAAGGCCTTGGGACCTAGCATCATGTAAGTCAAGTTCTGCACAGATATTCCACAAATCAGCAATTTCATAAGCAGTGACTGTAGCTCCATTTTTTCTTTCACAAGATCTCATGATTGCATTAAAGTCACCTTGTACAAGCCAAGGGCCATTTCTGTTGCCAACAGCATTCCTTAGATCATTCCATAGGCCCCTCCTTTTTACAATAGTATGTAATCCATATACTTGTGCTAAATTGAAGGTCTTGCCAGACGACATGCACTTGATCACACCACTTATCATTTGATCAGTTGTAGTGCAGTGGGTGAACTCTATTTTCTGAGGATTCCATAGTATAACTATTCTGCCAGCCTCACTATGTTCAAAATTATGCATGAATTTCCATTGAGTGAAACCTTTGTTCATGATAGCCTTAAGCTTGGTTATAGTAAGCTTTGTTTCTAAGATTCCCAAAAATCCTATATTTTGATTTTGTAAAAACTCTCTGACAGCCTTTTGTTTTGTGGTGCTGCCTAACCCCCTTACATTCCACGAGGCAATAATCATTTAGACTTTTTTGTAAGGGTGCTAGGCCCTTTATCTTCCTGTTGTACTCTCTCTGGATTAACAGAAGGCCATGATTTGAGCCCCATAACAACCTCTCTGCAATCTCTAGTATCAGTGATCACCACACCATCCTCATTATTGTCATCTGAGTCAGATAGCTGCTCCTGTTCTTGAGTGTGTTGTTGTTCATTCTTATTCAATCTACAACTTCTTCTAACTTCCACCTGTTTACCTAATTCATTATGCTGTGGGTGGTCAGTTTCCTTATGTGACTCCTTACTGTAGCAAATGAGTGCTGTCTCAAGGTTCTCACAGCTGTTAGTTTGAGGGGTAGTGTCATCCTCCATATGCTTTATGTATTCAAGGACATGGAAGCTATTCTGATCAGCAAAAGACACTCTTTTTTGTCTTTTTTTCTGTTCCATTTTAGCCATTCTTCTTTGCTGTATTTCCATGTCCACTCTTTCAGTGCATTCTTTGTAGAATTGCTGTGTATCTTGATAGTCCACAACTCTAGGAGGAGGAGGAGGGGAGGCTTTTTTCTTTTGGTAAGCTTTGTTGATCCTTTCAATAGAAGAGAAGAGAGAGGATTTAACATAAGATCGAGTAGATTTGGATAAAGAAGAGGAGTGGGAAGAAGATGGAGGGCAGGAGAGGGAGGTAGGAGAAGGGAGGACAGTTTGTGGTTGTGATTTAGAGCAAGTGGATGGGTTGGGGAGCAGAGGGACAGGGATGGAGGAGGAGGAAGAGGGGGCATTCAAGTGTATAGGGGGAAGGAGGGGTGAAGAAGGGGGGGGGGGGAGATCAGTGGTAGAGGGAGAAGGGAGAGAGTTAGAGGTGAGAGGTGCAGGGGGGGAGGCCAAATTTGGTAGAGTAGTGGAAGAGGTTTCTGGAGAAGTGTAAGGAGGGGGACCAGAAGGGGTGGGGGGGTAGGAAGGATAGGTGGCATGGAAGAGTTGGGACCATCATACAGATTTTGAACACCAGAAGAGAGGGGGGCATTTTTATCAGCAGATGATCCATTTTTGTTGGTACTATTCCTAGTTGCAGGACATTTCATGGTCTCATGTCCATATGTGGAACAATTGTTGCATCTAGGAGGGAGGTTTTCATATTCAATAAAGCAAGTGTGGTCTGGGGCATCATCAAACTCTATGTGAATTGTTCTTTTTAGCTCCATGGAACAATCCATTTCTACTAGGACTCTAGCATATAGTTGTTTTGTCCTCTGTTCAGTGTATGAGTCAGTCATAAGTGGATCACCTATTTTTGTAGCAATTCTTTGAAGCATGGTAGGTGTCCAAAACTCTGTAGGTAGCTTATGAATCCTTATCCAAATAGGAAGTTTAGAGAACAACGCCTTGTCAAAGGTAAATCTCTCAGGAACACATTTCAGTGGGAGGGTGTAACCTGGTCCTGTGTAAGGGCCTTTAAGAAGTACAGAGTCTCTGTCCTCTTCAGAGAAAAACTTAAACATAAACCATCCCCCTTGATTATTGAATGTATGCTTTGGCCAATTATCCTTAATTTTTCCTATGGCTTGTAATCCTGGAAAGCGACCAACCACATAGCCTACAAGAGAAAAAC
This sequence comes from Persicaria maculosa, assembly GCA_963922045.1. Taxonomy (NCBI): domain Eukaryota; kingdom Viridiplantae; phylum Streptophyta; class Magnoliopsida; order Caryophyllales; family Polygonaceae; genus Persicaria; species Persicaria maculosa. The sequence continues at coordinate 51,845 of OY998265.1, read as the reverse complement.
CCCAAGCTTCTTCTAGTGATAAGCAGTCTTTTGTTGAGGCTTTGACAGTATCTCCAGCTCCAGAAGCTTTATATTCTAATTTATAGCCTCTAACTCTTTTTTCCCTTCCAGTTAGAGTATGATTTAATGCCCATGCACCTTGTATAGATGAAGTAGCAGTTTGGTTTGCTGGTGCAGCATGTTGGAGGTTAGGGGTGTTTTGGTTCTGCTTATATGCTTCAGCTGGGGTAGGGGCTTGGTCAGTTGAATGCAAGGGGGGGGTTGGAGGAGGAAGAATTGGGGAAAGAAGAGGGGAGAGTGATAGGAGGTATTGCTGGTTCAGCCACTGTGTTAGAAACCTCCAAGGTACTTCCAATTAGTGGGTTGACATTAGTAGAGGGGGGATACTGCTAGTAGGGAGATCAGTGTGAGGGGAGCAAGCAGAAGACACATTTTGCCCCTACTTTGGGGTCTTTTCAGAAACAGTAATAGAGTGCCCCTCCATTGGGGTCCTTTGATCAAGTAAAGTAGATTGCCCCTCCTTTGGGGTCTTTTGCACATCATTTGCCATATCATGTCCCTTCTTAGGGATCTTTTGCATATCAATTTCTGTCCTAGAGGACCTGGCTTTAACCAGGGGGAGGGGGGGGGGGGGAGAGACATACCTGAGCATTGCTAATAGCAATGGAAGGAGCAGGGAGGGGAGGGTCACCTGGTTTGTTCAGCAATGATGCATTCAGAGCTTGGTTGTTGAGCTGCTGTTGCTGTGGTTGAGTAGCTGTTGGCATCTTTGGTAGTGTTCCTAAGACAGTCATTTTTGATGTTGTCTGAGTGCTTGAAGCTTCCCTAATTGGACTTGGCGCGAGGGAGATTGCTTTCCTCCCCTGAGCAGGGGATCGAGCCTTATTTGTCATCGTCGACCCTCAGAAGAGGGTTTACCTTACTTCTGTATCAGTGCTGTAGTTGTTTGAAAGAGAGCTCAGTGCTGAAGCGGGCGAGTAGCTGAGGTTGTTCAATTTCTTCACACACAGACAGTGGTGAATCCCTTTGTCACCGATAGAAACCCCAACACAGATGAACCCTAGAAATTGGGGGAATTTTTAAAACTGAATAATTCAGGAAATTGGTAAGGCTAGGGCACCGAAAAAGGCAATGGAACACAATGGTAGGGTCAATTTTGGTGGAGGAAGGACAGAGGTAGTCCCTCGATCATATTAGGGTTAACCAGCGACAGTTTGCAGGAGCCCTAAGATTTGGGGGAATTTTATCAGAGCTATCACCAGCGAAATTGGTAAGACAGGTAGGTCGGAAGGAAGTTAGAAGGCTGAAGGAGTGGTCAATTATGGAGAAGGAGGATCAGAAGACACACCCCGATCAAGTTAGGGTTGACCAGTGTAGCGTCCAGTTTACAGGAACCCTTAAATTTGGGGGTTTTGTCTCTGAGCCACGAACGATGAAATTGGTAAGGCTGGAAGGCCGGAGGGAGTATAGGATGGAGTGGGAGGAATCAATTTTGATGTAGGTGGAGCAGAAGAAACCCCCCGATCAGTTTAGGGTTGCCCAGTATAGTCGTGGGACTTCAGGAACCCTAAGATTTGGGGGTTTATTCTTTGATCCACCAACACCCAAATTGGTAAGGCTGATGAGTCGGAGGGGGGTTTGAGTGACCTGGGTGAGCTCAATTTTGGTAGAGGAGGATCAAAGGCGACCCCCCGATCAAATTTGGATTGACAGCGGAGTTGTCAAACTGTATGAACCCTAGGATTTGGGGGAATCGTCTCAGGGCCACCAGCAACCAAATTGGTAAGGAGGGAGGTTCGTGGAAGGGTAGGGAAGCTGAAGGTGAGGTCAATTTGAGCGTAGGAA
>OY998265.1:30000-42500 GCA_963922045.1 Persicaria maculosa | reverse complement strand
CCCGAGTGCCCGAGCGGAGTGTCCGAGCGCCCGAGCGCAAGTGTCCGAGCGCCCGAACGCTCGAGCGCAGGTGTCCGAGCGCCAGAGCGCAAGTGCCCGAGCGCAGGTGTCCGAGCGCCCGAGCGCAAGTGCCCGAGCGCAGTGCTTGAGCGCCCGAGCGCAAGTGCCCGAGCGCCCGAGCGCAGTGACCGAGCGCCCGAGCGCAGTGTCCGAGCGCCCGAGCGCAAGTGCCCGAGCGCAGTGGCGGAGCGCCCGAGCGCATTGCCAGAGTGCCCGCGCGCAGTGCCGGAGCGCCCGAGCGCAAGTGCCCGAGCGCCCGAGCGGAGTGTCCGAGCGCCCGAGCGCAGTGCCCGAGCGCCCGAGCGCAGTGGCTGAGCACCCGAGCGCATTGCCCGAGCGCCCGAGCGCAGTGCCCGAGCGGAGTGTCCGGACGCCCGAGCGCAAGTGTCCGAATGCCCGAGCGCCCGAGCGCCCGAGCGCAAGTGTCCGAGCGCCCGAGCGCAAGCGCCCGAGCGCAAGCGCCCGAGCGCAAGCGCCCGAGCGCAAGCGCCCGAGCGCAAGCGCCCGAGCGCAAGCGCCCGAGCGCAAGCGCCCGAGCGCAAGCGCCCGAGCGCGAGCGACCGAGCACAGCGCCCGAGCGCCTGAGTGCAGCGCCCGAGCGCCCGAGCGCAGCGCCCGAGCGCCCGAGCGCCCGAGCACAATGCCCGATCGCCCGAGCGCAGCGCCCGAGCGCCCGAGCGCCCGAGCGCCATTTTGTATGATCTGCCTCCCAAGCAGGCGCCATTTTGTATGATCCGCCTCCCAAGCAGGCGCCGTTTTGTATGATCTGCCTCCAAGGCGCCATAGTGCTCGGACATGGTGCTTGGACAAGGTGTCCTTGGTCATGGTGCTCGTACATGGTGTCCTTGGACATGGGGCTCGGACATGGTGCTCGGACGACGTGTCCTTGGACATGGTGTTCGGACATGGTGTCCTTCGACATGGTCCATGGACATGGTGCTCGGACAAGGTCTCCTTGGACATGGTGCTCGGACAAGGTCTCCTTGGACATAGTGCTCGGACAAGGTGTCCTTGGACGTGGTGCTCGGACAAGGTGTCCTTGGACATGGTGTCCTTGGACATGGTGCTCGGACAAGGTGTCCTTGGACATGGTGCTCGGACAAGGTGTCCTTGGACATGGTGCTCGGACAAGGTGTCCTTGGACATGGTGCTCGGACAAGGTGTCCTTGGACATGGTGATCGGACAAGGTGTCCTTGGACATGGTGCTCGGACAAGGTGTCCTTCGACATGGTGCTCGGACATGGTGTCCTTCGACATGGTCCTTGGACATGGTGCTCGGACACCGTGTCCTTGGGCATGTTGCTCGGACATCGTGTCCTTGGACATGTTGCTCGGGTACGGTGCTCGGACATGGTGTCCTCGGACACAGATGCTCGGACATGGTGCCCGAGCGCCCGAGCGCAAGTGCCCGAGCGCCCGAGTGCCCGAGCGGAGTGTCCGAGCGCCCGAGCGCAAGTGTCTGAGTGCCCGAACGCTCGAGCGCAGGTGTCCGAGCGCTAGAGCGCAAGTGCCCGAGCGCAGGTGTCCGAGCGCCCGAGTGCAAGTGCCCGAGCGCAGTGCCCGAGCGCCCGAGCGCAAGTGCCCGAGCGCCCGAGCGCAGTGACCGAGCGCCCGAGCGCAGTGTTCGAGCGCCCGAGCGCAAGTGCCCGAGCACAGTGGCGGATCGCCCGAGCGCATTGCCAGAGTGCCCGCGCGCAGTGCCGGAGCGCCCGAGCGCAAGTGCCCGAGCGCCAGAGCGGAGTGTCCGAGCGCCCAAGCGCAGTGCCCGAGCGCCCGAGCGCAGTGGCTGAGCACCCGAGCGCATTGCCCGAGCGCCCGAGCGCAGTGCCCAAGCGGAGTGTCCGGACGCCCGAGCGCAAGTGTCCGAATGCCCGAGCGCCCGAGCGGAGTGTCCGAGCGCCCGAGCGCAAGTGTCCGAGCGCCCGAGCGCAAGCGCCTGAGCGCCCGAGCGCGAGCGACCGAGCACAGCGCCCGAGCGCCCGAGCGCAGCGCCCGAGCGCCCGAGCGCAATGCCCGATCGCCCGAGCGCAGCGCCCGAGCGCCCGAGCGCCCGAGCGCCATTTTGTATGATCTGCCTCCCAAGCAGGCGCCATTTTGTATGATCCGCCTCCCAAGCAGGCGCCGTTTTGTATGATCTGCCTCCCAGGCGCCATAGTGCTCGGACATGGTGCTTGGACAAGGTGTCCTTGGTCATGGTGCTCGTACATGGTGTCCTTGGACATGGGGTTCGGACATGGTGCTCGGACGACGTGTCCTTGGACATGGTGTTCGGACATGGTGTCCTTCGACATGGTCCATGGACATGGTGCTCGGACAAGGTCTCCTTGGACATGGTGCTCGGACAGGGTCTCCTTGGACATGGTGCTCGGACAAGGTGTCCTTGGACGTGGTGCTCGGACAAGGTGTCCTTGGACATGGTGTCCTTGGACATGGTGCTCGGACAAGGTGTCCTTGGACATGGTGCTCGGACAAGGTGTCCTTGGACATGGTGCTCGGACAAGGTGTCCTTGGACATGGTGCTCGGACAAGGTGTCCTTGGACATGGTGATCGGACAAGGTGTCCTTGGACATGGTGCTCGGACAAGGTGTCCTTCGACATGGTGCTCGGACATGGTGTCCTTCAACATGGTCCTTGGACATGGTGCTCGAACACCGTGTCCTTGGGCATGTTGCTCGGACATCGTGTCCTTGGACATGTTGCTCGGGTACGGTGCTCAGACATGGTGTCCTCGGACACAGATGTTCGGACATGGTGCCCGAGCGCCCGAGCGCAAGTGCCCGAGCGCCTGGGCACCCGAGCGGAGTGTCCGAGCGCCTGAGCGCAAGTGTCCGAGCGCCTGAGCGCTCGAGCGCAGGTGTCCGAGCGCCGAAGCGAAAGTGCCCGAGCGCAGGTGTCCGAGCGCCCAAGCAAAAGTGCCCGAGCGCCCGAGCGCAGGTGTCCGAGCGCCCGAGCGCAAGTGCCCGAGCGCCCGAGCGCAGTGGCTGAGCACCCGAGCGCATTGCCCGAGCGCCCGAGCGCAGTGCCCGAGCGGAGTGTCCGGACGCCCGAGCGCAAGTGTCCGAATGCCCGAGCGCCCGAGCGGAGTGTCCGAGCGCCCGAGCGCAAGTGTCCGAGCGCCCGAGCGCAAGTGCCTGAGCGCCCGAGCGCGAGCGACCGAGCACAGCGCCCGAGCGCCCGAGCGCAGCGCCCGAGCGCAGCGCCCGAGCGCCCGAGCGCAGCGCCCGAGCGCCCGAGCGCAATGCCCGATCGCCCGAGCGCAGCGCCCGAGCGCCCGAGCGCCCGAGCGCCATTTTGTATGATCTGCCTCCCAAGCAGGCGCCATTTTGTATGATCCGCCTCCCAAGCAGGTGCCGTTTTGTATGATCTGCCTCCCAGGCGCCATAGTGCTCGGACATGGTGCTTGGACAAGGTGTCCTTGGTCATTGTGCTCGTACATGGTGTCCTTGGACATGGGGTTCGGACATGGTGCTCGGACGACGTGTCCTTGGACATGGTGTTCGGACATGGTGTCCTTCGACATGGTCCATGGACATGGTGCTCGGACAAGGTTTCCTTGGACATGGTGCTCGGACAGGGTCTCCTTGGACATGGTGCTCGGACAAGGTGTCCTTGGACGTGGTGCTCGGACAAGGTGTCCTTGGACATGGTGTCCTTGGACATGGTGCTCGGACAAGGTGTCCTTGGACATGGTGCTCGGACAAGGTGTCCTTGGACATGGTGCTCGGACAAGGTGTCCTTGGAAATGGTGCTCGGACAAGGTGTCCTTGGACATGGTGATCGGACAAGGTGTCCTTGGACATGGTGCTCGGACAAGGTGTCCTTCGACATGGTGCTCGGACATGGTGTCCTTCGACATGGTCCTTGGACATGGTGCTCGAACACCGTGTCCTTGGGCATGTTGCTCGGACATCGTGTCCTTGGACATGTTACTCGGGTACGGTGCTCAGACATGGTGTCCTCGGACACAGATGCTCGGACATGGTGCCCGAGCGCCCGAGCGCAAGTGCCTGAGCGCCCGAGCGCCCGAGCGGAGTGTCCGAGCGCCTGAGCGCAAGTGTCCGAGCGCCCGAGCGCTCGAGCGCAGGTGTCCGAGCGCCGAAGCGAAAGTGCCCGAGCGCAGGTGTCCGAGCGCCCAAGCGAAAGTGCCCGAGCGCCCGAACGCAGGTGTCCGAGCGCCCGAGCGCAAGTGCCCGAGCGCAGTGCCCGAGCGCCCGAGCGCAAGTGCCAGAGCGCCCGAGCGCAGTGCCCGACCGCCCGAGCGTAGTGTCCGAGCGCCCGAGCGCAAGTGCCCGAGCGCCCGAGCGCAGTGGCGGAGCGCCCGAGCGCATTGCCAGAGCGCCCGCGCGCAGTTCCGGATCGCCCGAGCGCAAGTGCCCGAGCGCCTGAGCGGAGTGTCCGAGCGCCCGAGCGCAGTGCCCGAGCGCCCGAGCTCAGTGTCCGAGCGCCCGAGCGCAAGTGCCCGAGCGCCCGAGCGCAGCGTCCGAGCGCCCGAGCGCAAGTGCCCGAGCGCCTGAGCGGAGTGTCCGAGCGCCCGAGCGCAAGTGCCCGAGCGCCGTGTCCGAGCGCCCGAGCACAAGTGCCCGAGCGCCCGAGGGCAGCGTCCGAGCGCCCGAGGGCAGCGTCCGAGCGCCCGAGCGCAAGTGCCCGAGCGGCCGAGCGCATTGCCCTAGCGCCCGAGCGCAGTGCCCGAGCGCCCGAGCGGAGTTTCCGAGCGCACGAGCGCAAGTGCCCGAGCGCAGTGTCGGAGCGCCCGAGCTCAGTGGCTGAGCGCCCGAGCGCAGTGCCCGAGCGCCCGAGCGCAAGTGCCCGAGCGCCCGAGCGGAGTGTCCGGACGCCCGAGCGCAAGTGTCCGAGTGCCCGAGCGCTCGAGCGGAGTGTCCGAGCGCCCGAGCGCAAGTGTCCGAGCGCCCGAGCGCAAGCGCCCGAGCGCCCGATCGCCCGAGCGCAGCGCCCGAGCACAGCGCCCGAGCGCCCGAGCGCCTTGGCACTGTTTCCATATTGATCGAGCACCTTCGGGCGTTTTTGCTCGGCACTTCGTGGGTCAATGCCTGGCACCTTGGAGCATGTCCAAGACACCCCGGAGCCATGGTGTCCGGCTCCTAGGCACCCGGTCACTAGGTGCGCCCGGCCACGGTGGGTCAATTATGGAATTGGTCGAAATTTTCGGACTTTTGTGAGAAAAGTTTCAAATAAAAAAATTTGGGGGATTCCTAACATCCTAATCTTGCAATAGAAAAAACCCCATGCCTCGTGTTGCATCCCTTTTAAAAAAAAACCCCATTTATGCATGTGTGCTCTCTTCTCTCTCCTCTTTGAGGCGATTTCCGGCGATTCAATAATCTCCTCCTCCTCCTTGGTTTTTCTCCGGCAAGGGTGATTCCTCTCGAACCCCTTGTGTCTCATGGTGGTTATCCTCACGAAGCCACCATCGAATCGGAGTTAAACTTGTTTTTTCGTTTCGTTTTAAGTGTTTTTGCCGGTTTTTCTTTTCACCATTGTCGGATTCCCTTTGTCGACGGTGGTGGAAGGTGAGAGGTGGCTGTTTTCCTTGATCCTCTTGGCCGGAGTGTGGTGGTTCCGCCATTGGTGACGGCTTGATTGAAGATTGGGTGGAGGAATTTCAAAATTCTTTCCCGATTTGGTGTGGATTCTTTCCGGATTCTGTGGGATTGGTTAGGATCCTTGGGATCTTACTTGAACCTGGACGGTTTTGAGGCTAGGGGGCTTCTCCTTCCTCGGAATTGATGGCTAAGAAGAACAAGAAGGCTCCCGGGGAGGAGGCCACGGTTCTGACGGCGGCTATGAATGTGGCCAAGGATAACGCCGAAGAAGGTCCGAACGTTGCTAAGGATAATACGGTTGTAAGCAAGAAGAAAAACTCGAGCGAGGTGACATTGGTGCCGATGGTGGATATCACTAAAGCATCCGTGGAACCTTTGATGGTATTGAACAAGAAGCCATCGAAAGGAAGCCACACTAATGAAAGTGAGGATGCTAGGAAGAAGCTCAAGGGTAAGGCCGTGATGGAGGAAGGGGGAGAGGTGGCGCGGGTTCATTCTCGGGCTACCTTGTCGGATGTGGATGAGGAGATAGAGGTGGAGTTCCCACCTCTCAAGCCGAGGGTGTCCAAACCGGAGGCTAACGGGAGGCTCGGAACTACACCCAACAATGAGGGTGGGAAGAGTGAGACCAACGTGTGGGCTAGGAGGTCGGAAAGGGTGTTCATGAACTCAGGGCTTGGAGGGAGGCTTGAGTATGTCAAGCCTACGTCTACAAAGGTTCAAATCAAGTGCTCGGAAGCTCTTCCTAAGCAACAAGTGTGGGGGTGGTCCTTGCTAGGCCAATATGTTGGCTTCTTTCCGGGCTACTTTGCGATCAATGAACTACGGAAGTCTTGGGGAGTTAAGTCCCGATACCGTGAGGAGGCCGGATGGATGGTCTTCCAATTTGAATCGGAGGATGCTTATGAGAAGGTGCTAAAAGGAGGTCCATACTTCATCAATGGTAAACCTCTACTCCTCCGCCCGGTGCCGGACAAGTTTGCTTTCAATAGAAAGGAGATCGCAACGATTCCTTTGTGGGTTCGTATCTTTGGGCTACCGGTGGTGTATTGGACGAAAGAAGTGTTGGGACGGGTGGCATCGCATGTGGGCAAGCCGTTGTACACGGACAAGGTCACGGAGGACCGCAAGAGGGGCTCCTATGCAAGAGTGCTTGTTGAGGTAAACTTTGCTAATCCCATTACTCGTGCTCTTGAACTTGAATTTGATGATGGGGACACATTAGCTTGCACTTTCTTGATTGAGAATGAGCCGCTCTATTGTGCCGAGTGTTGCACATTTGGTCACAAGATGGAGGAGTGCTCGTTCAAGGAGAAGAGGGTGGCCGTGGGTGTGAATGCGAGGTCCACCTATGCTAAAGGGTCGGCTGCGCCTAAGGGGAAGGACCTTGAGAAGGTGAACCCGAGATTGGAAGGAGGAAGCTCCCACGTCGTGAAGGGTCAAAACTCCCGGAAAGCGGGCGTCGTTTCCTCATCCACCGAAACACCTAAGGGCTTGGCATCCTTGGAGAGTGGGGGGAAAGGATCAAAAGGGGGTCATGCTTCGGCCTCTAGAGTGCATACACAAGTGCTTACTACCAAGAAAAGCACTAACAAGAGTGAAACACAAAGCGAGAGGGATAAGAACAAGGGGAGTGAAACACATGAGAGCAAAGGTGAGGAATCTTGTGAGAGTAGTGAGGAGGATGACTCAAGCCTCGATGTGTCTTCGTCGGATGAGGATGATGCTAGCACCGAGGAGGATGATGGATCGGACGACTCTCATGCCGAAGACGTGGGAGTGGAGGAAGAGGTTGTGGAGAAACCATTTGTTGAGGTGGTTTCAAGGAGTAGAAGAAGGAAGCAACGGAGGGAGAAGAGCTTGGAACCTCCGGCTGCAACTACTACGATGGTTGGTGGCGTGATTTGTGAGGCTAAGGGGACGGAAAGGATCGCTAGGGAAACTAGAGCGATGAAACAAAACCGGGGTAGCACCGGGAATTCGGAGGTGTCTTTATGAAGATGTTAGCTTGGAATGTTATGGGGTTGAACCATCCCCGGAAACAAAATGGTGTGAAGAAGGAGCTTGTGAAGAGTGGTGCGAGGGTGTTCGGTCTTTTTGAGACCAAGTTCAAGAATGATATGTGTGCCGTGGAGGTTTGGATGCGACTTCACTTCCCCGGGTGGAGGTATTCCTCTAACTTCCACCTAGATCACCGTGGGAGAGTGCTTGTTATGTGGGATCCGTGTCATGTTGATCTTGAAGTGATTGGTGCCTCGTCTCAACACATCGGTTGCATTGTGACGGATCGGACTTCGGGAGAGAGGTATGGCACTTGCTTTGTGTATGGTTTATTTACTATTAGCCATAGGAGTCGGATTTGGGAGTGGGTGGAGCAACTTATGTCGAGCCACTCCCTTCCTTGGATCGTCCTTGGTGATTTCAACAATGTGATGAGGGCGGAGGAGAGAATCAATGGGAGGCCGGTTGATATGAGGGAATGTAGGGACATGTTGGCCGCGTGCCAAAGGCTTGGGCTCGAGGATGCACACACCACCAACTCCGACATCTTCACTTGGTCCGATGGGAAGATTTGGAGTAGAATCGACCGTGTGTTGATCAATGATGGGTGGCATGGGAGTGAGGTTGGGTGTCATGTTCACTATGTCGACAAGTGGTTTCTTTCGGACCACAAGCTGGCTCTTGTCTCGGTGAGTAGGAATGAGGTGGAGAAGGGTAGGGCCTTCAAGTTCCATAATATGTGGGCCGAGCATGAGGAGTTTATGGACATTGTTAGTGCTAATTGGAGGACTCCGCTCCGAGGTACGTACCAATTTCGTTTATGTGCTTTGATCCGTGGGATGAAGGCGCCGTTGAGGGAGTTGAATAGGCTTGCTTTTAGCCATATTTCTACGAGGGCGGCGACGGCTAATGAGGCCCTGTCCGAGGCCATGAATAGCATGAGATTGAATCCGGAGTCAGAGATTGCTTTGAGGCACCTCGAGAGTGCGAAGAAAGAATCGGAGCGGCTTAATAAGGCTGAGAGGACCTTCCTTGGGCAACAAGCGAAGGCGACGTATGTGCTCCAGGGGGATAGGTGCACTAGATACTTCCATGCCTTGATGAAGGCAAATGGTCGGCGGGATCACATTGCTTCCGTCATCCGACGGAATGGTACACCTACCACTTCTGAGGGTGAGGTTGCGAGTGAGTTCATTGAGTACTTCCAGGGGCTGTTTGGTTCGGAAGTTCCCACCACGGAACCACAGGAGGGGATGTTTGCTGAGGGACCTTCGGTTACGGAGGAGGATTGCGGTCTCCTTGTGCAAGGTGTGTCTAACAGGGAGATCAAAGAGGCTCTGCACTCGATTGATGACACGAAAGCGCCAGGGCCGGACGGTTTCTCCTCGAAGTTCTTTAAGGCCACCTGGGAGGTGACTGGAGGAGAGCTTTGTGCGGCGGTGAAGGAGTTCTTTGCTAATGGGAAACTCCTTCGGCAGCTCAACCATACCACGATCTCGCTTATTCCGAAGAGTGAGAACCCTAGTCGAGTGGAGCACTATAGACCCATTTCTTGCTGCAATGTGGTCTATAAGATTATCTCGAAGATCATGGCTAAGCGGCTCGGAGGATGTCTAGGCTATGTGATTGATCCGGTCCAAGCCGCGTTTGTTGCGGGGAGGGCTATGACGGATAACATCTTCCTTGTGCAGGAGCTACTTCGGAGATACAATGTTCGGAGGGATACGAAGAGATGTTTCCTCAACATTGATCTTGCGAAGGCTTATGATACGATCACTTGGCCCTTCTTGAGATTTGCTATGAGGAGTATTGGCTTGCCACAGAGATTCATTGAGTGGGTCATGGAGTGTGTTACATCAGCGTCCTATTCGGTCAAGGTCAACCACACTGTACATGGTCACTTCATCGGCAAGCGGGGTCTTCGACAAGGTGATCCTTTGTCTCCCCTCCTGTTTGTGATTTGCATGGAGTTCCTTACTCGTTTGATTAGAGCGGAGACGGACAGGCCGGAGTTCCACTACCACCAGCAGTGTGAACAGATGAGGATCACTCATCTCATGTTTGCGGATGATGTGGTTTTGTTTTGTCGGGGTGATGTTGGGTCTGTTAGGATTCTCATGGGTTGCTTGAGGAAGTTTGAGGGCATGTCTGGCCTGGCGGTGAGTGTGCAGAAGTCTGCTGTGTACACGGCATCAGTTCCTGAGCATGAGGCAAAGGTCTTGAGAGCGGAGACTGGCTTTGGAACTGGGACTTTTCCCTTTAGATACCTGGGGATTCCTGTTAGTCCTCATGGGCTGCGAGTTGTGCATTACCAACCACTTCTGGATAAGATGAGAGGGCTCCTGAATGCCTGGTCGAGACGCACACTCTCCTTTGCGGGAAGAAGGGAGTTGATTGCTTCAGTTCTGCAGGGGGTAGCAGGATTCTGGTTGGGCATTCTTCCGGTGCCTGATACGGTCCTCAAGGACCTTGAGACGATGTGTCGTTCATTTCTGTGGCGCTGGCCGAAGGTTAGATGGACGAGTGTGTGTAAGCCACGGAGAGAGGGTGGTCTTGGTTTGATAGAGTTGAGATCTTGGAACCAGGCTTTTATGGCCAAGCATCTGTGGCATATTGTCGCTGCTCGTGATAGTCTTTGGATCAAGTGGATCAGGCACAAGTACCTCCAGGTTTTGGAGCCGAAGGATTGGTTAGTTCACCGAACCGATTCCCTCTTGGTGAAAGCTATCCTTCGGACTCGTGATCGTATAGTGGTCCTTGAGGGGGCTAATGTGGAGTTGGGGGAGGTGCTGGATGGTTGGTGCACGGGGGGGAAGTTTCGAGTATCAGCTGCTTATGAGGCTTTGAGAGAGCATGGAGACCGAGTGCGTTGGCACAAGGAGGTCTGGTCGGGCTTAGGTACTCCTAAGCATGGGTTTATCCTATGGCTGGCTGTCTTGGGTAGGCTTTCTACGTATGACCGCATGTGGTTCCTTGACGCGGATCCTGCTTGTCCGCTGTGCTCGGTGGAGGAGATAGAGACTCATGAGCATGTGTTCTTTCAGTGTAGTTATGCTGGCGCCATCTGGTCGGCGGTTAGAGCTCACTTCCGCATTCCCAACTCTGCGAGTTCTATACCAAGGGCCTTGAGGTGGCTCCGTCGACGGGCGAGGACTAGTGGTTGCTTGGACAGAGCTAGAGTTGTTGCGCTGTCCACGACGGTCTACTACATCTGGCGTGCCAGGAATGTCGCGATCTTTGATGAGGAGCTTATGCCTATTGATGGTGTGATCCGTCTTGTACTTTCTCACATTTATAGGGTGCTTTATGATAGATTTCCCACGCGTGTAGTGGAGGAATTGTAGTGTGGACTGTGGCATTTTTGATTATTGGCATAGTTCGGGGTGTTTGCATACATTCCTGAATATGCTTCTGGACCTTAGATGATTGTACTGGCCTTTAGTGCCTTCTTATTTATACGAATTTACTTTTATCCAAAAAAAAAAAAAAAGAAAAAACCCCATGCGATTTGGATCACTAGAACTCCAAAAATCAAAGTTTGAATTTTGTATGATCTTGGGCGCCTTGGGGAAGCTTCTGGGGAATCTTTCGACACACCAAGAGCACTTTTTGGTCGTGCACCCCCCTCGATGCCCCATGAAAATGATCGATGTCCGATGTCTGTTGCCGCAATGTCCCGAGCGCCTGGGCACCATGGTGCCCGGGTGAGCGAGCACCTAGGCGCCCTGTGGCCTTGGTGCTCGACGTCCGATGTCCCGAGCACCCCGGAAGCCTGACGCCCGAGCACCTCGGCACCCGGTCCCCTTGGCGCCCGAGCACCTCGGCACCTGACCCCTTGGCGCCCGAGCACCTCGGCTCCCTGGAGCCTTGGCACCCGAGCACCTCGGCACCCGGTCCCCTTGGCGCCCGAGCACCTCAGCACCCGGCCCCTTGGCGCCCGAGCACCTCGGCTCCCTGGAGCCTTGGCACCCGAGCACCTCGGCACCCGGTCCCCTTGGCGCCCGAGCACATCGGCTCCCCGGATCCTTGGCACCCGAGCACCTCGGCACCCGGTCCCCTTGGCGCCCGAGCACCTCGGCATCCGGCCCCTTGGCACCCAAGCACCTTGGCTCCCCGGAGCCTTGGCACCCGAGCACCTCGGCACCCGGTCCCCTTGGCGCCCGAGCACCTCGGCACCCGGCACCTTGGCGCCGGAGCACCTCGGCCACCCGGCACCTTGGCGCCCGAGCACCTCGGCACCCGGTCCCCTTGGCGCCCGAGCACCTCGGCACCCGGCCCCTTGGCGCCCGAGCACCTCGGCTCCCCGGAGCCTTGGCACCCGAGCACCTCGGCACCCGGTCCCCTTGGCGCCCGAGCACCTCGGCACCCGGCACCTTGGCGCCCGAGCACCTCGGCCACCCGGCACCTTGGCGCCCGAGCACCTCGGCACCCGGTCCCCTTGGCGTACGAGCACCTCGGCACCCGGCCCCTTGGCGCCCGAGCACCTCGGCTCCCCGGCGCCTTGGCACCCGAGCACAAGCCACCCCGGAGCCCAGGCGCCATAGCACCAAGGCACCCCGGAGCCCGTGCGCCCGAGCACGCCGGCATACTGGAGCCCCTGCGCCCGAGCACCTCGGCACCCTGGATCCCCTGCGCCCGAGCACCTTGGCTCTCCGGAGCCTTGGCGCCCGAGCACCTCGGCTCCCCGGTGCCTTTGCGCCCGAGCGCTTGGGCTCCCCTGTTCCTTGGCGCCCGAGCACCTTGCCTCCCTTGTGCCTAGGCGCTCGAGCACCTGGGCTCCCTGGAGCCTTGGTGTCCGAGCAACTCGGCTCCCTGGTGCCTTGGTGTCTGAGCGACTCGGCTTCCTGGGTGATTGGCGTACGAAAGGTTGTTGTTA
>OY998265.1:0-25000 GCA_963922045.1 Persicaria maculosa | reverse complement strand
CACGGTGGCTGCCACACGAACTGCTAGCAAGGATCTAGGATTGACCAGGCGCAACTCCAATCTCACGAACTGCCCTCAGGTAGACGTAGTCTCTGAAGTCGGGTTGATCAGGCGGGATGTGAGTCACACGAACTGCTAGTCTCGAAAGCTAGAATTTACCAGGCGTCACAACTACCATACGAACTGCCTTCAAAATGACTTGATCAGGACACCAAGGGGATCCAAGCAGGGCACCGAACTTAAACCAAGTCGAAAGAGATCCCATCTCAAGGCATAAGCTCTAGCCTAGGGAGAGCTCATAGAGCAAAGCACAATCCAAAGAAGCTGCGCGGGAAGGCAGCGGGGTAGCACCACGGGCTCAGACCAAAACTCCAAGGCCAAGGGCTAAGCACCCTAACCAAGGAGCAGGGGCCAAGGGCGAGGTACGGGTGGCCGCAGCCAATCAAGCAAAGTGGGCACATCATTAAGCTGAACATCACGTACAACAATGGCCCGACGGGGAGCCACGAATGCACCAAAAGCTCCCCGTCAGGAGTGGGAACTTAAAGGCCGATCAAAGGGATTTGAGAGTTTCTCTTTCTTACCACTCGCCTTTGACGACTGAGAGCTCTTTTTTTTGATTTTAAGGGTAAATTGTATTAATGTAATAAAAGTTTTTACAAATAAGGTGCGGAAAATAAAAGTCGAATGGTCCCCCTAGCTAGGTCCAGGGACTTCGTTAGGGGAGGACCATACCATGGGTCCAACTCCTGGGGTAGAACCCCAAAGAGAAGGATAAAGCCATAAACAGGGTCATACAAGCACCCTTACCAATCCATACAAGCCAAATCCTAAGGAGCATGCAAGCTCCTGAGAGGTCAACCTACAAGACAACATCCATACTATAAGTCCCTACCAAAGCTATCGGTCATGACTCGAAATCAAGAACTCCTCATTTTGACAAGAAAGGGGGCACACGAGCAAGCCCTCAAGTGGCAAGTCAAGCAACTCGAACGGAATTGATCAGGCACGGTCACTGTCCCACGAACTGCAAGTCCCAAGAGCAAGAATTGATCAGGCGTAAACAATGATCCCATGAACAGCCTGTCGGGGAGCTAGAATGGATCAGGCGTAACTCCAGTCACACGAACTGCTAGGCGGAGCTAGATTGAGCAGGCACAACATCGGCTACACGAACTGCTAGCTTCCAAGACAGGGATGATCAGGCGGAAAACGTTTCCCACGAACTGCTTGCTTTGGGAGCTTGAATTGATCAGGCGTTACATCAACCATACGAACTGCCATATGAGAGCTAGAACAAAACACCAAGGGCTTCCACAAGGGCGACCCTTTCGAGCCAAAATAAAGAGCTCCCAAACCAAGGCATAAAACAATAGCCTAGGGAGAGACCTCCTTAAACAACATCACCATAGAAGCTGCACGGGGAGGCAGCGGGGGAGCACCACGGGCGTGGACCGCAGCCCCAAGACAAGGGATGTGAATATCCCAAGCAAGGGGCGTGATCCGCGGGCGTGAAGCGAGGGCCGCATGTGCAGCGGCAGCATGGAGCATGAAAAACGTGGGCCTGACGGGGAGCCATAAGGGATTGCTAACTCCTCGTCAAGCAAGAGCAAATAAAGGGCAATCAGACCACGACCAAAGGCAAGGGTGGCTAGGGACGGAACTGAGTTGGTATGGAGGACAAGGCTTGATCAGATCACAAGGTGGGGTCCGGGTGTCAAGGGAAAAAGAAGAAACGTGGCTGAGGTAGAAAGGTGGGCCCAAACTGAAAAAGAACAACACAAAACAAAGACAAAAAGAAAAAGAAGACACGGGAGGCTGGGAAAAAGAAAGGAGTGGGGACCACGGAAGTCAAAGGCAAAGGGAGAGATGGATGAGTCATGAGGCACCACCCAACAGCAAAAAGTAAAAGCTAAAAAACGGAAACAGGAGATCAGGAAAGAGAGAGGCAAAGGAGTCACGGGTAGCTAGAAAAGAAAAGGGAAGATGAAGTCAGTGGAGGCCACAGGCCGAGAGCAGAGAAGGTGGGTTGTAAGAGGCAAGCAGCTGAGCTGGCAAGGGAGTCACGGAGAGGAAGGGGAAAGCTGAGGGACAGGAGCAAGTGAGTTGGCAGTGGGACCCGAAAGTCAAAGAAGCAAGAGGGAGACGTCAGTCAACCCATCTGACGTGGAGGGGTGAATTAGCACACACAAGTGAGCCGTTGACAAGTCAAAGCAAAAAGAGATGGGAGCAAGTCACGGGTGGCCAAGGAAGAGAACTGACGGGTGGGGACCGCCTGCAGCTTGGTGAGTGACAGGTCACGCAGGTCAGAGGCAGAGCAAACAAGGGGAAGTGGACCAAGCAGGTGGGCCCCAGCTGTTGCAGAAAGAGTAGGCCGAGGACAGAAGAAAGGTAGTCGCCGGAAACTGGGAATGAGACGCCGGAATGTGTACGGACAGAGCAACAAACCGGAGATGTAAACCACAAACTCAAACGGAGGAAAGTACAAACACAGAAACGGGGGGGGGGGGGGGTGACGGAGGTTTAGGGCGGAGGAGGGAACCTCCCACCACCACAGGCAGCTCCGACAGTCCAAAGAGACGTCGGTTAGGGGCGACAAACTTGAACAAGGTGAAACCAACCTAAACACGAGCAGAACCTTCACATCCGAGCTATGACCCGTCAGATCTGGAGAGGTATAGGCTGGATCTGAGCTTTGGTCTCACCGGCAGCCAAAGGAAACACCCAGGAACAGGAACTCAGGCCATGGAACACAAGAAGCTAACAAAGAGAGGGGGAGAAGAAAACCGATGGAGCACAGCATAGAACAAAGGAGAGTATAACTCTTTTTTTTTTTATTTTAAGGGTAAATATATTAAAGCAAAAAAGGGGTAATTACAATAGTTCCATACATGAGGCCTATTGCCCGTAGGCTTTTAGGCATAAACCAAAATCATGAAACCACATATAGTGGCTTCAATCCATCAAGGTGTGTTGAGCTCGAGGCTCGGTGCAACTCCATTCTCATCAAGCCAAGGCTATCAGAAGTCGGACTCACACCCTAAGATAGTGTCCATTTAAGTCTCCCTTCGGCTCGGCCATCAAGAGATTTAAAGGAACACAATCTTAGCACACCTAAGATCCCTTTAACTATGCTTCCTAAAGGATCATATCCAAAAGATCTCACTAAGGGAGATTCCACCAACCTAAAACATAAAATATGAGAAGCTAGAGAGTTTAAACAGAAGTAAGACATTCTAAGGCTGTATTCAAACAAGTTACAGCCATAGGAAACAAAAATACCCAAACTGATAGCACTAGTGAGCATCTCTCTGTCCTTGTTGATTCATTTTCAAGGGGTTAAAGCTGTGGTGCTAGCTCCTGCAGGTAGCACCCCTTAATCATTGTTGGTTTATGTGTAGATAGCTTTGATGCAGTGCAGTAGAGGTTGTGAAGAGGAGGGAGAAGTCATGCTGTAGCATCTTATAGACGTGTATCTTCACAAGGTGGACAACTTCCTCAGCAGACTTAGTTGTGCTTTCAAAGAGCTTCTCATTCCGAGCCTTTCAAATGTAGTAAATTGTTGCTCCAAAAGCTGCTCTTTTGGCCTTTGCTTGCCATCCCTTTCCTTTTGCTTCCTTCTTTAGCCATTTGAGTCCACTTCTTAAGGTGCTCATTCCTCTCCAAATGCCCAGCCATGATTTAACCTGTGACCAAACAGAAGAAGAGAAATTACATGAGAAGTATAGGTGGTCATGTGATTCATTTGTTAACTGACAGAAATGACATAGTTGTTCCACTTCCCTGGTTTTGATGAGATCATTTGTAGCCAGTCTCCTCCTTGCTGCAAGCCACAAAATGAAGGAGTGTTTGGGGGTGATGCTTCTGTCCCATACAACACTGGTCCAATGAGGTTTTTCTGCACTCCTTCTGAAGAAATTGTAGGCTCTATTAACACTGAATTGTTCATTGACACACCAGCTTTTCATTTGATTGTAAGCCTCTTCACTTGAACCTGCAGAGGTTAGTAACCAATCTCTAATGCCAAGAATTTTCTTTATGAGAGGTGAATCATTTTTTGGATGAACCTGCCATGTCCATACACTACCCTGTTGTATATATTGATGATGCACCCATCTGATCCACAACCTATCTTTTTTATTAATAACATCCCAAAGTATTCTAGAAATAAAAGCTGTGTTCCACGATTTTAAATCCTTTAAACCCAGGCCACCCTCCTCCTTTGGGAGACAGACATCCTTCCATTTGATCCTGTGAGATTTCCACAAAAACTTGGCACATAGAGAGTTAATTTTGTCAAAAAGAGTAGAGGGGGAGGGTAGAATAGAGAGCCAGAATCCTTGTATTCCTTGTAGAACAGATCTTATAAGTTCCACTTTCCCTGCATAAGATAAATTTTTAGTATTCCAGTAGCTAATGTTTGTGAGCATTTTATCCAGGAAGGGAGTGAATTGTGATATAGTTAATTTCCCAGATGAGATGGGAATTCCAAGGTATCTAAAAGGGAAAGTCCCTTGGGAGAAGTTGGATCTCTGCATTAGGTACTCCAAGTCTTCTCTTTTAGTTCCTGTAGTAAAGAAAGAGGATTTTGTGGGGCTTATTTCCAAACCTGATACAGCAGAGAAATGTTCTAGGGAGTCAAGTAGGATGCTCATGGAGGCTCTGTCACCCCTAGACATAAGAATGATATCATCTGCATAAGCTAAGTTAGATAATTGCAAGTGATCACATTTAGGATGGAATTTAAAATCAGGGTGTCTAGTTTTACATCTAAGCACACGAGAGAGGTAGTCAACAGAAAGTACAAAAACCAAAGGAGAGATAGGATCCCCTTGCCTTAAGCCTCTTTTTCCATTGAAAAAACCCTGCAAGTTTCCATTGACATTTATAGAGAAAGAGGGAGAACAAATGCATTCAAGTATCCAGATAATAAAGATGTGAGGAAAATTCAGGTTATCAAGCATTTGAGCAATGAACTTCCAGGAGATAGTGTCATATGCCTTTCTGAGATCTATATTCAAGATGCATCTAGGACTAATTCTTTTCCTGGTGTATTTCCTAATAAGCTCTTGTAGTAGCATAATGTTTTCACCCATAATTCTCCCTTCTATGAAGCCAATTTGAGAGGGGGAAACAATGTATTTGAGAACAGAAGCTAGCCTTGCTGCAAGAATTTTTG
Source organism: Persicaria maculosa (assembly GCA_963922045.1). NCBI lineage: Eukaryota > Viridiplantae > Streptophyta > Magnoliopsida > Caryophyllales > Polygonaceae > Persicaria > Persicaria maculosa. The sequence continues at coordinate 19,821 of OY998265.1, read as the reverse complement.
TGATGATTTTATAGCTTACATTGCAGCAGGAGATGGGTCTAAAATCATTGACACTTCTGGGATTGGAGGTTTTAGCAATAAGGGCAATGGAAGTGTGATTGATTTGTTTCAAAAGCTTCCCAGTTGTAAAAAACTCTTTGATGGCTTGCCTTAGGTGGTTCCCAGTAGTACACCATGTGTCTTTGAAGAACTTAGCAGTGAAACCGTCTGGTCCTGGTGATTTATCATCACCTATACTCCATAGTGTATTTTTTTATTTCATCATCAAATATAGGCCTTGTTAGGTGTTCATGTGAGTCTATCTTTAGTTTTGGTCCACCTTCAGCAATATATCTCCTATTAACATCTTCAGTATCTCTCATTTGGCCTAAGAGGTTCTTATAAAAGTTTTCAAATTGTGCAGCAACCTCCTGTTCTGACAGAGTTTCAGTACCATCTTCTTTGACAAGGGAACTGACATGATTCCTTTTCATATTTTTTCTCTTGATCCCATGAAAATAAGCTGTACATCTATCTCCTTCAAAGGAATGGTTAACTTTAGCAAGCTGGGAGTAGAATTTGTGTTCTGCTTCTTTGAGTCTTGTTGCTTTCTTCTTGGCTATCTCAAGTGTTTGAAGGAGAGTAGGAGAGTGAGGGTCAGCTCTTACAGCTTGGAAAGCTGACTCATATTCCACTTCAGCATCCATAGCTTTCTGTTTTATGTTTGAGAAGTGGGATTTGTTAAGGTTTTTGAGAGGATTCTTTAGGCCTTGAAGGAGTTTGCACAGGATGAATTGTGCAGAGCCATAGCCATTGAATACCCAATTGTTTGCAATGAACTGTTGGAAATCATCATACTGGCTCCACATATTGAAATATTTGAAGGGAGGTTTTTTATTTCTTTGACAGTGTAGAACTTCCACTAGGACTTGGGCATGGTCACAGAAGGCTTTAGGCATTAAGAAATTGGCTTTACAATGGATATTAAGAGAATCCCATATTCCATTAATCATGACTCTGTCAATCTTGGTGGACTTATTGCCTTGGAACCAAGTATGATCTAGTCCTTGGTACAAGGCATCATGAAGATCTAGTTCCACACACACATTCCATAAGTCATCTATCTCATATGCCGTGACAGTAGCTCCATTTTTCCTTTCACATGATCTCATGATTGCATTAAAATCACCCTGTACAAGCCAAGGGCCATTTCTGTCATGAAATACATCTTTTAAATCATTCCACAGACCTCTTCTTTTGACAATAGTATGTAATCCATAAACTTGGGCCAAATTGAAAGTCTTCCCTGAGACCCTACATTTAATCAAACCACTGATCATTTGATCAGTGGATCTTACATGTGTAAACTCAACTCTTTGGGGGTCCCAAATAATTACAATTCTTCCAGCCTCACTGTAGTCAAAATTATGCATATACTTCCACTGAGTGAATCCTTTGTTCATGATAGCATTAAGCTTATTCACTGTGAGCTTTGTTTCTAAAATTCCCAGAAAACCTATGTTTTTCTGTTGCAGAAATTCCCTAACAGCTCTTTGTTTAGGGGTGCTGTTGAACCCCCTGACATTCCATGATGCAATAATCATTTAGACCTCTTTATGAGGGTGTTAGGCCCTTTATCTTCAGAAGTGACTCTCTCTGTATTGATTGCTGGCCAAGATTTAAGCCCCAGTACCACTTCTCTCCCATCTGAGGTGCTTATAACTTCTTCAGTTTCCTGTTCATTGTGCTCAGAATCAGACAGCTGTCCTTGCTCTATCTGAGGTCTTTGTTCATTCTTATTTAGTCTACAGCTCCTCCTCACTTCCACCTGATGCTGATTTGGGATAGGATGTTCTTGGTGGGCAAATTCTTGCTGTGTGTCTTTGTTATAGCAGATAAGGGCAGTGTTGGAACTGTCACAGAGCTCAGTTTGTTGCAGATTACCATCTTCCATTTGGTCCACATATTCTAGCACTTGGTAGCTGTTTTGATCAGCAAAGGAGACCCTTCTAAGTTCCTTTTGTCTAGCCATTTCAGCTTGTCTTCTCTGCTCTATCTCTTTTTCCACTCTTGCAGTACATTCTTTATAAAATTCCTGTGTCTCTTGGTAATTCACAACCCTAGGAGGAGGGGGGGAGGCTTTCTTCTTTTGGTAGGCTTTGTTTATCCTTTCAATGGAAGAGAAAAGAGAGGATTTGACACAAGATCTAGTAGTATGGGATAGTGGGGGAGGATTAGAAGAGGAAGAAGGACAGTTTTGAGAGATGGGAGGGGGGGGTTGAGGAGGGTTGTACCTGGGGAGAAGGACAGTTAGGAGGGTTGGGGAGGAGGGGAGCTTGAGGGGAGTTGGCTGAAGAAAGTGCTTGAGCATGAGCCAGAGGGGGAGGGGGAGTAGTGGGAGGGAGATGGTTGTTGACAGAGGGTGGGTGGGTAGAGATGGAAGTGGTAGAAGAGGGAGGGGGGTTTAGGTTCCTTTGGACCTCCATCTGTACAGAGGAGTCCACCAGAGGAGGTTGAGAGGTAGAATGAGAGTTTGTTGAGGTTCTGGCAGGGATATTAGTAGGGACCACAGGAGAAAGGATGATAGGTGGTCTTGAAGGTTGTGGACCAACAGAGAGATTATGAGCAGTAGAAGAGGAGGGAGCATTTTGATCAACATCTTTGCCTCTTGTGTTGACTGTGTTCCTAGTTGCAGGGCACTTGTTGGTCTCATGTCCATAGGTAGAACAGTTATTGCATCTAGGAGGTAGGTTTTCATATTCAATAAAGCAAGTGTGATCAGGGGCATCCTCAAACTCAATGTGTATTGTTCTTTTGAGTTCCACTGAGCAGTCCATTTCCACTAGAACTCTAACATATAGTTGTTTAGTTCTTTGCTCAGTGTAAGAGTCAGTCATTAGTGGATCTCCTATCTTTGTAGCAATTCTTTGAAGCATTGTAGGTGTCCAGAATTCTGTGGGTAGTTTGTGGATCCTTATCCAGATAGGTAACTTTGAAAATAATGCCTTGTCAAAGGTGAACCTTTCTAGGACACATTTGAGTAGCAATGTGTAGCCTAGTCCTGTGAAAGGCCCTTTGAGTAACACAGAGTCTCTATCTTCTTCAGAGAAAAATTTGAACATAAGCCATCCTCCTTGGTTATTAAATGTGTGTTTAGGCCAAGTATCCTTAATTTTTCCAATGGCTTGGAGTCCTGGGAAACGGCTTACCACATATCCTACTAAAGAGAAACCCCAGGCTTCCTCTAAGGATAAGCAATCTTTCTTGGAAGCTTTTATAGTGTCTCCAGATCCAGAGGCTTCATATTCCAATTTAAAGCCTCTTACTTTTTTTGCCCTTCCTGCTAGATTGTGATTTAAAGCCCAGGCACCTTGTGGGGTAGGAGCAGTAGTTTGGTTTTGTGTGACAGTAGACTGCTGGTTAGGAGGGTTGGGGTTCTGTTTATAGGCTTCAGCTGGGGTAGGGGCTTGTTCAGTTGAGTGCACGAGGGGAGGGGAGGGAGAAGAGTTAAGGGTGGTAGAGGGGGGAGTGGAGAGAGGTACATTGGAGTTAATTGCTGTATTTGAAACATTCAAAGCATTTTCATTTGAGGGAGTATCATTAGCTTGGTGTGAGTTGCAGCTAGCCATGAGATCAATAGACAGTGAATTAGCAGAAGAGAGATTTTGCCCCTCCTTTGGGGTCTTTTCAGCAAGAGAGTTAGAGTTAGAATGCCCCTCCATTGGGGTCCTTTGATCAAGTAACATAGATTGCCCCTTCTTTGAGGTCTTTTGGACATCAACTAACAAGTCATGTCCCTCCTTAGGGATCTTCTGCATTACAATATCTATCCTAGAGGACCTGGTTTTATCCAGGGGGAGGGAGGAAGAGGGACATACCTGAGCATTGCTTAAAGCAATGGGAGCAGCAGTACAGGAAGAATCACCTAGCACCGTCATTTTTTAAGTTGCTGCAGCCTTTGAAGCATCCTTAATAGGGCTAGGAGCCAAGGTGATCGCTTTCGTCCCCTGAGCTGGGGATCTAGCCTTGTCTGTCATTGAACCCTCAATGAGAGGGCTTCCTTATTCCAGCTCCAATGCAGCAATTGTTGGTGGGAGATTGCAGTGGTATTGTGGGCGTGCAGCTGAGGGGAAACAATTTGTTCTGACAAGTGCAAGCAAAGCTCGTAGGAGATTCAATCAACCCGACAGTAATGAGCCCTAGAAATTGGGGGAAAGCTTAATACTGTGTAGATGAAAGAATTGGTAAGCCTGGGACACCGGACAGGGTTAAGGGAGCCAAGGACAAAGTCAATTTTGGAGGAGGAGGAGCAGAGATAATCCCTTGATCAAATTAGGGTTTACCCACGGGGTCGACGACTTGCAGGAACCCTAGAATTTGGGGGAAATATGTACGATCCACCAACAACCAAATTGGTAAGGCTGGAGGGTCGGAGTAGGGTGAGGAGAAAGGAGGAAGGGTCAATTTTGGCGTAGGCAGATCAGAGGGGACCCCCCAATTGAAAAGGGATTGACCAGCTATGTCGTGAAGCTGTATGAACCCTATGAAATGGGGGATTTTTGTCTGAGCCGCTAACAATCAAATTGGTAAGGCTGGAGGGTCGGAGGGAGGTAAGGAAGCAAGGTCTAAGCTCAATTTTGGTGTAGGTGAAGTAGAAGCAACCCCCCGATCAGTTTTAGGGTTATCCTGTGTTGTCGTAGGACTACAGGAACCCTAGAATTTGGGGGTTTTTCCGTTGATCCACCAACACCCAAATTGGTAAGGCTGGAGCGTCGGCGGGAGGTTTAGAGGCAGTTGGTAAGGTCAATTTTGATGGAAGAGGATCAAAGGCAACCCCCCGATCAAATTAGGGTTGACAGCGCAGTTTGACGGACTGTATGAACCCTAGAATTTGGGGGATTACTCTCTGAGCCACTAGCGACCAAATTGGTAAGGTGGGAGGGTCGGAAGCGGGTAAGGAAGAGGATGGAGGTGTCAATTTGGAAGAATCAAAGGGGAGGGCAACCCCCCGAAGACTTTAACCAGTATGCGTAGCAGAAACCCTAGAAAAGAGGGATTTCCTCAAAACTTACCCAATTATGAAATTGGTAAGGCTACAGAAGTGCAAAGAGGTAAGGAAGGGGAAGGAAGAATCAATTTTATGATACGTCCTTCGACAGCCACCCCACAATCGAAATTTCAGATGAACACTGTTCTTCGTTTTGCACAGATGACAGTGAAAATGGAAGAATTGGGGAAATCCCAGAAAAGGCAAGTAAAGGAAAGATTCTAAGAGGGAGAGGTCGTCAAGGGTGTAGGAGATCGGAACCGGAGAGGTTAGCGGTTACCGGCCACCGAAAGGCACCCCCACAGATGCGAACCGGATTTGGAGTTTGGTCAAACCCGAGTCAAACCTGTGTAACAGATATAATTTTGAATATGACAAGACAGTTGGCGACCGTTGCTTGTGAGTAACGGCTAGTTACTTGGTACGGACGTCGACCAGGAGGAGGGAGTTGAGGGGGAAAAACGGGGGAGCTCCGGCATCAAACGCCGCCGCCTGAGGCAGCCAAGGCACTTGGTTGTGCACCAGGAAACAGAAAATCTGAGATTGGAGGAGGTAATCAGCTGAATGGGGTTGTTGTGGAGGAGGACAGGAAGGGTAGGCTATATGGGTGTACAGTCGAGCTCCGGCGTCAAAACGCCGCCGCCTGAGGCGGCTGAACTATCTGGAGGGACACCAGGAAACAGATGTTTGTCATGGGGAGTTAAAGGGAAGGAGGACACTAGCTGGGCGTATGAATGCGGGGTGGTTGAGTGCTGTAAATGCAGCAAGTTGGTAGGTGAGAAGGTGTTAATGGAGCTAAAGCTTCATGAATGCACCATGGAAGAGAGAGAGCTTGACGTCGGGGGCAAGTTCGAGCTGAGTACACTTCCGGGGAGACAAAGTCTTGGTGTAGCCAAAGGTAGCTTGCTCGGAGGCTATGGAGTCGCCGGAGAGCAAGGCCGGTTGTGGAAGGAGCTTGCCAAGGCAAGGGGGAAGGCAAGGAGGGTTTTCCTCCATTGAGAGTTTCTCTCTCTAACCACCCGCTTGACTGAGAGCTCTTTCTTGAGTATAGCTCTTTTTTTTTTTTGATTTTAAGGGTTAATATATTGAAACAAAAATGGATAGTTACAATGGTGTAATACAAGAGGCCTATAGCCCGTAGGCTTTGTAGGCATGACCAAAATCATGAAGCCACATAAGGTGGTTTCAATCCATCAAGGTGTGTTGAGCTCGAGGCTCGGTGCAACTCCATTTTCATCAAGCCAAGGCTATCAGAGATCGGACCCACACCCTAAGATAGTATTCATTTAAATCTCCCTTTGGCTCGGCCATCAAGAGATTTAAAGGAACACAATCTTAGCACACCTAAGATCCCAATACTATGTTCCTAGAGGATCATATCCAAAAGATCTCACTAAGGGAGATTCCATCAACCTAAAACATAAAACTTGAGATACTAGAAAGTTAAGAAAAGACATAAAAACAGTCTAAGGCCATATTCAAACAATTACAACCATAGTAGGCAAAAACAGCACCCCAGCTGACAGCATTATAGAGCATCACTCTGTCCTAGTTGATTCATGTGCAGGAGGTTCTGATGTAGTACTGCAGAGGATGTGAAGAATAGTGAGAAATCATGATGTAGCAGCTTGTAGACATGTATCTTCACAAGGTGGACAATTTCTTCCACTGATTTGGTTGAACTCTCAAACAGCTTCTCATTACGAGCCTTCCAAATGTAGTACACAGTTGCTCCAAATGCAGCTCTTTTAGCTTTTGATTGCCATCCCTTTCCACGAGCTTCCTTCTTTAACCATTTGAATCCACTCCTGAGTGTGCTCATTCCTCTCCATATATTCAGCCATGATTTAACCTGTGACCACACAGAAGAGGAGAAGTTACATGTGAAGTATAAGTGATCATGTGATTCATTTTCTAGTTGACAGAAGTGGCATAGTTGTTCAACTTCCCTTGTTTTAATGAGATCATTAGTGGCCAATCTCCTCTTTGCAGCAAGCCATAAGATGAATGAATGCTTGGGGGTGATGCTTCTGTCCCATACAACATTGGTCCAGGAGGGTTTCACAGCAGTTCTTCTGAAGAAGTTGTAAGCTCTCCCCACACAAAAGTTCCCATTCACACACCAGTTCTGCATTAGGTTGTATGCATCTTCTCTTGAACCTGCAGAGGTTAGTAAAAAATCTCGAATGCCAAGTATTTTCTTAATGATTGGGGAGTCATTTTTTGGGTGAACAGACCAAGACCACACACTACTCTGTTGCATATAATGATGATGAATCCATCTAATCCAAAGGCTATCCTTTTTGTTGATTATGTCCCAAAGGATCCTTGAGATAAAGGCTGTATTCCATGTTTTTCAATCTTTTAGACCTAGCCCTCCCTCTTCCTTTGGAAGACACACATCTTTCCATTTAATTTTATGAGACTTCCACAGGAATTTGGCACACAGAGAGTTTATTTTATCAAAGAGGGTAGAGGGAGAGGGGAGAATTGAAAGCCAGAAGCCTTGTATTCCTTGGAGGACAGATCTGATAAGCTCCACTTTCCCTGCATAGGATAAATGTTTTGTATTCCAATAGCTAATGTTGGTAAGCATTTTATCTAAGAAAGGACTAAATTGAGAGATTGTTAGGTTTCCAGAAGAGATGGGAATTCCTAAATATCTAAAAGGAAAGCTCCCTTGGGAGAAACCAGATCTTTGGATTAGGTACTCCATATCCTCACTTTTAACACCTGCAGTAAAGAAAGAAGATTTTGTGGGGCTTATATCTAGGCCAGAGACAGCAGTGAAGTGTTCCAAAGTGTCAAGTAGGATTCCCATGGAGGCTCTGTCACCCCTAGACATTAGTATTATATCATCTGCATAGGCTAGGTGTGACAGTTGTAAGTGAATACATTTTGGATGGAATTTAAAATCAGGATGCCTGGTTTTACATCTAAGCATTTGAGACAAATAATCAACAGATAAGACAAACACAAGAGGGGAGATAGGATCTCCCTGTCTTAAACCCCTTTTACCATGGAAAAAACCTTGTAGGTTTCCATTGACATTTATAGAAAAGGAGGGGGAGCAAATGCATTCAAGGATCCAGAGAGTAAAAGTGTGTGGGAAATTTAACTTTTCAAACATTTGAGCAATGAATTTCCAGGAGATGGTATCATAGGCCTTTCTGAGGTCAATATTTAAGATGCATCTTGGACTGATTCTTTTACGAGTGTAATTTCTAATGAGTTCTTGCAGAAGCATGATGTTTTCACCCATTAATCTACCTTCAATAAAGCCAATTTGGGAGGGAGAGACTATATCCTGAAGAACAGAAGCAAGTCTAGCAACAAGTATTTTTGTGATGATTTTGTAACTTACATTACAACATGAAATGGGCCTGAAATCATTCACACTTTTAGGATTAGAATTTTTTGCAATGAGGGAAATAGAAGTATGGTTAGATTGCTTTAGGAGCTTCCCAGTTGTGAAGAACTCTTTAATGGCTGAAGTGAGGTGAGGTCCAGTAGTTCCCCACGTGTCTTTAAAAAATTTGGAGGTGTAGCCATCAGGACCTGGGGATTTCTCATCACCTATATCCCATAGGGTGTTTTTTATTTCTTCATCTGTAATGGGACATGTTAGTTGCAAATGAGCTTCATCCTTCAAGGTTGGTCCACCATCAGTTATAAGTCTCCTGTCAACATCACTAGTGGTTCTCTCTTGTCCTAGCAAGTCTTTATAAAAATTTTCAAATTGGCTAGCAACTTCCTGTTCAGAAACTGTTTCTGTACCATCTTCTTTGATGAGGGAACTAATATGATTTCTCTTCATGTTTTTCCTCATGATTCCATGGAAGTAAGCAGTGCATCTATCTCCTTCAAAGGAGTGCTTAACTTTTGCAAGTTGTGAATTAAATTTGTGCTCAGCATCTTTGAGTCGAGTGGCTTTCTTTTTGGCTATTTCAAGATTGTGCAGCAGCACAGAAGATTGAGGATCATTTCTAACAGCTTGGAAAGCCAGTTCATATTCCCTCTCAGCAAACAGTGTCTTCTGTTTGATGTTTGAGAAATGGGTTCTGTTGAGGTGCTTAAGGGGGGTTTTCAAGCCTTGCAGAAGCTTACATAATCTAAACTGATTAGAGCCAGTCCCATTAAACACCCAATTTTCAGAAATAAGTTGCTGGAAGTTTTCATATTGATTCCACATATTAAAGTATTTGAAGGGTGGCTTTTTCTTAGCATGGCAGTCTAGTACTTCCACAAGCACTTGGGCATGATCACAGAAAGATTTGGGCATAAGAAAAGTGGCTTTGCAATGGAAATTGAGGGAGTCCCATTTACCATTTATCATAACTCTGTCAATTTTTGTGGATTTGTTGCCTTGAAACCAAGTGTGATCAAGCCCTTGGTACACAGCATCATGAAGGTCAAGTTCTGCACAGATGTTCCAAAGATCAGCAATTTCATATGCTGTGACAGTAGATCCATTCTTCCTTTCACAAGATCTCATAATTGCATTGAAATCACCTTGCACAAGCCATGAGCCATTTTTATTATTAAATTCAATCCTTAGTTCATTCCATAGGCCCCTTCTTTTCACAATGGTGTGTAGGCCATACACTTGTGCTAAAAAGAAACTTTTCCCTGTGACTTTACACTTGATTACCCCACTTATCATTTGGTCAGTGGATCTAGAATGTATGAATTCCACTCTCCGAGGGTCCCAAAGGATTACTATCCTACCAGCCTCACTGTAATCAAAGTTGTGCATGTATCTCCATTGTGTGAACCCTTTGTTCATAATGGCTGTAAGTTTGGGTAAAGTGAGCTTTGTTTCCAAAATTCCTAGAAAGCCAATATTATTGCTTGTTATAAACTCTCTGACAGCTCTTTGTTTAGGGGTGCTGTTGAACCCCCTTACATTCCATGAAGCAATTATCATTTAGACCTTCTTGCAAGGGTGCTAGGCCCTTTATCTTCAGGATAGACCCTCTCTGAGTTGATAGCTGGCCAGGATTTAAGCCCGAGTACTACTTCTCTCCCATCTGTAATGTTTGTAACTCCTTCAATTTCCTGTTCACTATGATCTGAGTCAGACAGTTGTTCTTGTTCTCTGAGAATCCTTTGCTCATTTTTATTTAATCTGCAGCTCCTCCTCACTTCAACTTGTTGTTTATTTGTAACAGTAAGCTCCTGGGTTTCATTCTCTTGCTGATTCTCTTTGCTGTAGCAGATGATGGCAGTGTTAGAGTCTTCACAGAGAGTAGTTTGTACCTCATTGTTATTTTCCATTTGGTCCATATATTCTAGGACTTGGTAGCTATTTTGATCAGCAAAGGAGACCCTCCTAGCCATTTCAGTTTGCCTTCTTTGCTCAATCTCTTTTTCCACTCTTGCAGTACATTCCTTATAAAATTCCTGTGTCTCTTGGTAGTCCACAACCCTAGGAGGAGGGGGGGAGAGGCTTTCTTCTTCTGGTGTGCTTTGTTTATTCTTTCAATGGAGGAGAAAAGGGAGGATTTAACACGAGATCTTGTAGAGTGGGATAGATGGGGAGGGTTAGAAGAAGAGGGAGGGCAGATTTTTGATAAAGAGGAGGGGGAGGTGGGTTGTCTCTGTGTAGTATGACAGTTAGGAGGGTTGGAAAGGAGGGGAGCTTGAGGTGAGTTGGCTGAGGAGTGTGCAGGAGCATGAGTCAGTGGGAGAGGGGGAGGAGTGGGGGGGAGAGGGTTGTTGACAGAGGGTGGAAAAGTAGAGTTGGTAATGGTAGAAGAGGGAGGAGGGGCTTGGTTCCTTTGGTTCTCCATCTGTACAGAGGAGCTCACTAGAAGAGGTTGAGAGGTAGGTTGAGAAAAGGTTGAGGTTATGGCTGGGTTGTTGACAGATACATCAGGAGTAGGGAGGATAGGTGGTCTTGATAGTTGTGGACCAACAGAGAAGTTATGAGCATCAGAAGAGGAGGGAGCATTTTGATCAACATCTTTGCCTCTTGTGTTGACAGTGTTCTTAGTTGCAGGGCACTTGATAGTCTCATGTCCATATGTAGAACAGTTGTTGCATCTAGGTGGGAGATTTTCATACTCAATAAAACAAGTGTGGTCAGGGGCATCATCAAACTCAATGTGGATGGTTCTTTTTAACTCAACAAAGCAATCCATTTCCACTAGGACTCTGGCATATAGTTGTTTAGTTCTTTGCTCAGTGTAGGAGTCAATCATTAGTGGGTCACCTATTTTTGTTGCTATTCTTTGAAGCATAGTAGGTGTCCAAAACTCTGTAGGTAGTTTATGGATCCTTATCCAAATAGGTAGTTTTGAAAATAAAGCCTTATCAAAGGTAAACCTCTCAGGGACACATTTTAGTAGTAGTGTATAGCCTGGCCCAGTGAAAGGTCCTTTTATAAGCACTGAGTCTCTGTCTTCTTCAGAGTAAAATTTGAACATAAGCTAGCCACCTTGATTGTTGAAAGTATGTTTTGGCCAGTTGTCCTTTATTTTTTCTATAGCTTGTAGGCCTGGAAATCTCCCAATCACATATCCTACTAAAGAGAAACCCCAAGCTTCTTCTAAGGATAGGCAGTCTTTTTTGGAAGCTTTGATAGTATCTCCTGAACCAGAAGCTTCATATTCCAACTTGAAACCTCTAATCTTTCTTGGCCTCCCAGCTAGATTGTGGTTTAGAGCCCAAGCACCTTGTAATGAGGAGGTAGGAGGTTGGTTCAGTGAGGCAGCAGGCTGCTGGTTAGGAGGGATGGGGTTGGTTTTATAGGCTTCAGCTGGGGTGGGAGCATGTTCAGTTGAGGTCAGGGAGTGGGGGGGGGGGGGAGTTGAATCAGAGTTAGAGGGAGGGGGAGTGGTAGAGGACACATTAGGGTCGGCTACTGTGTTAGAAACATTCACATTATTTTCAGTTAGGGGATTATCACTGGTTTGAGGAGGGTTGCATTGAGCAGAGAGATCAAGAGGAAAGGAGAATGTAGAAGACAGATTGTGCCCCTTCATTGGGGTCTTTCTTGCAACAGAAGTAGATTGCCCCTCCATTGGGGTCCTCTGAACAGATAAAGAAGTTTGCCCCTTCTTGGAGGTCTTTTGAGCATCACATATCATGTCATGTCCCTCTTTAGGGATCTTCTGCACAACAGGTTCTATCCTAGAGGACCTGGCTTTATCCATGGGGAGGGGGGAAGAGAGACATACCTGAGCATTGCTAGAAGCAATGGAGGGAGCTGCAGGGAGGGGGTCACCTGGGGTAGTTGTTACTGTTGTGTTGGTAACTTGATTGTTGGATTGCTGTTGTTGTTGCTGGGCAGTTACTGGTGTCTTTGGTAGTGTCCCTAGGACAGTCATCTTCGTTGGCGTCGGAGTCTTTGAAGCATCTATGATCGGGCTTGGAGCAAGGGCAATCCCTCTCCTCCCCTGAACTGGGGATCGGGGTTTGTTTGTCATTGTGAACCCTCAAGGGAGGGCTTGCCCGTTGTAAGGTCTCTATGCAGCAATTGTTGGTGGAGACGTTCAGTGGTAATGTGGTTGTGTAGCTGTTGCGGATCAATTTCTTCTTACAGAGCCAGATGGGCCTTGTTCATAATCAGTTGCCCCGACAGTGAAGAACCCTAGAATTTGGGGGTTTTCTTGAGACAATGTAATTCCAGAAATTGGTAAGGCTGGGACACGGATCAAGGTTAAGGAAGAGAAGGAGGGAGTAAATTTTGGTTTAGGAGGAGCAGAGGTTACCCCCCGATCAAAATAGGTTAGCTGTGTAGTCTTCAACTAGCAGGAACCCTAAGATTTGGGGGTTTTTTCCCTGATCCACCAACAGCCAAATTGGTAAAGTAGTGGGTGCGGAAGAAGGTTCAGAAGCAGTGGGAGTGAGCAATTTTGGTGTAGATAGCATAGAAGGGACCCCTCGATCAATTTATGGTTCACCTGCGCAGTCGTCGGTCAGCAGGAACCCTAAAATTTGGGGGAATTTTATCTAAGCTACCAACAACCAAATTGGTAAGGCAGGGGGGTCGGAGGTGGGTAAGGAGGTTGGCGGAGTGGTCAATTTTGATGTAGGTGGAGCAGAAGAAGCCCCCCGATCAGTTTAGGGTTGCCCAGTATAGTCGTGAGACTGCAGGAACACTAAGATTTGGGGGTTTTTTTCGTTGAACCACCAACACCCAAATTGGTAAGGTAGGAGTGTCGAAGGGAGGTTTAGAGACAGTAGGTATGGTCAATTTTGTTAGAAGAGGAACAAAGGTAACCCCTCGATCAAATTAGGGTTGACAGCGCAGTTGTCAAGCTGTATGAACCCTAGAATTTGGGGGAAATGTCTCTGGGCCACTAGCAACCAAATTGATAAGGTGGGAGGTTCGGAAGGGGGTAGGGAAGCTGGTGGAGAGGTCAATTTGAGAGGAGGGAAGGAGGAGGCAATCCCCCGAACACTTTACTTGCAGTTGTATAGCAGAAACCCTAGAAAAGAGGGATTCCTTCGTAGCTGATCAGATCCTGCAATTGGTAAGCCTACAGCAGCGCAATGATGTGAGAAAGAGGGGAGAGGGATCAGTTTTGTGGTACGTCTTTCAAAGGCAACCCCACATTCAAAATCTCAGTCAGGTACTGTTCATCGTCTTGCGCAGACGACAGTAAGCAGGAGAAATTGGGGAAAATTTAGATAAGGCAGGAGGAGACAAGATTTTAAGAAGGAGAGGTCGTCAGGGGGTTAGGAGATCGGAACCGGAGAAGGCAGAGGTCTCCGACCACCGGAAGGCAACCCCACAGATGTGAACCGGATTTGGGGTTTGGTCAAACCCGAGTCAAACCTGTGTAACGGATAGATTTTTTGAAATTGACAAGACAGTTATTGACCGTTGCTTGTGAGTAACGGCTAGTTACTTGGTACGGACGTCGACCAGGGGGAGGCAGTTGGATGGGAAGAACAGGGGATCTCCGGCGTCAAGCGCCGCCGCCTGAGGCAGCCGGAACACTTGGTTGTACACCTGGGAGCTGGAAACACTGAAATTGGAGAGGGAAACCAGCTGGGACAGATACGAAAATGGAGGAAGGTGGGGAGGAAGGATGGGTGGTCAAGCTCCAGGCGCTAAGCGCCGCTGCCTGAGGCGACAGAACCACTTGGGTGGACACCAAGACCCCGAAAGACGTGGCTGGAAGCTAGCAGGAAAAGTTTGGGAGGACAGGACAGCTGAAATCAATGAGATGGAGGTTGTTGCGAAGTAAATGCAGTAGGTTGGTGGGTGGGAAGCTGTTAATGCAGCTGGAGCTTCATGAATGCATCGTAGGAGGAGGAAGCAGTGTCGTCGGAGGGAGCAGCTAGAGTTGAGTACACTTCCGTGGAGACAAAGACTTGGTGAGGCCGATGGTAGCTTGCTCGGAGACGAAGGAGTCGCCGGAGAGCAAGGCCGGAGGTGGATCGAGCTTGCCAAGTCAAGGGGGAAGGCAAGGAGGGTTTTCCTCCTTTGAGAGTTTCTCTCTCTAACCACCCACAATAGCTCTTTCTTGATTCTATGGGTGGTGGTGCATGGCCGTACTGAGAGCTCTTTTTTTTTTGATTTTAAGGGTTAATATATTGAAACAAAAAAGGATAATTACAATGGTTTAGTACAAGAGGCCTATAGCCAGTAGGCTTTTATAGGCATAACCAAAATCATGAAACCACATAAGATGGTTTCAATCCATCAAGGTGTGTTGAGCTCGAGGCTCGGTGTAACTCCATTTTCATCAAGCCAAGGCTATCAGAGGTCGGATCCACACCCTAAGATAGTATTCATTTAAATCTCCCTTCGGCTCGGCCATCAAGAGATTTAAAGGAACACAATCTTAGCACACCTAAGATCCCATTACCTATGTTCCTAGAGGATCATATCCAAAAGATCTCACTAAGGGAGATTCCACCAATCTAACACAGCAAACATGAAGTACTAGAAAGTTTAAACAGAAATAAAACAGTCTAAGGCCATACACAAACATGGTACAACCATAGGGGCAAAAACACTCAAGCTGCAAGCACTAGAGGGCATCACTTTGTCATTCTTGGTTCATGTGTAGGAGATACTGGTGTTGTGCTAGACTGATTGCAGCTGAGAGTATCAATCATTCATTGTTGGTTCACATGTAGATGGTTCTGATGTAATGCAGCAGAGGAGGTGAAAAGCATGGAGAAGTCATGAAGTAGCATCTTGTAGACATGTAGCTTCACAAGGTGGACAACCTCCTCAATTGATTTGGTTGTATTCTCAAAAAGTTTCTCATTTCTGGTCTTCCAAATGTAGTAAACAGTTGCTCCAAATGCTGCTCTTTTGGCCTTTGCTTGCCATCCTTTTCCCCGAGCCTCCTTTTTTAGCCATTTAAGTCCACTCCTTAGGGTGCTCATCCTTCTCCAAATGCCCAGCCATGATTTAACCTGTGACCACACAGAAGAGGAGAAATTGCATGAGAAGTATAGGTGATCATGAGATTCATTTGTTAGTTGACAGAAGTGGCATAATTGATCAACTTCCCTTGTTTTAATAAGATCATTAGTAGCCAGTCTCCTTCTTGCTGCAAGCCATAGAATAAAGGAGTGCTTAGGGGTGATACTTCTGTCCCATACAACAGTGGTCCACGGGGGTTTATCAACTCTCCTCCTGAAGAAATTGTAGGCTCTTCCCACACTGAATTTCCCACTCACACACCAGTCCTGCATCAAGTTGTATGCCTCTTCTCTTGAGCCTGCAGAGGTTAGTAAAAAATCTCTAATTCCAAGTATTTTCTTTATGAGTGGGGAATCATTTTTTGGATGGACAAGCCATGACCAGACATCATCCTGCTGTATGTATTGGTGGTGAACCCATCTAATCCATAGCCTGTCCTTCTTGTTGATTATATCCCACAGGATCCTTGATATGAAGGCTGTGTTCCATGTTTTTAAATCTTTTAAGCCCAGGCCACCTTCTTCCTTTGGGAGACAAACATCCTTCCATTTGATCCTGTGTGACTTCCATAAAAATTTAGCACAAAGAGAGTTAACTTTGTCAAAAAGAGTAGAAGGGGAAGGGAGTATGGATAGCCAGAACCCTTGGATTCCTTGTAGCACAGACCTAATGAGCTCAACTTTTCCTGTATAAGACAAGTTTTTTGCATTCCAATAACTGATGTTTGTAAGCATCTTATCTAGAAAGGGAGTAAATTGAGAGATGGTTAGCTTCCCAGAGGAGATGGGAATTCCTAGATATCTAAAAGGGAAGCTCCCTTGGGAGAAACCAGATCTTTGAATTAAGTACTCCCTGTCCTCATTTTTAACACCTGCAGTAAAGAAGGAAGATTTCATAGGACTAATATCCAAACCAGAAACATTAGTAAAATGTTCCAGAGCATCAAGTAGAATGCCCATAGATGCTTTGTCTCCCCTAGACATTAAAATGATGTCATCTGCATAGGCTAGGTGAGACAGTTGTAGCTGGGCACATTTAGGATGAAATTTAAAATCAGGATGTCTGGTTTTACATCTAAGCACACGAGATAGATAATCCACAGAAAGCACAAACACAAGGGGTGAGATAGGATCCCCCTGTCTTAAGCCCCTTTTACCATTGAAGAAACCTTGTAAATTCCCATTTAACATTTATAGAGAAAGAAGGAGAGCAAATACATTCAAGAATCCAGAGAATAAAGGTTTGTGGGAAATTGAGGTTTTGAAACATTTGAGCAATGAATTTCCAGGAGATGGTGTCATAGGCCTTTCTGAGATCAATATTTAAAATGCATCTAGGGCTTATTCTTTTCCGGGTGTACTTCCTTATAATTTCCTGTAGCAGCATGATGTTTTCTCCCATTAATCTACCTTCAATGAAACAAATTTGGGAAGGGGAGACAATATCTTTAAGCACTGAGGCCAGTCTTGAAGCTAGAATTTTTGTGATGATTTTATAACTTACATTACAGCATGATATGGGCCTGAAATCATTCACACTTTTAGGATTAGTATTTTTTGCAATGAGTGAGATTGAAGTATGATTAGATTGCTTCAAGAGCTTTCCAGTACTAAAGAATTCCTTAATAGCCAAAACAAGCTGAGGTCCAGTAGTTCCCCAAGTATCTTTGAAAAATTTGGATGTGTAACCATCAGGTCCTGGGGATTTCTCATCACCTATGTCCCATAGGGTGCTTTTAATCTTTGCATCTGTAATGGGATAGATTAACTGTTGTTGATATTCTTCTTTTAAGGTAGGTCCACCATTGTCAATAAATCTTCTATCAACATCATTTGTATCCCTCATTTGTCCTAGCAGATCCTTATAGAAGTTCTCAAATTGGCTAGCAACTTCTAGTTCAGAGACTGTTTCTGTGCCATCTTCTTTGAAAAGGGAGCTGATGTGGTTCCTTTTCATATTTTTTCTCATGATTCCATGGAAGTAAGCAGTACATCTATCCCCCTCAAAGGAATGTTTTACCTTTGCAAGCTGAGAATTAAACTTGTGCTCAGCTTCTTTGAGCCTTGTGGCTTTTTTCTTGGCTAGTTCTAGGCTCTGTAGAAGTACTGGAGAGTGTGTGTCAGTTATAACAGCTTGGAAGGCCAATTCATACTCCATTTCAGCAGTTTAGGCTTTCTATTTGATATTGGAGAAGTGGGAACTGTTAAGGTGTTTAAGGGGTTTCTTTAAGCCTTGTAGAAGCTTACATAATTTAAGCTGATGAGAGCCATGTCCATTAAACACCCAATTATGAGAGATCAATTGATTAAAGTTCTCATATTGGTTCCACATATTAAAGTATTTGAAAGGTGGCCTTTTTTTAGCATGACAGTCCAGTACTTCCACAAGAACTTGAGCATGGTCACAAAAGGCTTTGGGCAAGAGGAAGGAGGCTTTACAGTGGAGGTTTAGGGAGTCCCATGTTCCATTGATCATCACCCTATCTATTTTTGTAGATTTGCTCCCCTGAAACCAAGTGTGGTCAAGACCTTGACATCTAGCATCATGAAGATCTAGTTCTGCACAGATATTCCAGAGATCTGCAATTTCATAAGCTGTAACAGTAGCTCCATTTTTCCTTTCACACGATCTCATAATTGCATTGAAGTCACCTTGTACAAGCCAAGGGCCTTGTCTATTGTGAAATTCAGCCCTTAAGTCATTCCATAGTCCCCTCCTTTTGATGATTGTATGCAGACCATACACTTGTGCCAAGTTAAAAGTCTTGCCAGTGATCATGCATTTAATTACACCACATATCATTTGATCAGTTGTTCTGCAGTGGGAGAACTCTATCCTCTGAGGGTCCCATAGAATGACAATTCTACCAGCCTCACTATAATTGAAATTATGCATATATTTCCATGAGGTGAACCCTTTGTTCGTAATAGCCTTGAGCTTATTCAAATTGAGCTTTGTCTCTAGAATTCCCAGGAAACCTATGCTTTTGTTTTGTATAAACTCCCTGACAGCTTTTTGCTTTGAGGTGCTGTTGAACCCCCTTATGTTCCAAGAGGCAATTATCATTTAAACTTCTTTGTAAGGGTGCTAGGCCCTTTTTCTTCTTGATTGCCTCTTTCTGAGCTGGTAGAAGGCCAGGATTTGAGACCAAGTACAATTTCTCTTCCCTCTAGATTTCCTATAATGTCTTCAAACTCCTGTTCACTGTGATCAGAGTCAGACAGTTGGCCTTGTTCTTTATGAGTTCTTTGTTCATTTTTGTTTAATCTGCAGCTCCTTCTTACTTCCACCTGATGTTTATTTGTAATATTATGCTCAAGGTGGTCCTGTTCTGTCTGTGTGTCCTTACTGTAACAGATAAGGGCAGTGTTAGAGCTCTCACTTATATCACCTTGCTGTACTCTATCCTCCTCTGCTTGATCTAAATATTCTAAGACCTGGTAGCTGTTATGGTCAGCAAATGTGACTCTTCTTTGCTCTTTTTCTTTAGTTATTTCAGCTAGCCTTCTCTTTTCTATCTCCTTTTCCACTCTTTTAGTACATTCTTTGTAAAAGCTCTGTGTACCTTGATAGTCCACAACTCTAGGGGGGGGAGGGGAGGCTTTTTTCTTTTGATAAGCTTTGTTAATCCTCTCAATTGATGAGAAGAGAGAGGACTTAACATGGGATCGTGTAGACTGAGATAAAGAAGAGGGTTTGGGAGTAGATGGGGGGCAGGTGTGGGAAGAAGAGGAGGGAGATGAAGGTTGAGCTTGAGAAGAAAAGGTTGGGGGAGGGGTGGGAAGGAGGGGAGCAGGGGAGGTGGAGGAGGTAGAGGGATCTACCCTTTGTGTTATGGGGAGAGGGGACCCAGATGGGGGGAAGGGAAGGTTACTGGTAAGAGATGGAGGGGGAGGATTGGAAGAGGTAGGAGGGTGCATCAAAGGGGGAATGGAGGAAGAGGGGGTATCAGAAGGCATAGGAGGGTATCTCTGCATTCTAGGAGTATTCATTTGAGGAGGGAGGCCAGCCATTGAAGGTTGGGTAGAGTTTGGGATCACAGGTGGGGTGTGGTGAGGGGGGTCAGGAGGTGGAGGGGGGGTGGGAAGGATAGGTGCCCTAGAAGTGTTTGGACCATCAAGGTGAGTTTGGGTGACAGAGGTGGAGGGAGCATCCTGAGCAACATCTTTTCCTTTTGTGTTGACAGTGTTCCTTGCTGCAGGGCACTTATTGGTCTCATGTCCATATGTGGAGCAGTTGTTACATCTAGGGGGGAGATTCTCATACTCAATGAAACAGGTGTGATCAGGAGCATCATCAAACTCAATATGAATGGCTCTTTTAAGTTCAACTGAGCAATCCATCTCCACTAGAACTCTAGCATATAGTTGTTTGGTTCTCTATTCAGTATAGGAATCTGTCA